>CABFWB010000683.1:35314-167814 GCA_902151455.1 Timema bartmani | reverse complement strand
TAAGTCACTTTTTCCATAAATGAGTTAGCAAACCAATCGGGTGAAGAATTAGTCATTTTGTCAACTGGCAAAGTGGTGTAGGTAATAGTTTATATATTTGCAGCTAGATTACACCACATGCTTGAACTTGTTAACACACCAACGCGTTTGTTGACAGAACAAGTGATGTAAGTCGTGATGTGCTCTGGCATTTAGATGGTCTGGCTCAGATTTTGATGCTATAATGACCACACTTACTTCTTGTTTAGCGTTAGTAATGATAAATCTTTATTGACGCTATAATATTACTATGAAAGGTAACTTTGTTTAGTCTTACAAAGTGATGGAATTGACAACGGCCATGTGATGCGTGTCAAGTTAGAGAAATTTAAATTTAACTTAAATAATGTTAAATTTAACTTAATTAAGTATTTTGATCTGTAATTCACAACTAAAAAATTACCTTGCATACATAAAAAGCTTTTGAGTTATTTAATTAGCCAATTCCATAAATTTTTCACAGCATAAATGGTTTAAGTCATCAAATAATACAAATAATTGTAAAAATTAATTCTTAACCATTTTAGTTTTTAATATTTTTTAATTTTAACCAATGCATAAGCTAAGTTGAACCTTTATGTAGGCACCTAATTATTTTGAAAAGATCAGAAAAATCAGTGAGTTTTCTATATGGATCTAACTTTACTTCTAATTATCTCAAAATGATAAAAAATGACTTACACCACTTGTATTCTCAGGAGCTCATATGATCTATTAAATATGACGGATGACCAGCTGTAAGTTGGATCTCTCTTGGATGTCTAACTGATTGTCAGTGCAAAGCTCTTACGTGCATGTCTGCTGCTCTCTGCAGATCGAGCATTGATGCGGTCCTCAACTTGTCTTCCAGAGGGCTCAAGTGGGACCAGGTCTCCAAGAACAGAGTTAGATCTTGTGCTGCATGGTGATTGGCTAATTCAAAGTCTCTCTTCAGTGTATACATTAGTGCTAGCATGTAACTGTAATTGTACTGCAACAGATAAAACAAATACACACTACAAGACTGTGCTTAGATAGGTTGGTGACATTGTACATTTTCAGACCAATTACAATAGAACATAACTTTTTTAATAATTATAAACGTTACTAAAACAATTATCATAATATCATGTTATCAACAATGGTCTCTTTTAAATAAATCAGCTATAAAGTAATACTAATTATAAATTAAAATGTTATCAACGTTTAACACATAATAAATAGTTTGTAATATTTCTAAAATGTCCTTCCTACCAAAATCTTACTAAATTCTCTATTGTGACTGATTAAAAATTGCTCTCATCTATGCCCTTAGTCTAATGTCACTACTGAATATCAGTGAATGAAACTACCTGATCTGTTTAACTAAATGAAGAGGGTGAATTTTAAGGGATACCCCTATGATGCACAAGGAGACATATTGGAAAGTGACAATGAGCAAAACCACATTAACTAATCATGCAGTGAACCAGATAAGAAAGGTGGTCCAGGAGGTGATTGCAATGAACCAGATAAGAAAGGTGGTCCAGTGAGTGATTGCAATGTATCGGGTAAGAAAGGTGGTCCATTGAGTGATTGCAGTGAACCAGATAAGAAAGGTGGTCCAGTCTGGTTCACTGCAATCACTCACTGGACCACCTTTCTTATCTTGGTTCACTGCAATCACCCGCTGGACCACCTTTCTTACCTGGTTCACTGCAATCACCTGCTGGACCACCTTTCTTATCTGGTTCACTGCAATCACCAGCTGTACTACCTTTCTTATCCGGTTCAATGCAATCACTCGCTGGACCACCTTTCTTATCTGGTTCATTGCAATCACCCCCTGGACCACCTTTCTTACCTGGTTCACTGCAATCACCCACTGGACAACCTTTCTTATCTGGTTCACTGCAATCACTCACTGGACCATCTTTATTATCTGGTTCACTGCAATCACCCGCTGGACCACCTTTCTTACCTGGTTCACTGCAATCACCTGCTGGACAACCTTTCTTATTAGGTTCACTGCAATCACTCACAGGACCACCTTCTTATCTGGTTCACTGCAATCACTCATTGGAGCATTTTTCTTATCTGGTTCAATGCAATCACTCACTGGACCATCTTTCTTATCTGGTTCAATGCAATCACTTACTGGACCATCTTTCTTATCTGGTTCACTGCAATCACCCGCTGGACCACCTTTCTTACCTGTTTCACTGCAATCACCTGCTGGACAACCTTTCTTATCTGGTTCACTGCAATCACCTGCTGGACAACCTTTCTTATTAGGTTCACTGCAATCACTCATTGGAGCATTTTTCTTATATGGTTCACTGCAGTCACTCACTGGACCACCTTTCTTATCTGGTTCAATGCAATCACTCACTGTACCATCTTTCTTATCTGGTTCACTGCAATCACCCGCTGGACCACCTTTCTTACCTGGTTCACTACAATCACCTGCTGGACAACCTTTCTTATCTGGTTCAATGCAATCACTCACTGGACCACCTTTCTTATCTGGTTCAATGCAATCACTCACTGGACCACCTTTCTTACCTGTTTCACTGCAATCACCTGCTTGACAACCTTTCTTATCTGGTTCAATGCAATCACTCACTGGACCACCTTTCTTATCCGGTTCAATGCAATCACTCACTGGACCACCTTTCTTATCTGGTTCACTGCAATCACTCACTGGACCACCTTTCTTATCTGGTTCACTGCAATCACTCACTGGACCACCTTTCTTACCTGATACATTGCAATCACCTTTATAATGGTGCAATGCAATCACTCACCGGACCACATTCATCTCCTTGCCCCCTTTCCCCTGACACTCCCTCACCATCTTTTATCTTTCTGACATGGACACCTCAACTCCCCAGC
Organism: Timema bartmani; assembly: GCA_902151455.1. Taxonomy (NCBI): domain Eukaryota; kingdom Metazoa; phylum Arthropoda; class Insecta; order Phasmatodea; family Timematidae; genus Timema; species Timema bartmani. Next base: position 164,922 of record CABFWB010000683.1, on the reverse strand, counting down.
TACCCGAAACTACCTCGATTCCGATCACCACCACTCATAAATCTGATCAGGCGCACCTATCGCCTACATCTAGGGATCCGTGAATATTTAATTTTCAAGCTGAGCCTTAAATTGCTACTTATGCTCAGGATCGACAGATTTATGGGCTCACAATTTCAAGCTCCTTGAACAAGGTTATTTTGTTGCTTTCCATTGTGTGTCTGGTGATGAATGACTCATTTTTTACTCCTCTACTTGTTGGGATTTGTTTTGTGAAATAGTGCCCAGTTAGAGATGAACTGGGTTAAGAGATGGAGAATAGAGTTCGAGAAGTTTGTAATATTCAAATTATTGTGTGGATGGCCATTGGAATGTGAAGGTCAGCAACTGAGTAAACTGGTTGTTGAGTGGAGGAAGAAGAAATAGGAAAAACCTCTCTCTGTAGGGCTGATAGAACACAAATAAGTTTAGAGCAAGACAGTGTCAAGTGCAGCTTAATGCAAAAGTATACATCTTATCATTATCTAACTTCTCTCTCTAGTGGGAGGTCAGCACCGAGTGAACTGCTGTTCTTTGGATGATGTTGAATCGTATCAAAATTAATGTTTCTGTTACTGTTACAGAATATTTAACAGATTATTCTATAACTTACTATAGCTTGATTTTTTTAAATTCTTTAAAAACATGTTTAAAGACACATTTTATTTTAAATGTCTCTTATTTCACCAAGAAAAATTAAAATATTGATACTTTTTTGTTTTTTATTAACATAATTAAGTTTTAAAATCATATATTTATTCACCCCAAACTTGAGATAAACTTGTTACAAGGGAGGTTTATGAAAAGCTCGCTTGAGATCAACTAGAATTAAAAAAAAAGTTGAGCTTCCAGACCTTAACCTACAAACCGTAGATATTCCACCCCGAGCCTACCAGTTCTCCCCCATGTCTATCCTGTATACCAGCCAACAAGATCTGCGGGTACAGAAGATGTACCAAGCACATCTAGTCCCAGACAAGAGGACCTCTGGAGCCATTTGAAAACTGACATAACTCAGAGTAAGTACCTTATCTCGTAAATAGGCAACCGATGTTAGAGGTTATGGTTACAGTTGGGGTTATCTGACAACTTAGCTCAGTCAGTAGTGTGTCTGTTGACTGAGCTAAAGGTCCCAGATTCAATTCCCGGCATGGCCGAAAATTTATCATTGGTGAAATGTCGGTTTATTTACCCTTTCACAGTAATGAATTAACGGCCGGGGACTGAATGTTGTGCTTGTCTTAGTCTTAAGTTAGATTATAAGGCACATGAAGCTACAACAGGCCTAGCAAGCCTGTGGTGGAAAATATATGGCCCAGGCCACAGGCTAGAAACAGTAATGGATGTGAACAAAAACACAAATAGTTACCAATTTAAAAATTTATCAAAAGCTTCCAATAATACAATGCCATGGATTATTGCATACTTTCGCTTTACATTACTAATCAAACCAACTAAGAATGTAAATATGATTGTAATTACTTTTATTCACACAATTGTGGCAATATAAGTTTCCATTTTTAAAATAATGGACTTACTATGAAAATCGGACTGTATTTACAATTATTTAAATGTCAGAATACAATGATTCACAACTACCAACTTGTGAACACACCACCTAGAAATGGAACGTAGTCAGACTTACTTTAAGATGATGCGCTTTATCTTCATCATCAAGCCACTTCTGAATGGTCGCTAGAAATGGCCAACTGGCTACAGTTTCCCCTGTTGGGTCCACTTGAGACAACTTGAGCTGCATCTCTGATGAGAACAACCAGGGAAGGACCTGCTCTTTGCACCTGAAAAAATAAATGCAGTTTCAATGCAACTAAACTCTAAAAAGTAAATCGGACGAAAACAGAAGTTATTTCAAATTGCAAAATCCGGAGATAAAGTGCAATGTTACACTTGCAAAAAGCCGGGACGCAAAAAGTCTGAATGTTGGTACAATGGAAAAAAACAACAAAAAACAACAACTGTCTACGTGTGTTTTCATTCCGCTGAGATATCAGCGCAAAATCATAGATAGTGTCTCGATAGTGGTGCTAAGATTCATCTGTGCCGCGATTTGGACAATTTCCGCGAAATACTTGAAGAAGCAAGGGATTATCCGAAGACTGACTGTTCCTCACAACCCAGAACAGAATGGTGTAGCTGAAAGGAAAATCTGTACACTTCTTGATAAAGCCAGATGTTTGTTGATGGAGTCAAAATTGCCAAATTCATTTTGGGCTGAGGCAATCAACACCTCCAACTACCTACGAAACCGCTTACCCACCAAAAGCTTAAATGGTCTCGCACCATTTGAGGCATGGACCGGCAAACCACCTCACACTTGAGTCATGTTTTTTAACTCGATCGAGATCCCGGCAAGGGCAAGCTCAAGCAGCGGGGTCAGGAGGGAATTTTCCTTGGGTACTCGGAGGAATCCAAAGCCTTCCGCATTTGGTCGTTGGAAAAGAAGACGGTAATTATCAGTCGCAATATAAGATTCATAGAAGACGAGCTCAAGGACACCGATGATGCTGATGTTGATAGTTTTCAAACTCCAACAGACGACTACTCAAAGCATGATCAACATCACGTGGACCTCGAATAAAATCCTCCACGTGAGGAAGAAAATCTGACATCAGCCTCAGACGACTCGGAGCAAAAACAAGACTTTCGTGGCTTCAGTCCTGACACATAGCCGCTTGTACCCGTCAACGCTGTGGATGTTAAACATGACATTCCTTGCGAATTGGACAATGTCAACAACAACATCATCGAAGCTCAAACTCCACACCAGTCAAGAGGACGTGGTCGACCAAGGATTGTAAGGACAGGCTCGAGGGGAAGGCCCAGGAAGATTTATCACTCCAGTGTCCCTGAACAAACTGAAATCATCGAGGAGGTCGAGCAAACCTTCATCTATGAAGTGCCAATGAATTAAGCAATGATGGCTCCTGGTGCTTCAGAATGGTTCCAAGATATTGTTAGTGAGATGAAGTCAGTTCTAAAAAATAATACGTGGAAGCTTATTGATTGACCTGAACAAGGAAAAGTCACCGGGTGCCGCATTGTATTGCGCAACAAAACAAAACCCGATGGAACATTTGCGAAGAAGAAGGCAAGGTTGATAGCACAAGGATTCAACCAACGACCTGGTATTCATTTTTCAGAGACTTTTGCACCCGTAGCACGAATCGGGTCCATTCGCCTCATGTTATCGCTGGCAGCGGGATTTGGCATGAGGGTCAGACAATTTTATGTCACTACAGCCTACTTAAACAGGAACTTGAAGAAGAAATACATATGGAGACTCTGAAAAATTATGAGAAGGTATTACAGAGCATCATAAACTCCGAGGGTAATAGCTCGACCGGCAACAAGGCCAGGATTATGTTGAACAAATTCAGCAAAGGTAATAAAGTGTCCCTTCTGAAGAAGTCCCTGTATGGATTGCGCCAAGCGGGCAGGAGTTGGTACAACAAGTTGGATAAAACCCTTGAGAAACTTGGCGCCACTCCCACAAAATCTGATCCGTACTTGTTCCAAATCAGTTCAGGGGAAGACGCGACATTAAAAGTGACATACGTAAATGATATTCTAATTGCGTCTAAAAATCCAAAAACAATCGCTGACCTAGGATTGGAGCTGGGTAAGCATTTTGAGATAAAGGATCTTAGTTATGCGAAGTGTTGTTTCGGCATTGAGATTGACCAGGGTGATGGGTGCATCTTTTTTACGACAGCGAGGTTATGTACAGGAACTTTTAACTCGTTTTAACATGACCGACTGTAAACCAGTAAGTACTCCTATCGACCCATGTGCAAAATTGAAGGGAAGTCAGAGACCAAATGAAGACGAGAAGCTCCCTTATCGTGAACTGGTAGGAGCTCTTACTTACCTGTCTGCATCAACCCGGCCTGACATTGCTTTCGCTGTCAGCTACCTGGGTCAATTCAACAATTGTTATGGGGCAAGTCATTGGAAGACAGCCAAGCGGGTTCTCAGGTACCTGAAGGGGTCATCTGATGTCAGACTAACCTACAGGACAGATCCTGGAAAATTGAAAGAGTTTGTAGACGCCGATTGGGGCAAAATGTGCTGAGGATATACGATCCTAAACAGGCTATCTATTCCTATTCATGTTCAACGGAAGCCCGATTTCTTGGGATTCTAGGAAACAAAGGACAGTGGCTCTGTCCACCACAGAAGCCGAGTATATAGCCTTATCAGAATGTGTAAAAGAGGCCATTTATATCCAACGTTTTATCCGCGAGTTGGGCCTTGACGAATTGGCAGATCTAGCAATCTATTGTGACAACCAAAGCTCGCTGAGACTGGCCGAGAACCCAATATTCCACTCCAAGAGCAAACACATTGACATCTGTTACCATTTTGTCAGGGACACGCTGCAGGACAAGTCTTTCACTGTGAGTCACATATCGACTGAGCATCAAGTAGCTGATTTTCTGATCAAGGCTTTGCCAAGATCAAAGCATACTTGGTGCACAAAATCTGCTGGGATGGCTGCCATGACATAAGGATGTTATTTATTCTCGTGATCCTTGAATTGAGGGGAAGTGTCAGGAGTCCTTTGCTCTGAGCAAGAACAACACCACAGGCTACGCTGAGAACATTTGTTCACGAGTCTCGGCTCACAACCTCCTACCTCTTTGTGTCCTTGTCTTGCTGGATGCTTGTTTCCTTGAAGATCGCCATCTAGTGTCTTGTTTAGTTTACTGTGTTCATTCGGACATTCATGTCTACGATATTTTTCATAACCTTTCTAACAGGAAATATTAGAAAAACCTTTAAAAAGCAAAATAAGCATTTTTAATTTTCTGGTGGAGAATTCAAATCATTTGGGGAACCAGCCTAAAATTTAATTCCATAATCTTGGGGTTGAGTTCGAATATCCAACACTATTTAGCCAGCCTTGTTGTAAACTCACCAGGTATCTTTCCAGAGTTGATCTAAGTCTCCGTCTGCTGCTTGGCTCCTTACATTGGTATTCAACTTGTCCCAATCTGACAAATGGGCCAAACACTAAAACAGTTATCACAGCAAAGATGAACCATTAAAAACAACTTCTTTTACTAAAAATTAGAAATGGAGGCATTGCATCTGTTTTATTAAACTATTTTATGTCAATACGTATTTATAAAAGTTAAAAACTTTTCTCTTAGTTTATTTGAGGTATTTAATATGTACTCCTTTCTAAACTGACTAATTACATCAGAATATGACTTATAGATTAAATTAAATCTAGAATGCACACAACATCCAGCCCCCAACCATTAATTCATCCCTGTGAAAGGCTATACCCACATTTCACCAATACATTTTTTGGCCATACTGAGAATCGAACCTGGAACACTTAGCTTTGTAGACAGACACCCTAACGACTAAGCTATGGTGTCAGACTAAAGACAAAATAATTCCTCAATGTTGGCAAATATTTTATATTTTCACTAACAATAATTTTGGTGATACAGTATAGTTATGTTTATCTAATGGAAACATGATTAATTACTTAAAGTATCTTCGGTGGTTCATTTGACTTGAGGATTTGTGAGCATTTTAGTTTAAGATTTATTTATTTATAAAGTGATATTGATTTGGTTGTATGTAAACCTGTATGTATCCATAATTATCAGTTTTGAATAGAATCCAAATACTTGCCAACTTAATCGAATACAATCCGGGTCGAATTTCATGCCTGAAATAAATTTCAAGTCAAGTTTGAATCAAATCTCATGCATAAAGTTTTTTTTGAGTCTAATCCAAATCGAATCTCATGCTAAGTTTATTTTATCTAACTGAGTCTTAAATAAATCCCATTCTTTAAGAAAATGAGATTGAATATTTTATTTTGAAGATGGGTCCAGATCTGAATCGATACCATTTACTTTAGGCTTACTATGTTAATGTTTCAAATGGAATCTGTGTCGAATATTTTCTAAGTTATGTTACTGATAAAGTTCACAGCATTTTTAAAGAATACAACATATTTACTGTAACAAACAACTGTCCTAAACTTGATTCCTTTACAACCTGCAACTCACTCTACCATGTGATTGGCTTTGTGTCTAGTAATATTAATTTATTAAGTATGAATTAGTTATAGATTCGAATTAAGATTTAAACCCATCAAATCTGAATCTAAGATTCATTTGCGTTTGATATTTAGAATATAATCCGAACCGTCCAATATTAAGATTCCAAATTTCGAAGGTTTGCACAGGCTTAGTTATATGTAATAAGGTTCAATATATTGGGCAAATGAATTATTTTCAGGACTCAAATCATCAAAGTTAAATTTGAATGCTATTTTGGTCAAGTCAAGCAGAAAAAAAAAAATCATTCCACATGATAAAACAAGAATTAATGTTCAAATATTTATTTAATTTGATGTGACAACTTATGACTCCTAAAGTGTCTCTTACTTTGGAGAGACTATGTGTGAGATCATCTCCTATGACAAACCACACCCATTTGCCTACACACACAATTATTATTATTATTATTATTATTATTATTATTATTATTATTATTAGCACCGTGTCTTACTACCCGTTCGGGTTATATGCACTTACGCTAATGTGTAATGGTAGGGTGATTGTGAGATGAAATGGAGGACCTACAGTTTAACGTGGGATCCAAACCACGGTGGAGGCCTGGCATTCCACACATTCACAAGTTGTGATTAATACACATCTTGTCAGAGGTGAAGGAAGGGTTTGGCAATCAGATAAATCTATCCCGGGACCGAGGATTGAACCCCGGACCCCCAGCACAGAAGTCTGACACCTTAACCCTAGACTGTCAGGTCACCTGCCTACACACAAACTCAACTAATTTATGAAAAGAAAAGCCCTGATTAAACGATGATACAATTTGCAATTCAAAACAGAATATTTTTAAATGAATGTCAATATATACTTGTTGAAGAAGAATATTAAAAGGTTGAAGTTGAATTTGTGCAAAAATATTTACCTTATATAAAGCTTGATAGCAGTAATCATGGACCAAACACTCGGTCTCTTGTAAAGTTTCTTGATACAAATCTCTGGCTTCCCGCCAAATTCCTGTCGCTTCAGCTAAAAGTGCTTCTTGAACAGAATCTCCGCACTGCACTTTGTCTCGAAATATCCCACGCACCACGTCCCACTCATCTAGATGTCCATAAAGTCTGCCAACATTACCAGGAAACTTAACAATAACATTATAATAAAACAATAACTAGAAATAGCTATTTACCCCAATTGTCCCTATCAAATTTATTGTTTAGCCAGTTCATGAAATTACCGGGGCAGACAAATATTAAATTTGGAATATAAATAGTAAACTTTTATGGTTTCAAGCAGCGATTACTCGGCCATAGAGTGATTAAGCAAGCACTCTCCTATAAAAGTAGCTCCATGGTGTGAGCCCGCAAGTGAACTATACCAACCGAGCGGCCACCGCTGTATAGCAATGATAGTGCCAGCATTTGCGGACATAGTGTCATGTGATCAGCATAGTGAGCTCTCCAACCGTTAATCTTAGTTTTCTAACCTTTTTATTGAAGTAATTCCTCATTTATCCCCATGATACCGAGTTTGACCCTGTTCCAGACAAATTTTGGAAGCGCCAGGGATTGAGCGCAGGACCTCTACCCACTAGGCCACAGAGGCGGTAGGTATCTACTGAATAAGAAAATATGATAGTGTTCCTTCTTTTTAGCCCCGCGTCTTACTAACCTTCCAGGTAGTTCGCATATGTACTAATTACACCAATGTACTAGGAAGGAGGAAGGTTGAATTTAGAGGCAACATACCCCCATTTGTGTAGAGGGAGAGTGGAAAACCATTTATAAAAAAAAAACCTCAGTGCACTCAACGGGGATTCAAACCTTGATCTCTGCATCATAAGGAGACTAGATTATTGTGAGAGTAACAACTTAAGCCATGCGGTCACTGAAGCAGGTTTATTTTAAGTTTAAAGTCTTAAATTTTAACCTTTGTTTAATAACACTACAAGAAGTATGTATTGAAAAGTAAACCCTCTCTGCACATTTATCCCCTTCTCGGGCTGAAACATTATTAAACCGTTACCACTACAATTGAGGTTTTGAACACATTTCGACATAATTTTGCGTGATTCACGTGGACTGAGGACTATTTTTTAAACCTTTTATGAGTGAAAAAGTTTTTCACAGTTATCTGACCACCATTTAATTTTATGAATATAAAATTCCCTGTATTTTTCAGATTTTCCAGAAGGAGTTTATATTTTTTTCATATAACTTAGAGTGAAATATATAAGAATTAAATTTAAAAATTTCATAAATTGACTGGTGTGAAGTCATGTAATGTGTGTTTAAAACAGGTTGATTTGATCTTGAAGGGGCCAGTTGTTCTGGAGCCCAATGTTTCCCCTATCTTTCCTGGACAAAAAAGGTTCCCTGTGTTTTCCTGATGCATGACAATCTTGACAGATACCACTAATAGTCATGAAAACCTTTATAAGAAAATATACACATATAATTGATTATACTAATGTGTAAAGTGCATAATCTATATAATAAAATGTGAAACCCAACCCCTGGGCCAGGAAACTTGAAATTTGGTGTGAAGGTTCCTTTTAGGCCCTAGACAAGAGATAACACGAGGTTTTGCGAAACTTGACCTCTAAGAGTCTAAGGAGTGAAACAGGTGGGCTGAAAGTTTTCAAAATTCACAGATTTATCTTTAGAACCAGTCTACATAAAGCCTTGAAATTCAAAATAAAGGTTCCTTTCTAGAATTGGATTAGACGTTTCAAAGAATTTTCCAAATTTAATTACTTAAGAGAGTGGGGGGAGGCAGATAGGTGTGTGACTTACTCATCACTGTATTCCCCCCTCCCCCCCCGGGCCAGGAAACTTTAATTTTGCTTGGCAGGAAGGTAGTGATATTGACCCATATAACCAGAAAAATTTAAAAAGGGAAATTTCAAAATGGGGCTCCTAGAAATGGGGGGATATCTATTTTGATTTTTTTTTAGATGAGATATAAAATTAAAATTTGCCAGACAAAGAAACAACTCCAGATAGCCGATTAGAGCTTAAAATGTTAAATTTCTAAGAGTAAATTAAATAAAAGGTGTTTGGGGATGGGGTTTCAAAATTTCAAAAACTAATAGTAAACAACTACTTTCCAATGGAGTAAAAAACTGAGATTTGACGAGCAGGTAAAAATACCACTCTAAATAAAATTAATATTAAGGGCTGAACATGATTTTTAATCAAGACTTTGGGAAACAGGAGGGGGAAGGGCTCTTAACAGAAAAAAAAACAACACTTTTTTGGTGTGGTAGAAAATTTAAATTTAGCAGGCAGATAACCAAACTTGTCTTAAAAGTAGAAATTTCTAAGTATCAGTTATTTAAATTACAATTTCAAAAATAATAATAGCAACAACAGCTACTTTTCTGTGTGATATGGAATTAGAACTTACAATTGGCAAGAAGGTATATAGAACACTCCAAATAACCATAAATTACTTACGCTTTTAAAGGGAGAAAATAAGGGTGAGGTGGAAGGAAAATTAGGTAAAAAAAAGCTTTTAGTTGAGGCAGATGATTCAAATTTGCCAGGAATGTAGAGGGATTACTCCAATAACTAAAGAGATTTTCCATATTTACTATCTAAAAAGGGGACTTGCGGAATAGGGGTTTCAAAACTTCAAAACTAAAATCATAAATTACTTTTCAGTGTGGTAGAAGGTTGAAATCTGTCAGACGGGTGTAGGAACCAACCAAGCGACGATTAAGGTCTTATCTTTAAATTTCAAAATGAAGAAACAGTAAATGGGGAAAGAAGATACCTCATTATTCCTAGAACTAATAGAAATAAATAAAATAGAAGTTCAACATGTAGGTCAATAGACATTCCTAAATTACATCTGAATATATCAAATTTTAAAATTTAAGCTCGGGAAGTGGAAGAGCTTGAAATCGATAAAGCTATTATATGACACTACTTTTCCTGTAAGGTTTTTACCCCTTTTAACGTTTATACTATTTTATTTTTATTATATTTACTGTTCACCCTTTTTCCTTCTTACATACTCTTTTTAAATTGGTTTTTTATTTGTTTTAATTTTTTATTCTTTTTGACCTTTTTACTGTAAAATAATTCACCCGGTCAAAGCCGAGTAGGCTACTTCATGTAAAAAGGTTTAAAAAGTAAATCTAATCGAATTTTAAAAAGATGATAGAAAGAGTAAGTAAAAAGGTAAAAAGTGTCATATGGATTTAAAGAGTAAAAGGATCTATAAGGGCTATATGGGGAACAGGTTAAAAAGTCTTAAAAGTGCAAAAAGTGCAAAAAGGATTAAAATGGGTATAAGGAATAAAAGGAGTAAAAAGTGCCAAAAGTAAAAAAAGAGCAACAGAGGTAAAAGGGGTAAAGATGGAAAAAGGGCAAAAAGGGATAACTTGTATGCTAAGAAATTATAAAAAAAACCGGATTATATTGACTTTTTACCCTTTCATTTATTTATTTCTACACTTTTTAGCCTTTTAACCCTCTTTTTTAACACTAAGTCTTTTTTAAAAAATAAATTTAAGATTAGTTTCCCTTTTTGCCCTTTTTTAAATTGTTTTTACCCTAAATTCTTCTGAGCAAAGCTGGCTACTTCATGCTAGTATGTTATATATGAAAGAGGGTATAAGAAATGCGGATAGGAACAGACACAATTTGGGTTTTACAATGAAAAGAAGAAGATATTTCACACTTTACATTGCTGCCTATGGGCTTGGAGAGAATAAATTGTTACCACTCAGTCCTTTGAACTAGATCTCATCTTATCGGAACTAAAGTTGGGTTCAATCTACTATTTAACAAATCTGAATCTCGAAACTAAATCTACAATTTACCTTTGAATCCTGAATAGCAAACCTGAATCGCAGAAATAATTACGAACAGGGGAGTAAATATAATAGACTAAGAGAAAAAACAAATAATAATTAATGGTAACATTCTTTCATATAATTTATTAAGTATAACGTTGATACATTTCGTTTAGTGTTAAATTACTGGTCTGGGGCCTGGTTGTTAAGTTCATCCTATAATTATTATTGCTTCTGAACTACCAATAAGCAGAATATTACTTTCATATCTGGAATTTTCGAGTACCCATCTTTTGGCCTAAAGTGTAAGCCAAATGGCTTTAGACCAAATGACTTTTGTGAGGTTAATTTTTAGGCCAAATGACTTTAGGCTAAATTACTTTTTGAAAAATTAATTTTAGGCCATTTATTTAAAGTGTTTGTGTTGTCTTCGGAAACATTCGTTATGATTTGTAGTGATGTTACTAGATGGCGAGGTGTGTAATGTTTAGTTAAATAGTATATACTATCGTTTCAAAATACATTTGTCTTCTCTCAATTAACTACTGCCCAAGGTATAGCAGCACGTCCATTAACCTTTAGTACCACTTTTGTATGTTGAGCTTTTTGCATTGCCAAAGTTTTGTACTAGTTTTTATACAGTTTTGTACCCATACCATTTTTGAGTAATTAGCATATAAATAAATGTGACCATTCCATTTTAATAATTTTTTTTTATTTTTGAATTTTGAACTTTTTTCAATGCCAAATTTTTGAATTAGTTTTGTACCATTTTGTACCACAAATAAAAAGTTTTGTACCCATAACTTTTTTGAGTAATTAGCATATAAATGTGGCCACTTCATTTATATAATTTTGTATTATTTTGAATTTTGGCAATTTTCCAATGCCAAAGCTTTGAATTAGTTTTTTTACCGGTTTTTATGGTTTCTGATAATGGGCCACCGTTTAATTCAAATGATTTCAAAAATTTTGCTAAAACTTGGGATATAGAACATGTATCTTGTAGTCCACATTACCATCAGGCTAATGGCCAAGTGAAAAGGGCAATCCAAACACTCAAAAACATGATTTTTAAAACTCTTGAATCAAATGCAGATTCATACCTGCCCCTTTTACATTATAGAACCACTCCAAATGATACTCTCATTTCACCCTCTAAGTTTTTAATGTCTAGACAGTTACGTACAACAGTACCTATTGTTGAAACCAAATTGATACCCAAGCTAGTTAATACAAATTATTATAATGACTGGATAGCTAAACAAACCAACCGAATGGCAAAATATTATAAAGAATTAATAGCTACAGCTATTATTTATGCTTATTAGTGGGAATTATTCCATCTAGATATCAAATTCTGAAAATTGAAAAATGACACCTGGACACGGGAATCGAACCCGGGACCTTTGGCTTAGTATGCCATTGCTCTAACCACTGAGCTATCCAGGATTCGTCCCGTGCCCAGGGTCATTCTCCACTCATATTTTAAGGCAGAGTCTATGATGGACTTAGTGTAAATCGTCGGCTAAAAATAGACTCATAGACTCAGAGACATCATAGACTCTGCCTTAAAATATGAGTGGAGAATGACCGTGGGCACGGGACGAATCCTGGATAGCTCAGTGGTTAGAGCATTGGCGTACTAAGCCAAAGGTCCCGGGTTCGATTCCCGTGTCCAGGTGTCATTTTTCAATTTTCAGAATAAAATATTATAACAAAACGAACAAATGTCTGCCAGATTTTAAAATGTATGATGAAGTTTTGTTTAAGAAAAATCCATCTGAAAAAAATGGTTAGAGGTCAAGTAATAAAAATAGGTCCATGAGCAAGAACTCTGGTAATCGACATTTCTAATGGTATTTATAGAAGGAATAGGATACATGTAAAGAAATTTAAACAAAATGGGAATAATGAAAAACAGCAGGATGTTTGTGACAATAATAGTGCTAATTCCAGTAACAGGAATAATATTCAAGAGTCAACACAGTATTGTCTAGAGCCAAGTGCTTCAAATGAGGCTTATAAGGGTGTCACTACTAAGTCGGGAAGACTGGTGCGTCCTCCTAAAAAACTGTCACCTTAACTTGTAAATTGGGTTTTATTATGTCTGTTGTACTGTTTAATCTTTTCATAACAATCTGTTATGTATTTGGTATTAATTGTATAGCATATTGAGTGCAAACTAGTTGTTTTGAATGTATTAAATATGGCCATGATAATTTGTTTTTATTTTTACCTGTCTATAAAGGGGAGATGTAAGATAATTGTTATGTGATAGTTGGTAACACCGAACCTACATTACTTTATTATAATGTTCTGTGACCTCGACAAGAGGCATTAATTCTGTCAAGTGATTTCATACTGTACATTACATATTTATTTATACTGAACTGTATGTTTTGTATTTATTTAATAAACAATATAGCAATGTTCAATATAAATTTAATAACCCTTTTGTAAGTAGGCCTATTCATAAACCAATTTGGAGTATAGTGGAAATCTTGAATTTATATTAATGTTCAACTGAGAGTGTCAAACTAAATATTTAAAGGGTAATATTAGATTCAGCTACATTTATGTTATATAAGTACGGTAATAATTATAGAGAATGACAATAATAATAATACCCCCATTATATGTGCCCCTCTTAAAGTTGATAATAATACCCATCATTTAAGTTTATATATATATATATATATATAGCCATTATGATATTGATGATCTATGGCAACATTTATTTCATATGTCGCTATTTTATACATTTAATAATAAAATAGGGCTAGCTAAACAAAATATGTTCATGTAGAGTTAACATTGCTTTAGTCCAGTAACTTTAGAAGAAAATCGGGCGTCACTTCAGAAAAATGCCAAGTGAGTGAGCTGAATATTGGTTTCCACTTTCACTTTGCGTTTCTAAATAAATTGTCAGAAGTCCCTACCATTCGATTGTACAATTTTACAGCGCGTAAAAGGTGCTGAAAATTGTATTCTTAATTGTTTTTAGCTAATATATTCATTCCTATTAATTTTTTAACCATGAGATGTACTGACAAAGAAATAAGATCGGAAATTTATATACAAAAAAGGTGGCTTAGTGTTTTATGAACTACTGATCTATCTCACATCAGTTGTGCCATCTATATTCAGATAAAATAGCTAACAGTACTTTTTACTTTCTGAAGATACCCGAAGTTTTTCAATTTACATTTTAGGCCAAATAACTTTAGGTCAAATGAATTTAGACCAAATGACTTTTGTGAAATTAATTTTCAGGCCAAATGACTTTTGATAAAGTAATTTTTAGGCCAAATGGCGCGTCCCCAAATTTTCTCGAATCTTGAATAGCCATGAGGATTTGAGGATCCCATCCCTAATCAGAATTCTTCAGGAGGGATTATGAAAGCAAACACAACTTCCTTCAAAAGGAAACAAAAAAACAAAAGGGATAGGAAGGAATTTGGTACTAACGGACATATGAATATACATTAAAAAATTAACAAAAGGACAAACACTGTGGTTGAGTTACGATATATTGTCCAGTGGCAGCAATGTAAAATGTGAGTTGTGTTCTTTTCATTGTAAGAGCAATATTGTTTTTGTTCCTTTTGTTTGTTTATGTACCTATTTCTTGTACAGTCTTTAACATATAACAATATTTATTATAATTTTTAAAAGAGAAAAGTGGTTTTCCTTAAAGAGCTATAACTTATAAAATAATATGTATAATTCATTAATTTATAATTTAATTCTAATGTTTCTTGTATTATTTTGTCTTCAAACAAGAAAATAACAAGATTACAAGGAATTAATTTAGTACATATTTGTTCAGAGTTTATCCTCAGAAATATATCGTCTTCTTTAAGTCATATTGATATTTGAAGAGTCACATTTTGTATTCAGAACTTTGCAAGATGTCTCTTGTTTTGAGTCATAAGATACTATCAAGCAAACTGAATCTCTGTATATATGTAGGAATGGTGAATGTGATCATACTCTGCAAGTTTGAGCCACAGCTGTTGGCCTGTGTCCGTTCTTGCTCGGGCCCGTTTGGGGGGCCTTTGACCTTCGTCATCTCCCTTCATCAACATCTGTTCAAGCAAGAGGCTCCCAAGTGCCAAAAGTCCACTGGACCGAGAGGCTGTAATCAATAAACAGAGAAAATGAAATATTTAATGTTCACAAAGTAGAATTAATTGAAATAAAACCCTAATCTTAGAGTAGGTATGCTAAGAAGAAATACCCAGACTGTTAGATACATGTATGTGTGTGTATGTTATTATTTTTGTTTATTTATTTGAGGTCCATACAAAACATACACATACTTTCTCACCTACATTAATTTTGAGTAAAAGACTAGTGTTGTGAGTTTTAAATTTGTTTCACAAATCCTCTCCATGTGATCCAACATTTGCCATATAATCAAATAAGAAACTGTATCGCGTCTACTTTATTTTGATAAGTATTTATCACTAAGAATTTTGATTTATTTTCCTCAAGAGGCAGCCATTACCTTTTTGTCCAGTGGCAGCAATGTAAAGTGCGAACTGTGTTGTTGTTCTCGTTGTAAGAGCCATATCGTGTACATTCTCTTATATATGTTTTCTATCCACCTTCCCTGTGCCTTCTTTCAAATACATATACTTATAAGTTATTACTAATAAGTGTTGGGCAGAGTTGTGATCGGAATACACAATAAACTACTGTTAACACTATCTTGGCACGACCGGTACAGCGTTTGGCTGGAACATGACTGACGGTTTATTATTTGAAAAACCCTTTTAAAACTGGATTCGTTAAGACATCTGTCGGCGTTACAGTGAACTACAAATGTAAACAAAAATGAACACTGTAGGACGGTAATAATTGAACTCCAACACCCCCCCTCAATTTTGAGTCCAAAAGGTCTATAGGTAACAATCAAGCACGTAAACCCAATTCGTTGACACATTTCTCGTGTTTGGCTCCAGGAAGAGGTTTTGTCAAGATGTCAGCTACCATATTCTCAGTGGAGAGATATTCAAGCCTTAGTGGGTGATCTTGGAGAGCTTGACGAATAAAATGAAACTTTATGTCTATATGTTTCGATCTTGAGTGGAAGACGGGGTTATGTGCCAATTTTCCAGCTGATTGATTGTCATTGAAAATGATGATGTTCGATAACTCCTTTAAACCAAGTTCTCGCACGAAGGTCATCAGGAAGATTGCTTCCTTCGCAGCTTCGGTGAGACTCATATACTCTGCCTCGGTTGAAGATAAGGCGACGGTTCTCTGCTTTCGTGAGCACCATGATACCGCTGCTCCAGACAAGGTGAAAGTGTAGCCTGTATAGGACTTTCTGTCAGTGTCACAGTTTCCCCAGTCGGCGTCCGCGAAACCGGAAATGCCTTCATCATCCCTGGCGTAGAGCAACCTCTTGTTGATGGTTCCTTGTAGGTATCTTAGGACACGCTTGGCAGCTTGCCAGTGAGTTGAGGTGTGACAATTGTTATATTGACTCAACATGTTGACTGCGTAAGCGATGTCGGGACGGGTACCGATGGCGATGTACATGAGGGCTCCAATCAACTCTCTGAATGGATATTGCTTTGTTTCTTCTGTGTTAGTGGAGGAAGAATCAAACTTGACCCCGGTTGATATCGGTGTCTTCACTGGTTTGCAGTCATCCATCCCAAACTTATGTAAAACATCCCTGATGTAGCCACTCTGACACAACGTGACTTTGTCTTTGGATTGGTTCACTTCAATTCCTAAACAATGATTTATAACTCCAAGGTCCTTTACATCAAATTTATTTGACAATTCACCTTTAATCTGTTTGGTTCGCTCCGGGTCTCTTGAAGCGATCACGATGTCATCAACATAGATAAGCACATAGACTGGGTGTTTACTTCGACTATCGACATACACACATGGGTCTGAGTTTGTGGGCTGCAACCCGATGGATTCTAAGGTTGCACTTAGTTTAGCGTGCCACTGTCGACCAGCTTGACGTAGTCCGTAAATGGCCTTTCGAAGTTTGCAGACTTTGTCGCCGGATTCCAGTTTCTGAAGCATGTCTTTGGCTTTCCCAACAATGCTGTCATCCTTTTCAGTCCTAATCATCTTTTGAAGTGCTTCAACAAGCAAGTCCGGCTGTTCCATGAATGTTAGTGTGTCGATGTCACCATTCAGATAGGCCGTTGTAATGTCGAGCTGAGAGACTTGCAAGTTGAGTTTGGCTGACAATGCCATGAGCAGCCGAAATGATTCTATCCTGGCTACCGGAGCAAAAGTGTCCACAAAGTCGATTCCTGGTCTTTGGGCAAAACCTCTTGCGACCACCCTGGCCTTCCTTCGAAGTAACGTCCCATCAGGATTGTACTTGTTTCGGAGAACCGCCCTACAGTCGATCACTCTATCGTTGGTCGGTCTATCAACGATTTCCCAAGTGTCGTTGGCAACCAAGCATCTGAGTTCTGAATAGATTGCATCGAACCATTCCTCACGATCTGGCCCCTTCATGGCACTGTCAATGTGAATCTCGGAGGCATTCATTGCAACTGGGGCATTACGAAGTGATCCATCTTCCCTGTTACTTTGAACGTTGATGTGCTCCATAGTTTGTTGAGATGATGTGTTTGAATGCCTAGTATCATTACTGTATGGCGGATCATTGTTGAGAGCAAGGTTCTGATCAGCCCGGTTGGCTGCAGGCTGGTATATTTTAGTGGGGCGACCCCTTCTTCCGGTACGCATTAACTTTGGCCTGCCAGGTCCTCTCTGCGTCAGCATGTCAGATTCGGTGCTTGCGGTACCTTGATCTTGTCGCTCTCCAATGTCAAGCATGGGGTTCTCATTCACTTCGAATCCAAGAAATGGTTCATCATCTTCCAGAGCGTTCGGACTAATCTCGGCGTCCTTGTGCGAAGACTCTTCTTCATTGAACCCCCTTCCTTCATGTTGAAAGGATGTATCTTCTTCTTGAAGAAAGTCTGCAGATGTGCGTCCGGGCCCAGGCTCGGCGTAAAATCTTACGTCCCTAGAGACACGGATCTTTCGTTCACTTGGTAGCCATACCCGATAGGCCTTGGAACAGTCAGAGTAACCGACGAAGATCCCTTTCTTGCCTTTGGGCTCGAACTTTCCTTTATTGGGAGACTTGTCGAGGATGATGGCTTTCTCCCCGAATATACGTAGATGGGAGATATTCGGCTGTCTTCCCAACCATCTTTCATATGGAGTTCCTTCAGACAACCCTTTTGTTGTGCACCGATTTCGGATGTGGTTGGCTGTTGCTATGGCTTCGGCCCAAAAAGACAGTGGCATTCCAGACTCTAGTAGCATGCACCGAGCCGCCTCAACCAGAGTGCGATTCTTCCTTTCTGCAACACCGTTCTGTTGTGGGGTGTGCGGAGTTGTTAGACGTCGTTGGATGCCTGCACGTTTGAGGATGGAATCCATTTTATCGTTGCAATATTCCCTGCCGTTATCAGATTGAAGAGCTTTGATCTTATGCCCTGTCTGATTTTCGGCTAGATTCTTGAACTCGACGAACTTCTCAGTGACCTCCCCCTTGTGACGTAGGAAGTAGACTTGACACCATCGACTGTAATCGTCTATGAAGGTTACAAAATAACGTGCTCCACCTTGAGATGCTTCCCTCATTGGCCCGCAGACGTCGGAATGGATTAACTCCAAAAGCTCTTTTGAGGTTACCTCTCGCTTGGTGAAGGGAGTTGATGTTATTTTTCCTTCTAGACAGGTGTGACAGTTCTTTAAGTCAGTTGAGTCATTGAATTTCAAACCAAGAACACATTGGTTCTTGAGCATATTGACCATGTCCTTCAAGTTCAAATGACCAAGTCGAGCGTGCCAAACTTCTAATTCATTTTTTGGAACTTTTGATCCTGTGACCATGCACGCTTGCTGATCGCTTTCACATAAGTAGAATAAGTCACCAATTCTATTCGCAACAACTTTAATGTCACCGTTTATGTCTTTTATGGTCGCGCGATCTTTCTCAAATGTCACCTTGTTGTTGTAATCAACAATTTTTGCCACCGAGATGAGGTTCGTTCGGAGGTCAGGTACGTATAAGGTATCCTTCAATGTGATAGAGTCTGTCACACTGTTCGCGGTGGTGATTTGCACGTCACCTTTTGCTTTTACTTGTGTGGCACTGTCATCGGCAAGTTTAAGATTTCCATGCATTTTCTTCACGCTCATGAATGCATGTTCATTGTTGCACAAGTGAGATGTGCAACCACTATCAATGCACCATAGGTTGTTTATGTTGCTTGATTTTGTAATTTCTTTGTCGACGAAAAAACAACAGTGAGCCTCGTCAGCTTTATTTGCCGTTTGTTCGCTCAACTTCTTTTTAAAGAAACAATCGGCCTCCCTGTGTCCTTTCTTTTTGCAAAAACCGCATTTGTAGTTTAATTGTGGTTTTTGTTTACGTTTCTGTTCTGATCCAGCACTACTGCTCGTGCCACCTTTCGGCCTGTTTACGAACTGTTTTCCTGACTTGACAAACATGGCGGCACTTCCGTTTTCCTGAGCACGCGCGTTATGTTCTTCCAAGATTTTCACTTTCAATGATTCAGCGTCCGGTAAATTATCACGGGATTCGATTGCACATCGAAAGTTGTCGTAACTGCTGGGGAGACTATATAACAGCATGATAGTCAACAGGTCACCGTTTATGTCCACTTCCATTGCTTGCAACTTATCCACAGCGTCAAAAAATCCAGCGAGATGTTCAGTCACATCGTCGCCATCTTGCATTTTGTGTTGTGTGAGACGTTTGAGCAATGTTGCCTTGCGAGCGGGCCCCTTTGATGCGTAGATTGATTCTAGTTTGACCCATACATCGCGTGAAGTAGCGCATCCCCGAATCTGTTTTAATTCAGATGGGTTTATGGACAGGATCAAATCAGCTTTTGCCTTCCGATCGGCCACTAGCCAAGCTTTGTGTGCGGCTTGCGCGGCAACAAGCACCGCGTTTTCGCCGACCACTTCGGGTTGTGGTATTTCTCCCGACACATATCCCCATGTATCATTTTTTATTAGCAAGGCTTCGGCTTGTATTTTCCACGTATCATAGTTGTCGCGTGACAACATTTCGAGTCGTGTTGAATGCGTCGCGTTCGCGTGCGCCATGTTGTTAGGCTAACGAATCGTTCGACTTCTGCACCTTTTTGATTTAAAACTTTTCGTTTAATCAAATTATTGTTTCGTTTCCGATCGCGTAACTCGCGTAACCTGGGCCCATAACCTGTTGGGCAGAGTTGTGATCGGAATACACAATAAACTACTGTTAACACTATCTTGGCACGACCGGTACAGCGTTTGGCTGGAACATGACTGACGGTTTATTATTTGAAAAACCCTTTTAAAACTGGATTCGTAAGACATCTGTCGGCGTTACAGTGAACTACAAATGTAAACAAAAATGAACACTGTAGGACGGTAATAATTGAACTCCAACAATAAGGTTAATTGGAAGAGTACTATGCTAAATCATGATTAAAATTAAGGGCCAGTTTCATAGTCAGATTTAGTACGCCTCAAGTGCGGCGCTATACTAAATACAAGACGTCACATACCTGAAATTGAATGGAATGGGCCAGTTTCGCATGCGAAACTGGCCCATTCCATTTTGATCTATGTAGGTGTCGTCCTGTATTTAGTACCGACTCGCACTTTAGGCATGCTAAGTTTGACTATGAAACTGGCCCTAAGAGGGATATCCACCATACTTATCTTAGTGATACCGGAATAAAAACTATTTAAATAGAATAAAAAAAACACTAACAATTTTTAAAGACAAGCTTTCAGTACCACAGACTGCTTCGTCAGGTAAAGAGAGTATACTGATATTCTTGGTTGAAGTGCAAGGTTTACTGTCCACAGCTAATTGTTTTTCAGTTAGGATTTCACTGGATAGAGATTACCGCCCTTGGATTAAATAATAAACCATTTCTACTCCTGTGTCACTAAGTTTTTCTGTCTATCTATTTAATCCAAGTGTTGCCAGCTATACAGTGAAATCCTAACTGAAAAACAATTAGCTGTGGACTGTCAACCTTGCAGTTCAACCAAGAACATCAGTCTACTCTCTTGACCTGATGAAGATGTTTGTGACAGAGAAAGATTGTCCTTGAAAATGTGATTTTGCGTTTCGTTATAAATATTTTAATTAAATTTAAATATTATAACAATTATAATTATGTTTAACTACATATATTATAATTAATTACAAATATTAGTGAAATAAATTTTTTAGTTTTAATGTCAGTAAAAGTTTCAGTAAAAAAAAATTAATTTACTTTGTATTTGAATAATGTGTACAATTGATATGTACTAAACAATATTAATATTGAGAGTTATTGTTTTCCAATTTAAATTCATAATCAAAGCACCTTCATTTAAAACTATTTGAAACTAATAAGGCCATGTAGGACTGACATTTTTGATTTAAATTGGAAAATGGATATAATAAATTATTTTGGGTGAGAAAGACAAGAGGAAATTTCAAATGCTTAATTTCAGAAACTTTAATTCTCATTTATTTAGTGTTTTAAATACAATTTTATAAAAGGGAAAGACATTGAAGAATAGAAGCTGGATTTATCATGAAGTTAAATTGATGGATAGTTGTGTTTATAGTTGAATACGTGCAAATTATTAGTCATAAACAATAAAAGTGTACTTTAAAATAGATTTGTTTCTTCCATTATCATTTTAGTATTGTGATGTTTTGCTAATATTTTACACTAATAATCAAATATTAAGGCTGATACTTTTCTGTTGTTTGGAGAAAGCACAATATTTTGCTTACTATTTTAACTAAGAAGGTGAAATAAATATGAGCATTTACTGACTTTTCCCAAAATGTATGCAATTTAAGGGGATCTGTTTAAACTCTTAGGTTGTGCACGAGTTACATTTTCCCCCAACTTTAATGTTAATTTCGAGACTCCCGCACAACCTTACAAATGCTACTCTATGTTATGCTGTACCTGTAGTGATAGACTCTATGTCCAGATTGATGTGTTGACTGTTGGCTAGTGCTATCTCTAGTACAGTGCCAATCACTGGAGGGCAAGACAGAGTACTAGAACTCAAAATGTCACCAAGAGCCCCTGCAGAACGAGTTGTGAACCAGTCTGCTCCATCTCCCATTTCCACCAAAATGCCAGAAAACAGTGACACTAGCAATTGCCTGCCGATGCTGCTGTCTCGCTAAGAGCAAAAATACAAATAATGCATAAGTTCAAACTTTGTATTTCACTTAAAAACGTTAAATATATTTCATGGTTATCAAATAATATAAGGGACTTAAGTAAAATTTGCATATAAAGTAAAGTCCCGACTATCCGTGTGTAGATTATCCGCTTCGCGGCTTAACCGCGGCATCGCCAACATCAGGAGATACATTTTTGAAAAACGCTGCGTTGATGGAAAACACAGTGGTACCGATTGTTGTACTCAATAAATTCCTAAGGAAGGAATAATGGCCAGAGAGGCCATAAGTTTATGTAAGGGGGACTGCACTGGAAAGGACTGATAACCTGCTTAATTATCAGGTAAAGGAAAATGACAGGCTACTATCTGACAATCTGATGATACAGAAAGAGGTCCCGGGTTCGATTTCCGTGTCCAGGTGTCATTTTTCAATTTTCAGAAGACGAAATTACATAGCGGGATAAGGAAAAAGGAAGCAGCTGCAATGAAGGAGAAGAATAGTACAAACTTTTTAAGTGATGTGTCCATTTTGGGTATCCTCTAAATTGATTTAAAGTGTGTTTTATTATTATCTTAGTGCGTGAAATATAATTATGTATTCACAAACGCAGTCACTTTAGGTGATAACTGGTTTGAATGGAATGTGCTACAATCTCTTGTTTTACTAAATATGAAGATTATCCACAGTTTTGGATTATCCACGACACTAGCTTTCTCCATTACCGTTGATGATCGGTAGTTAACCGAGTATTTTGTATTTAATGATTATTGATAACACTCCAAAACGAAGAATAACTACTTTTTACTATGTTTAAAATATTATTTCAGATTGAATATTTTTTTCTTTTATTAAAAGTCATGGAAGTGTGAAAAAACCAGTGATCTTCTTGGCTATCTGTGGTAATACCCTTAAAACTTTAGGTGTGCTTGGGAACACTTTATGGACAATGCTATATTAATTATTTTATAACAACAATATCTACAACAATGAAACAATATAAATCTCTACAAGAGCTGGAGAAAATACATGGATTACAACAATGAACAATATAAATAGAATAAATCACTGAATGAATTGTACTAGGTGAAACTACAATACAAACCCACAGTTATTGCTAATTGTTGTGGGCTATTATTATTATGTCGATGTTTCTACATCCCAAGCCTACTAATGGATGTCTGGGTAAATACATTACTAAGATTACAACTGAGAAAGACAATTTTAAATAATAATAATAATCATTATATATATATATATATGTGTGTGTCTTTGATCTAGAGTTCATATAGATAATTCTGGAGAATTACACTAAAAGTTACAATTTATAATATTTTTTGTGCCCTTTTGTTCAAAATATAAATATTGTTTGAACAGCATAAAATAATTTACAATGTATATTAGATGAGTTAAGACCTTTTAGTAAAATATCAATTGTTTGGAGAATATTAAAATACATAATCAATTTAGTAGATGTTCCTTCTAAGAATTTGTAATAGTTTCTGATGTTGGACTGTGAAGATTAATTTATATAAAAATATAAATTAGTCAGATCTCACCAAGAAAAAGAATAATGTCCCTGATGATTCCTTCTAGGATATTGGTTGAAGATTTGTTTCTTCTTTACAGATGAAATATTGAATTTCACTCAATAAGAACACACAACGGTTGAGTATTAGGCTTTTAGCTCACTTTTGTAATAAAATATCGCTCTTGATTATATTTAGCTCATCTGCACGAGAACTCTTATATCAAGACTACTGGGTATTTATACATTATTATGGAACCCCTTCGCTTTGCTTGTCTTGTTGACGTAGTAATTTTACATGATACAATAATAAGAATCTGGTTGATAATGCTTGAGGTAAAACACACAAGAAATGCACTTATACATAAATTTTGTATTATATTGTAATGGAACAAGTTTAAAGGTTATCATGAAATAAAAATAAAAACTATTTTATGTTATGTGTTTGGTTATTTATGTACTCTGAATCTTAACCTTACCAAAACCTGTCTGTGGAACTCCGTTAATTTACATATCTAGGTTAACATAATTTACTTAAAACTTGAAACAAAATTAAATTTTTGTGTTCGTAAACTTTATATTAATATATATAAAATTTGTTTTACTAACAAAGTAATAATTACTATATTACAATTTTAATTAACATTAAATCATTAGATACAAAAAAAACCTTTGAATTATTTCAAGAAAAAAAAATTAAGAAAATAAATATATATTTACGTTCAACCATCTCTAAAATTATGGCACTGAAAGTTTAACATTTACCATTAATCTATTAGATTTCAATGATGTCTAAAACAAAATAGCCCTGCTGCTCATAGTTACATATTTCTTTCTTTTTTAAGCTAGCCCAAGATATCGTCACCATGTGGCTGATTAAAATTGTAGTAATATAAAAAAAATTGAAACTTCTCACCCATAGACATTCTGTAGTTGAAAATTTAATCAGGCAAACACATAGCTTTATATTTAATGAAAGATATGAATGTCCTTCTCACAGCCCCTCCAAGTTAAAATCGAGACCCTTGGGTAAATCTTTTATAATTCCAACTTGTAATAATTTGCAGCAATGTGTATCTTTTTCCCTCTTGATTGGAAACGCTACATCCCGGCATTAATAACATATTTAAAGCAACGCCAATAATAAAACAAAAACTGTCTCCTTCAATTATTCTAGAAAAAAAAAGAACTTTCCAAATACACACCAAAGAGGTGATAAAAATAGTGAAATAGTGAAATATAGATGAGAGATTGAGTAAAAGGAAATGGTAAAAAGAAATACTTTGATGAATCCAAGAATATTTGGAGTAAAATAGAATCTGGCTGAAATTGTCTTGATTTAAAATTCCTTTAAAAGACACCGCCGCAACAATATTCAAATAGTTCGTCTAGATAGGCTTCTATCAATGCGCATTCTAGTTGCAAAATTATGTAACTATTATTAAATTGTCCAACTAATGTCCAAGATAAGCGCTAGCAATTATTACTTGTCAAGACTCTCCGTGGACCGTGGACTTGAAACCGTAGACGTAGAGGCAGTAAAGTAATCTGTGGATGCAGCCATTAAACAAGTACTCCATGAAATTCAGATGAAAGTTATGATGAGAAGAAACAGGTATATATAAATTTTTTTTAATTGTCACACGCGATATTGTTTGATAATGCTTCCAAGCTTTGATTATTCACATAGGGTAATTATGTCTTCTGTGATTAAAATAATTACCCAATAAAATTTTCTGAGCGCCAAATTCATCCAAATGAACAAGAAATAAGTTATGTAGTTTTATTTACTGAATAAAATAAAATAAAGACAAATATTAAACCACCTATAAAAATAGTCAACTCTTACACTTTAGATATATTTTAGATTCACTTTATCATAAAAAGTACATAATCCTTAATATTTATGGTGAGGACAAACACATATTTCGCCCTAAAAGGTTTCATATGCCTAGTAGTAGTCTTCTATTTTTATTTAAAAATCTATTACGAAACCAAATTCAAAACTATGTTCCACTAATTAATCCATAGAGAACTGTTTGATAACAATGGTCAACAAAGTTTGACCCAAACTCAAAATAACTTTGACAGGATTAAAATGTTATGAAAAGGTCAAAAATAATAAATACTAGAAATTTAAGATAAGGTTGGAATTTGGCTGTACACAGGCTTCCCCTCTATGAGTGGGATTAGCGCTGGCCAAATAATTATTTCACTTATTTTATTTTCATACATTCTTTTTCCGGCTGATTGTGCCTTGAGTAGCGTGGCCGAACACGAAAATTAACAAAATAACAAATAAAAAAGAACTCAACAGATTATTTCAAAGGATAAATATGTTTTTTAAGAAGGTGTTTCCCCATATTTAAAATATTGTTTTCAAACAGTGCTAGACGATCTTCCCTCCGTATTATGAAATAATAAGTGATTTTCTATATAAATACTGTATAGTAAGTCTGGTTAAATATATATGTTGCAATGTTGATCAACACTGTTTTAGACAGGTTAACCAACATGATTCTATAACTAAATATTGTAGGGTTGCTCAAAGTTTCAAAACTTTAACTTGACTTCGAAACAAACAACTTCGACTTCGCTCAGAAAAAATTTCTGTCTTCGAAGCTTTGCCAATAAAATTATTAACAGCTAAAATACTAAATTTTTGTTCAATTATATCCATTCTGACATGTTTTATAATTTACAAATTAATATTCATATGGATAAAAATGAAGTAAATGAATTTCATGCTGTGATAGATAATAGCTTGATTTATCATATTGAAACAAAACATTACAAACAATTGTGCAATAAAACATTTTACAGGTAATTTTATTGTATAAAGTAATTTAAATAACCACAATATAATATTTTTTCAAGTGTAAAACAACTATCAAAAAATATTCAAACCTCAATTCAGCTTCGAGAATGTTTCATATATTCAATGGAGAGTGGAAAAAAAAAAGTGGACTTTGCACAACCCTAGTAAATAATAACTAATGTTAGGTTTGTAGTTGAAGGTACTAATAATGTAAGTTTTAAATATCTTAAGCTCAAAAACAATCAATATGCATTTTCAATGTAAATTTTTTAATTTAACTGAAATTTAGAAAGGAACCATGTATTAGCAGTAAAAATAAGGATTATTCAATTATTTTGTGATCTATTTAGCTATTTTTATTTTCATTGCCTTGCCAAAGCAATTTAACTTCATTTGAGGATAATTCAAAATAGACGAAAATATTTAATTAGTTTACCGGTCAAAAGTGATTTTAGAGTTCTATTGCATTATTAATGTGAATTTTAATGCTAATTCCAACAATTTGTTAAGTTATCGAATAATTTATAAGTTAAACTTCTGATATCTAATTTAAATAGCCTAAATTTAGCATCATTGCAGTTTAAAAATTGATTCGTATGTACATCAAGATGAAACTCGAAAATTACAAACCTACAAAACTTTTGATCTCGATCCCAAGATTTAATGACAAACATGTGTTCATCCCGAACCGGTAGTAAGACGCGATGTTTTATTATTATTATTATTATTATTATTATTATTATTATTATTATTATTATTAATAATTACAAATACGGCTCACTCGAAATCAGAGTACTTGCAGAACTCTAATAATTAATTAATTTTAAGAGAAAATAAAAATGGTAACTAAATTTTAACCTTTTTGTTATAATGCAAATTTACCTCCAGTTAAATGGCAAACTAATGGTCTGGAGTTTGGTTGTTTTCTAATTATATTGGTCTGAACTAATAAGCCACAAAATAGCTCTGCAAAAATTTGAATGAAATAATTTTTTTTGGGTTAATTTAAAAAAAAGTTATTTTAAAGAATTCAAACGGCTTTTCTCTAGTAATATTATATGAACAAAGGTACAAGAAAGGGGGATAAAAACAAGTAAGCGAGTGAAAAGTTTTTGTTAGAGACAGCTTCAGAATAAATTCACATCCTTTCTGTTGCATCTATTTCGTGTGTCCTTAATGGAATAAGGGAATAGGTGGAAGATGTTAAAAAAAATATAGAAAAACGCTGGGTGATTGATGGATTTTTGAGAGATTGATAAGTTAAATGGGGTCAAAATATAATGCCAACCACTGATCTAGATTGTTAATTTATCACTTAACCTCTTTGTTATGTGAATTTATGTTCAGTTATCATTTAGCTACAATTTTTATTTTCTGTTTAAACTTAATAATTAATGTGAAAAAAATTTGGACTGAAGAGGGAAAAAATTACACTTTTTTTTATTAGCACCGTGTCTTACTATCTGTTTGAGCTATGGATGAGTAAGGTTGATCTTAGAGGAAGTGTATCCACATTTGTGTGAAGAAAGAGTGGAAAACTAACTAGGAAAACCACCCTCAATATACCTGACCAGGGTTCTAACCCCCGATCTCCTCGACATTGGCAGTCTGGTCCATTGCGAGAATGGCCACTAATGTGTGAAAGTTAGCCTCTAATGCTTACCATGTTTTCTAAGGTTTGTACTTGGATTCGTTATTCCTAGGTAAAATGAAGATTCATATTCGAGAAAAAGTGGATTCAACCCATCTTTAAACAAACCTAGGTCAAACAGTTGGGTGGTAATGACACATATTTCTTTGGGATACAGTTATTACCTCTATGTCCAAAGGCAGTAGTGTAAGTAAGGATTTGTGTTTATATTTTTATTGAAAAAGCCATATTTTATTTTCCCCTTTTATTTTTGCGTAACTCTCTTTCCTTTACCGTCTTCCGGGAATAATATTAACCACACAAATATTGTGAATTACGTATTTTGTAGAAACATATTAAATATGCCAAAGAAAAGAAACAAGATGAAAGGTTACCTTGGCAAGTACTTGTAGCGGTCGAATCAAGGCAGAGTGAAGAATTTCTATGTCTGGGAGGTCTCCAATCCTGTAACTGCGATACATATTGACAGTTGCCTCCCGTTTCTTGGCTCTTTCTTTGAGATGCTCTTCTCTACGGCGTTTTCTTAATACTTCATTACTAGCAAACCCAATCCTTATCTTTTCTTTGTCTTTGAGAAATCTTCGCCTTAGGTAAGAACTTGGAGGATTGGAGTTGACAATTTCTATGGAAACCATGAAAATAACATACTAAAATTTAATCTATAAAGTGAAACAGGAAAATTATATACAACTTTTGTATAATTTATAAAAAATTTCCATGTTAGCCTACTCAAATAGCTGTACCAAAAAATTCTGAAGTTGTTAAAAAAATACAAATGTCTAATCAATAATTGAATAAGTTTTGATCGAGTTTTAACTGGATTTTCTATAATAATTAATGTATGTAGATATCATTTAACTACTATAATATTTATGTCAGAACATAAAAAAGAATCATTGCTTGGAGCTTTGACAGGCCTAGCAAGCCGGTAGTGGAAAATATATAGCTTGAATAAAAAATTGATCCAGAACCATAGGCTGGAAAAAAGTAATGGATGTAAAAAAATTGCTTGGAAATAAATGAGAACTGTGTAGAACCACTATACAATAGTATAATTCAAGTGACAAGATAGCAATATTACCTGAAAGTATTGTAGGGAAACAAATTTCTCTATTCATTTATTCATTCCCTCTTTACACATCCATCTTCTCAGCATTTTCATTCCTTTCCTCTTTAAGGAAAATCTCTTTTCTCATATTGAAATTTATTCCCTTTTATGTGTTAGTGTCCATCTTTACTTTTGGTTTCCTCTTTTAGGAAGTTGTGTTGTGCGTTTCACACTCCCTCAGTCATTCAAAAAAAATGACACTTAGGTTAGGTGGTAGGGGTGCACGAAGCCCATTTTTTAAGTTCAAAGCAAAATTGAATCAAACACATAAAATATTCTTGAATGGAAGTTCAAATATGTTTTGTTAATTTTTTATGCTCGATAAAACTATACAGTGGAAGTTGAAGCAGTTCAACAAGATACATTGCGCAAAGTCATTACAAGTTTCGAGGAGCACATACAAATATGTATTGCATATAATGGTTGACATCTTGAGGACTTTGAAAAAAAAATGAATGAGTCAAGGACATGTGCAAATTGTAAATCTTTTATTGTTATTTGAAATTTAATTTGAAGCATTTTGTAGTAAAAATAGTATAACTAGGGAGTTATATAATGTGTCAACAATTTCTGCCCCACCCCTCTACTTTAACTACGTTTAATTACCATGGGTTCCAAATCTAAATGTATCAAAAAATTACCAGTTTGGGCAGTTAACTTAAATAATCAAGATGATTTTAAATGTTTCATGAGAAATTATTTTATCCAAGTTCTTATTTGGGGTGTATTTCCTTTAAAAACCTGACCAAGTTAAGATAAGAAGGTTTAGTTAAACTTACTGGTATTTGGTTTTTTATATAATAAAATACATTTCTTTAATTGTATTTTGAATTAGAAGATTAAATGGCAAAATAATCGTGCATATGCATGTACGTGCATACACAATGTTTTGATGCTTGCCAGATTATACCAAAAGTAACAATTTTGTTTATAAATTACTCCTAGATAATAAACTTAAAATGATTTTAGTTTACAAGAGAGGTGAAATTAGATTATCTCAGTACAGTAACATTAGTATTTGACTAGCAGGGCTATCTACGGTGAATATACAATAAAAACTATACAATTCAACTTTTGGAATAAAAACACTTTTTGTGTGTTTATGAATATAATAACATAAGTGAAACTGTGGAAAGAAAGGCCGTGTTCATTTCATAAATAAAGCACTCGTGACTCATGTGACCTTTGTCTGTAATATTTCAATTATATCTTTTACAGATATAAGGAGCGTAAAGACAAATGATAAAACATAAAACTACAAAAACAACTAATTCTCTGTGCAAGAAAAATTAAGTTTTTTCCCCTCCTAATATCATCTTCATCATCATTATAAACATTTACCAGCCCGTGGCTGGGTCAGTGTTGTAAAATGCCATCATCTTCCTCTTTACTTTCACCATTCTTCCTCTTTTAATTGCTTCCATTTCTATCCTCTCAATAGCACACATTCTGTTATCTCCTCATCCAATTTCTTTCTTGGTGTTCCTTAAAGTGATTTTTCTACATACTTCAATCATCTCCATTATTTTCTTAGGTAGTGTCTCCTTTTCCATCCTCATTACATGACCATGCCATCTCAGTCTTGCTTCCTCTACTATCTGATGTACTCCCTGTTCCTCCATTTTTTCCTAGATAACTTCATTCCTAGTCCTGTTTCTATTGGTGACAGATAAAAGTATAATATACTAAAATACTATCGATGTTATCAATATTGACCACAAAGAACATGTTTGTATTTTCTAAAGGGCTCTTTATATGAAAATCAGACTGTAGAATGCAGTGTATAAGGATTATCGAAGTTCAAGTAGGGATAAGTAAATTAAATGCAATTTTGTGTGAGTGAGAAATTCTTTCACTGGTGTAAGAGCTACACTGGTTTTTTATCCTGTCAAGGTGAGAGCTAGTGTGTTCTCTTTAAATTCACACTCCTCATCCTATATTTGTGTCCTAGGGATGATTAAATTGAAAATAATAAGCACAGTCCTTAGGACACTTATAAAAACCACACAAAATAACAACATTACACTAACATTACAACATATAATATTTTGATATAAACTAAGAGAAGTAACATAACTTGGAGTTATATTCATACCTGTGCTGTTATCCAACTGCTGGTTCCCTCGCCTTGCTCTGATCCTCTGTCTTGCGTGACGAGATTTGTCCCCAAGGGAGCCCACAGAAAAAAGAAAACTGGAGTTGGCAAAGGAAGAAAAGCTAGTATTTGATGCGTCAACCACATCCTCCCCTGGAAATATGAACAAGTGCTTTGTAAATAGGTTTAGAAATTTTTGAACCTTATATTTTACCCGATAAGACCACAAATTGTTTCGAGTTTAAAACAATTAGTATAATGTGCTCAATTTAGACTATAAAATTATAATATTTATTTGACAAACTCAGTTTCATTACTTTTAGAAATATTGCATTAAATTTACCATACAATTAGAATAAAAATGAAACCTCTTAGTGATAGTTACACAAAATGGGAAAATATTAACTGAATTGATTATTTATAAGTGACAAAACCTCTAACAATATAAAAGAAGTGATTAATAAAAATACATTTTCTACCATTTGAATTTGTGTTGTAGCCATACAATAATTCCAAAATGTTGTTTCATTTTATTTTTTGAAGACAAGACTACAAAGTTTAGTGGCCATATGATTTATCAAAGTTATAGAACCACCAATAATTTCCTAAGCCAAACATTAACAAAAAAAAATAAAGCTTTCATTACTTTTTTAAATGTAGATTTATATCGTCTAGGGGTGAGGGGTATCCCCTATTTTAATTTGAAGCAAATTCAATCAGAATAAAAACTTGATTATTTTTGGTTAATTGTTTTAATCTTTAATTTTTTTAATATTGTTGCTATTTATTTGTCTTTATGGCTAAAATTACATGGAAAATGTTTTATTGCACAATTTTGTGTAATATTTTGTTTTATCCTGATAAATCCAGTTACTATCACAACTTTGGTAACAAATAACCATTTATTGAGTATTTTGGATGTCAATATCTTTATTGACGCTAACTTAAGTGTTATTCTGTTGGAAAGACACAACTAGGATGTTCACCATTTGCATGAGAGTTTTTTTTTTAACTTTTATCTTTATTTTACTCTCCTTTACATTTTCCATTCAACGGCTCTCCCTCATTCTCACAAACTCTAGCTCTCCTAAATAATTATATTAAACTTTCTTTTCTTTCATTCGTATTAAGAGTTTTGGTGATTACAATGCTAAATAATACTTTTGTGTGACTGCATCTTTAATAAAACCAACAAATACACCATCAACATATCAACTGACATCACCATCAAAGTAATAATAGTGATGAAACTGATGATGATAATAAATATAAATAATTTTTCAAAGCTTCATGTTTTGGAAAAAATACTAAGGTGTCTTAACTTAAACTGCTATCAAAACTAAAATCCAAAGCCAGTATTAAATTTTTTTTAGAGAAACTAATCCAATGTTGTCCTTAAGACAAACTTCCCTTTGTTTTCCAGACAACTTAGATTTAGTTACAGAAGAATACAATTTTATCAATATCAATAAAATGAAGAGTTTGTTTGTTTGTTTGTTTGTCATGAAAAAAAAGGGGGGAGATATTATTCTATTTATATTAATACAGTGAAGAGTTAGTCTCGCAGAGGTCAGAAACTTAAAAACTAGTAGCCCCTGTGTATGAACATGCGCACCCTGAAGCTGGAATTTTAAATTTTGATTAGATTTACTTTTAACCCTTTTTCGCCCTTTTTATTTATTTAAACTCTTTAAGCTTTTAAACTTTTTTTTTTACTATGTTCACTTATACACTTTTTGCAATTTTTACTCTTCCCCTCTCTTTGCCTTTTTACCCTCTTAATCCATTTAATGATTTTTTAAAATTGAAACCTTTTTAACCACTCCATCCTTCTCCTTTTTTTAAAAAAAATATTTTTTTGTTTATATTAGATATGGGATGTCCATAAACTACGGACATATAATAGGGGAAGGGGTGGGGGAAGAAGGCAAGTCAGATGTGTGACGTCACATTACAATTAATCATATTGGGCAGTGTTTTGTGTTAATAAACCTGAATGTACGCATGTATAAACAAACAACGATCGACTCATCATCATCGAGTTTAGCAAAGACGTACTAACACGTTTCAATAAAAGGGTTATATAGGCTCTACAATTAAAATTACTATATAAATGGTGTAGTGGTAATATTGTGATATAATATTAGAAGAGGCGTTCACAAAAGTGTTACAAGGAAGGGTAGTGGGGGGTAAGTACAAAATTAGTGTTAGGTAGTTTATGAAAAGGCCTATAGAGTAACTTCTTATTTGTCCTCCTAAGCAGTGGGGATAGAACCCGGAACCTCTAGATACGTAGCCAGGATCTCTCACTACTATACCACAAAGACAGTCAGGTTGGACAAAACTAATAAAAATTAATAAAATAAATCACTATTTACCTATATTACTAGCTCACTTGCTAGAAATGCTGACTTTGTAAAGTTAAGAAAAACAAAACTCAAATTAATAGTTTTATAAACTTCGGTAATAGATTGAAATAAGTACAAAATCTCTAACGTCAACTTATTTTTAATACATGAAAATAAAGAAAAATAAGGTGATATAAAATATCGACTTTTGTTTATTTTCCATTATGTTGGGCAATGGTGTTTTATGATGATGTGGCATCAAGTACAGTATCTAAGGGAGTTATTATGATCGACAGTGAAGTTCTGTGATTGTCTGTCTCTATACTTTGCACCTCACCATTGTGATTGAAAGCATGTCATGTGATGATGTGACAGCAAGCATGGAAACTTAAGGAGTAATCATAATTATTTTATTTAATGTTATTGAAGTCTTTTTTCAAAATTGTTTACAATGAAACTAGGTGCATCTTGTATTCATGTAATTCAGATTAGAACAAGGTCATGTTATATTGGGTTAGTTGTACCTACTTTGACCTGGTGTGGCTTTCTGCTGAATGTGCCTTTGAAGCCTTGAAGCTATAAATGCAATTATTATAAATTATACACTATCAAAGGAAAAAATGGCGCCAAACAGCTACATTAACCTAAACATTGAAAGGAGGATGGAAGGGCAAGGTCTACACACCAGAAAATTGTAGGCCTCAAAGTTCACTGTTAAAACACAACAAAACACATGAGTATGTAATTTTCGGAGCTACATCAGTCCTCTTCTTCAGTATAATAGGGATGGAATAAGTTGATGTTTTCTCGAATCAGTTGTGCATGCAACAGTTGCAGCCATGCATGAGTCTAACTAAACTGATGCATTGCAACAGTTAGTAGAAGGATGGCGCTAGCACTCGAATGTGTTGTCACCTGTTTTAAGTTTTAACTAATGTGCCCCGCTGCACCAGAATGCATTGCGTAACCGATGTTGTAAAACAGATGTAATTTTAAAAATCTTACCCAGGAAAATAATGAGACAAAACCAATTTAATACATCAGTTACATTCAAAATGAACTAATCAACGTTACTTTTTATGCTTCAGTATATACTGTTAGCAAAGGTTAAGGTCGGGTACACAAGAGTCAACGTCCGAGACGAAAACACTATCTACAAATACAATTAGTGGCCTAGTTAACACAAACAAAGGTTAGCGTGAGCACAGAACGACGCGGTCGGTTTTGAAGGAGAACAGCAACTGTGAAAGTGAAAGTGCGTGATTGGTTAACTCTTGATACTCGCGCTACTGCAGCGCCTTTCGTGATTGGTGCAGTGGTTAGATCGTGTAGCTTAGTCAGTGACTCCAACATATACTATTTTTTGTACTAATTTATTTAACCTTGTGACATTGTAATTTTTTTTTATGAAAGTAATTAAAAGAAGTTTAAGATTAAAATTAAATTAAAAATTCATTCTGCAACACAGTGTAAATTGTCAAAAATAATTCAATGAGAATTAAAATATATAATGTTTTACATATAGAATTAAATTTCTATGGTAAAAAGACATTTTTTTTATTTAAATATTGTTCTGATCTTAATTTAATAGTTCATGAACCTTGATTTAGCATTCGAAAAATTTAATTCTTTCACTTTAGTGAGCTTTAGTCTTGTTTTTCGATCATTAATAATCCAGTTTTAGAAACTTATCAATCACATTAAAATATGACCATATAGGACTGTTTTTTTGATGCACAGAACTCATTGGAATTAAAACTGAACATTATATCTAACTAAACACTAATAACTATATCAACTAAACACTAATCCTAATCACGTTGAAGACACAACATATTCTAACAATAATCAGCATCAGTGGTGAGTGGTGACTAATGTGACAGGTTGAAACACAATTTAAATTTGAACCCAGTTAACTGCTTAATTCACGTTGCTATCAGTTGCATGTGCGCTGTTGCAACAGCCTTTGCTTCGCATCAGTTTCAATAGCGCAACTGTTGCAAAGAAACTGATTCGGTTACTTTGTTCTATCCCTATAGCAGAAGAGAGTAGACAAAGGAACTATAGCAGCATGGTCACTTAGATCTTGTTTTTAACTGTTTCTTGACTAAAAAAAGGTTTAGGCTTGGATTATGAATTTGTCTGTTCAAACTTGTGTCTTTATTCTTGGTATATGGATATAATGTTGTATTTATATTATTTTTAATCATATGATTATTAGAATAAATTAGCTGTTATTGTTTATATATAAATTACTGACTTGTGCGATTAGAGCAACTTGTAAGGAAAGGAAATAGGGTTATCTAAGGTTGAGACTAGGAGTGTGCCTGGATTTGGTAACATATTGGTAAGCAAGTTCCCACCTAGGAAGCTGGGAAGCAATGCAACTTTTAGGGAGGGCTCGTATTATTCTAGTACTATAACATGAGTAAAAATCTGAATTATATGTTAGTTCATGAAGTGCTACAGGTTTTTCAGGGTTGTTGTGGTTGGTATCAAAAGAGTGGCATTTCATTGTTTGAGTGTTCTTTTTGTGAGGCCAATGTATTCAGCGAGGCTTTTTTTTTATAGCAATATTAAGTGCAAGGCTTGCCACATCTCTTTATAATAAACATATAATTACCTTGTTCCAGTGTTGGCTGGAACTCCAGGCTGGTTTGAGTGGCTCTGACCACCATATCTAAACTCCCAGGGGCCTGTGTGTTGTTCTGACTAACAAATGTTTCAGCAAACATTGGCGCAATACTGGTGTGTTGGGCGCGCCAAGACACCAGCACTTTAAGATCTTCAAACTTGCATGCTGACAAAGGATGATCAAAAATCTGCACAGGCAAATTGATAGATGAAGCAGGTGGACAAACAGTAAAATACCAAATGTAAATATATTTTCATAAAACATAAATTTAAACAGAAGTAAATTTTTTCTATTAGGTTATTATTGTATTATATTTGGAAGAAAGTAGAGGAATGTTTGATAAAAGGATATAAAAGGAACAAACAAAATATGGCTTTTACAGTGAAAAGAACACAGTTCACATTTTAAATTGCTGCCAATGGACTTAGAGGTAATAACGGTTGAAGAAAATCTATCGTTACCGCCCAATCCGCCGACCTAGGTTTCATTCTATTGGAACTCACTGGATTTCTTAAAGAAAATATACTGTAAATACTGGAAAAATACTGGAATCTCAAAACTCTAGTCTAGTAGACAAATTTACTTTTTTCAAACTCTGTCTTCAAATTTAAATTCTTACATTTTTACAAACAGTTTGAGTTCTTTAGTGGTTTGAGAGATAAATTTACCTTTTTTTTAAATCAAATTCCTAAATTTTTTGCTTTTGACAAAAAGAGGTTTTCCTTAAGATATATATATATATATATAATGAAAATGGACAGTGGATATATATTTATATATACTATACATATATATTGTCGCAATACTCCCTCTCGCGAACCTCTTGAAATGTTGTTAATTAAATAATGTATATATTAACACATTTTACAAGTTTTATTTGCACATATTAAGATGCTACATTCAAGAAATTAACACAATAGCACCCGTGCCTCTTCATCGCGTCCCTCTCTTAGAACACCTCGTTAACAAGTGCAGCAAATTATTCATACCCCCCACCAGTTTCATGGCTATAACATTAATTTTGATACTGAGAGCTGCTGAACTCTTGCGAGCACAAGCAAAACTACCTTTTAAAAAGAAATCAAAATAAATACAGTTTGCAAATGAAAAATATTGCTCTCTTTCTCGCACTCACACTGCGAGGTTTTTTTCTTTAATAATTACTAGAGCTAGAAACAAGCAAACCAAATGTTCCTAACCCGTAGCCTGCTCGCACGTGTACGGAAATGAATCAACAACAGTACAGTGCGACTAATAGATTTGACACAAACTTAATTTAATTACACCAAAAGCTATGCAACAAAGCAGGATCATTACAATATTAACATCCAATGTCCATGTCCTGTGTTTATCCTTTATATTAATCATTTTACATAGGCCTACCTATCTAAGTGTTCCATCATTCTTCACAAATTTACTTTATTTTTTGTGTTTTTCTGGTTTCCTCCTATAGGAAGTTGGCCGGCACATTTCACACATCCTCCTGATGTGTTTAGATAGAATGAAACCAAGGTCGGGGGAATGAGCGGAAACAATCTATTTTCTTTTCTTTGTAAAAGTCATATTGTGTTTGTTCCTTTTATATGTTTCTACCCACCATTCTTTTTTCACCATTACCTTCTTCCAAATATATATTACAATTATGAAACATGGAAACATCAAATAATATGAATTCAAATGGGTAACAATTCTAAAAAGGCCCATTTTTATTATTCAAACCAGTTAAAGCAATTAAATGGGCTATCTGCATATTTACAATAATGAGGTAATGAGTAAGGCAAAATTAAAGGGAAATTCACTCACATTTATGCAAAAGAAAAGTGGGAAACCATATAGGTAAACTATCCTCAGTATATCCAGCAGGGATGTGAACCCCAACCTCCCTGTCTGATTGTGTGACCTTCA
This sequence comes from Timema bartmani, assembly GCA_902151455.1. Lineage (NCBI taxonomy): Eukaryota > Metazoa > Arthropoda > Insecta > Phasmatodea > Timematidae > Timema > Timema bartmani. Next base: position 126,723 of record CABFWB010000683.1, on the reverse strand, counting down.
GAAGTAAAACACAACTAATCTGGTGAGTCGTTACCTTGCGACTGAAGTCAGGGCCAAGTGCTGTAGCCTCTAAGAGAAGCTGAGTCGAGTAAGCAAGAAAGTTTGGTTCAGTTCGAGGGGAGTATAGCTCTGTTAGCAGGGTTACCAACCGATGAGCAGTTCCCGCAGGAAAGTGAGTGTCTGTGTTCCAGAACCTGTAATGTGTACATACACATTATTTCAAAACATAAAGTAACGTTTAAAATGTACACGCTGTTTAGCATGTAGAAGGATTACCTTGGAGGACTACACTATGGTTCTAACTTCTAAACTAAGACATAGGGGCAGTTTCATAGTCAGACTTAGCGCGCCTCAAGTGCAGCTCGATACTAGATAGTAAATACCAGATGAAACCTTAGCCAGGATGGAATGGACCAGTATTATTAGCAAAACTGGCTCATTCCATGTGGTGTCATCTTTTATTTAATATTGAGCCTCACTTGAGGCTTGCTAAGTTTGCAACATTTCAGGGTAAACAACGTGTAACTTTGACATAATATTAATATTTATTACACATATATAGAAAATGAGTGAGTGATACCCTTCCTAAGAAATAAATGTAGCTATTATAATATAAGTGACATACTAAAGTCAAATAATAGTTACAAAATAGAACTGAAAGTTATTTGTGTCTGTGTCACATATTCCTGATTAATGATACTGAACTTAACAAGCACCAATGAACCTCGGTCTTGAAGCAAAGTGACACATTAAATTCCATTTCATTTGGCTTTTACGATTGTGTGATTTGTTAAAGAATGCCAACAAATAAGTTACGCATATACCATGTTAATATATATAACCTTTGTTTCTATTTAACTAAGTGGTATACACCTTCCTGGTAATGTTGTTGAATTATTTTCTGGTTCATCCTTTTTTTTAACCTTGTTGGTTTAGCGCAATAATGCAGAATGGGTTGCTTGGAAACATGAGCGAATATTTAATAATATATTAGTTTTTAATGTCCTGTCTGCTCACTCTGTATTTTTTCTCCCCTTATTTTATAGCCTTGTATGCCTGCCTTTGTCCTGGAGGACGAAAAGGGGCTACACATTAAATAAAACGAACAGAACAGAGCAAGTGACTGAAGAATCTCAGTGAAGTGTGGATAGCTACCTCCCTGCAAAGCATGACATGGAAGAAATGAGTGTTTCACCTTGGCAGTGTGAAGAACAATCCATGAAGGTGTTGACTGGTAACCTGACTCACCATGTGTGAAGTTGTTGCAACCTCTATTGAACATGCCTCTTACATTTATTATGATTATTAACATTTAAAGCCACTGACATGTTGAGGTGGTTGCCATAAATAGATGCTATCAGGTCGAAAAAATGTCCATATGAGATCAGAACATAAACAACTATCAGAATACAGTTAAGGCATACTAAAATATAACTTTACATTAATTTGTATATTCTTGTTTCATTTATATTAGTTAATGCTATTCACATGCAGGAGTCAATTTGGAGTCGATTTCGCTTCGTTTTAATATGTACCATTGTGGAAAATCCCTTTTCACATAAATAAGTAGAAACAAAGGATAGCAAACTATCTGTGATTTCTATTATCCATGCTCCCACCCGCCCCTCATTACCACGGAAAATAGTTTATTACTGTGCTTATGTGCTTAAATGCTTACAATCATCGAATTCTTTCTTCCAAAACGCAAAATTTATAATCATTGACATAAGTAATAAGCAAATAACATATTAAATTATTTTTCCGAGAGCCCCCAAAAAACCTTTTGTGCCCCCCCGGTTAAAAACCGCTGATTTAAACAGCTCTCAAGATAAGACAAGCATCAAGTGATCTATTCTTGAAGATATTGTATTATTTTGTATTAAAAGGTTTGCCTGACCTAAAGATGAAGTCACAAAATACCTACACTTGCACTATTGCACAATACATACTTAAAAGTAACAGGTAAATTCAGTAGCATAGCTGCAACACTCCACTAAAATATGGTGCACAATATGGAGATATCGAGAAGGTCATAGAGCTTATAAAGGTTGGAATCAAAACCCACTGTTCGTGCAAGGTGTAAAGGACCCTTCAGATCTAAAAAAGAGGACCCAAATCTGTCTCCAGGGAGAAGGACAGCTTTCTTTCATGGCTGGTTTGTAAATCTATAGCACAAGAGGTCAGGATAACAGAATTCAAGATAAAGGCAAGTTTTTTTTAGTGAAGTACAGTACTACTATAGAAATATTGTTTCATTAGGAAGCGATCTATAAAAATCCACTGTTTGTATGTGAGACTTTTCTAACATTTTAAGCAATTTCAGATCTCAGTGAAATCATAACATTTCTTTTATGGAGAACTACATATGATTTCATCTAAGATATATTTGTGTGCTTTTAAATGGAGTGTCATCCCCTTGTGAAATCATTATACCTAGCGATTGCCAGCTTTACCTTCTGGTTAGCATAATTAGACTGTCAATGGGATTACACAAATTTCCCAGAATCTACTATTTTTGAAAATGCACTCTAGTACCATTGTATTTTTGAAACATACAAAATCTACTCTTCCCCTTGCATAGAACAATCATACTGATGTAGTGTTGGGGTATATTGGAAGGTAGGTTGGAAGGGGATATCATGCAAACAGGCAATGAAAGGATTTAAAGAAAAAAAGAGTAGCATAAATTCCTTGGTACGAACATGAAAACCTTAAAAATCAATGGTAGTAATAACATATCAACTAAAAAAAAGGAATCTAGTCATCGCAGGGTAGGTGAGGGTAAAGGTTCAATTTTTTTTTTCTGAGAACAAATTATGATGATGGAAACACTGTTTTATCAATAAGATGTCATGGTGGAGCGTGAGTAAACCATAAGCTAGTATTTCCAGTAAAGTGTGTTTATACCATCCATAAGGCAAGTTGTAATTTTGTATATTTTACCTATTTATTTTAGTTTCACATTATATTACAGTAAAAGTCCGATAATCCGACAAGCTCAGGACTTCGGCAATGCCGAGTTACCAAATATGTCCAATTATTGGATTATATCTGTGTAGTGCTGTAAAAACGAGGTAAATAACTTTTAAAAAGGTCATGATTTAAATGTATTGTAATAGTTTATGTATTTATGTCATTTTAAATAAGCAATAAAATGCCCATCCATACTTGGGAACAGTGCATACCCATCCCATCAGCTGGTATTTCCTCCGGGGAAACTTACTGGCATTTGTAACAATTATATCTTTGGTTTGGCCCAGCCTTGTCCTTCCAAAGTGTTCAGAAGTTTCATAGAGTCTATTATTTTTGTACTTGAATTAAATTTGGCATGTGAAGAATGTAATTATTTATCATGGGCTTACATTTCAGTTGTTCACTTATGGAGTTATATGCGTACATTTAATTTGTTTAGTAAAAGTGATTAATTTCTATGGAGAAGAGAAATGCCCTTGAAATGTAACTGCTATATAGGGTGTACTTTATACCCATTGTCACATAGTCAACCCAAACATGGACAGTGAAGAGATACTAGGAGAAAGTGGAGGTTGTGGGAATGAAGTTTGTGAGGAGCAAGTTATCTGTCACATGGAGAAACAAGCTTAGGAATGAAGTTATCCGGGAAGGAATGGGGGTTCAGGGAGTACATGTGATAGTAAAGGAAGCAAGGTTGAGATGGTATGGGCATGTAATGAAGAAGGAAAAAGAGAGGATTCTAAAGAAAATGTTGGAAATGAAGTATGTAGACAAAAGACTGCAAGGGAGGCCAAGAAAGAGATGGGAGGAGCATATAACAGAAAGTCTTCAAAGGAGAAGAGAAGAATTGAAGCAATTAAAGGAGGAAGGATGGTCTAAGGATAAAGGAAGATGAAGGCATTTTACTAAAGTGACCCGGCCACAGGATGGAAACAGTTGTTGTTGTTGTTGATGATGCATGATGATGATACTTATTAAGTCAAGCTCTAGATAATACAGTAGTCATATTGCTCTAACGAAATTATATTTTTATTCAAGGCTAAAGGAATAAGCTGAATCTTTCAAAATAACAATATCTTCTTCCAAGTATAGCAATATGTATCTCAAAAAATGAATAAGGCTTTCCTTAATAAAACATTTCAAGAGTACTAAAACTATTTCAGACATACATAAAATCCCAAATATATTCCCTAAGTTACAATAAATTATGAAAAACATTTTAAATTGTTTAATAAGGAACATTTCAGAATATTTATAACTAAAGTTCAATTTTTAGTGAAACTAGGCTGTACAAGTTGTATTAAATTAACGTGAAAGACATGGATACATAATAATACAATATAAAATATATGCACAGTATTTGAATGATAACTGAAAGAGATTGATAATATTAATTACAAGTTATATTAAATTATAATTAGGAATGTCTTAAAGTTATAACAAACATCTAAAAAATCCAGTAACATATTAAAATTGTAAAATGTATAAATATGAGGTGGCCCAATGGTTAAATAATTTTATAGTAAAGTAAATTGATAGAACTAAAGAAAAAGGAAAAATAAACTGCTAAGAGTAGATTTGATGAAGAAAGCCCACCTAGGGAAAGAGGAAAAATTTGGGAGGAATCCAATGCACAAAGGTGATATCTTCTTCCTTTCTTCAGGGAATTGGATTCTTCCCACATTTTTCCTCTTTCCCTAGGTTGGGCTTTCTTCATCAAATCTACTCTTAGCAGTTTATTTTTCCTTTTTCTTTAGTTCTATCAATTTACTTTACTATAAAAATATTAAAATTGTAGAAGTTTGAGTCAAATTAAACTTAAAACTATGTTTTTTAAAAATAAAGGATGATGTGATCATGCAATTTCGTATGTCTGTATTAATTTGAACAATTGATAGAACAAGATATTAAATTTTGAAAAAATATAAAAATTGGATTCCTTTCTTATCTGTATTTCCCTGTTCCTTGGTTACTGCTGCAAGTGCTGCAATGTTACTTATACGACATGTTTCGATGTTTCCTTAATCACACAACATGGAATACTCAAGTACATAGTTTTAATATCTGACCTGAGGATGATGCCGTCGTAGCATCGAAATATGTCGTATAAGTAACATTGCAGCACTTGCAGCAGTAACCAAAGACAAGGGAAATACAGATAAGAAAGGAATTCAATTTTTATATTTTTTCAAAATTTAATATCTTGTTCTATCAATTGTTAAAATTAATACAGACACACGAAATTGCATGATCACATCATCCTTTATTTTTAAAAACATAGTTTTAAGTTTAATTTGACTCAAACTTCTACAATTTTAATATGTTACTGAATTTTTTAGATGTTTGTTGTAACTTCAAGACATTCCTAATTCTAATTCTAATATAACTTGTAGTTAATATTATCAATATCTTTCAAATATCATTCAAATACTGTGCATATATTTTATATTGTTTTATTATATATTCATGTCTTTCACGTTAATTTAATACAACTTGTACAGCCTAGTTTCACTAAAAATTGAATTTTAGTTATAAATTTAATAATTTAACTTAGAGTTTTTCAGGGGCTTTATTTGAGATTAACTAGTTTCTTTACAACAGTAAACACTTTAAAGCAGAAATATTATTGTTATTTATTATTTAGCACCGCGTCTTACTACCCGCTCGGGTTATACGCTTAAGTACTAATTACACTAATGGATTAGGAATTGGGAAGGTTGAATTTAAAGGAAGTGAATCCGCATTTGCGTGGAGGGAGAGTGGAAAACCATTTAGGAAAATCCACTCCCAGCTCACCCAATCAAGATTTGAACCTCGATCTCCCTGTCCTCGGCAGTCAAGCTCAACACGACTAGCATGTTAGCCAACTACGCCCCCGAGGCGGGTAAAGCAGAAATACTTTACCTTTCCTGGAGGTTCCAACAGTCTAAATACAGTGCCGAGAATATTGGTGCACAAAGCTATAGTTCAGAGGTTAATTTACTTGTTCAAATGTAGTTTTCATTACACAATATCAAATACTAAACACATTTTCTTACTAAAAATATATATATAAAAAATTACAATAACAAAAAATGAAGTCATCAACCAAATTATTGTTAGTGAGAGGTAGTAACATACTTGAAGGCAGTTTCCTGAAGTGCAGAGTCACTATCAACCAACCCTCTAAGTAGAATTACTTTGCTTTCTTCAAACAGACTCATCTCGACATCGCTTTCGTCAATGCGCTGTCGGAATTCAGTGTAGACCCACATGGCAATTTCATACATGACTCGCCTGCACGCCGGCACACCATGGCTCCCAAACCTGCACACCTGACACACACATACAAATGTCATTTTCTCTATGTTGATGTCAGTCAACACTAATATAAGTTCATTTGGAATATGGCCCTTCAATTCTTAAGAATATTCAAGGATTAGAAAAAATATAGAATTAAAGATTAAATAAACAATAACTTTTAATTGGAATTGGTTTTAGAGCTCTAATTTTAACATAATTAGTTCATCCCTAAAACAACTAAAGCAAAACTAAACAACCAGATCCCAAACCTTTAGTTTAACACTAACACTTAACAATGTGTATGGAAGCTATTCTATTATCATTTTAGAAGACATTCTAAAATAACAATTTAAGTAAGGAGTGTTACCATACAAAAGTATTACAACAATCTTGCATAGATCAAAAATAACCATTTTAATTTGGTATTCTTTTTACTAAACCTATTTTAGTTTGTGACCGTGGATGTGAAATCATACCATAAGTAGGAAATATGCATTTTAGCTGTTAACAGATTTGAATAGAGGATAAAATTCTAAGAAAAAAAGTCAGCTATGTAGTTCAATAAATTAATATTTTACATAATTTTGAATGCAATAGTTAACAAAACCATACCATAAGTCGCTATGTAAAATTACCATGGTGATTTACGGTATGGTTTCAGTTCCTATACAGAGGTATGCTCTGAGGCTTATTTAACTACTTTCAAGTGAAGATATACGAGTTTTAGAGACAGTAGAATGTAGTTAAAAAGTTCTCCTAGCAGACTGCGCTGAAATATCAAAATCAATATTTTACAATTACAATAATAATGGTTTTTTCGCCATCCTGTAAAATTTTATGTTTTTTCATGTTTAACACCGAGGCCCAATAGCTAAATGATTACATAATAAGGAAAACTAAACTAATCAAGTGAAAATTGAGTGTAGTAGGACTATATAGGTAAAGGGGGGAAAACATGAGAAGAATTCAATGAACAAATGTGACATTTTCCTTTCTTCTGGCTTCTTTAGTAGAAAGGAGGAAAATGTCATATTTGTGCAGTGGATTCATCCCACATTTTCACTTAATTGTTTATAGTTCCTTAATTTGATCAATTTTCCTTGTCGAATAATCAAAAGTATTATATATAAAAAATCATCTGAAAGATATGTTAATAATATGTTTCAATTAGCAATTAGAACTAACAAATCCAGACTTAATTAATTTCATGGCTGTAAATTGTTAACATTTAGGAGTCTGCGAGCTCAATTTTTTAAATTAGAGTCAATCATATATATATAAATTTAAAACCCACTTATATTAGTAAGAAACAAATATGTATTAATATAATAAACATTAATTATGATACTTTTTAATTTTTTTTTGTTACAACCATTATTGTTTCCAGCCTGTGGCTTGGGTCAGTTTTTTATTCAAATCATATATTTGCCACTATCGGCTTGCTAGGCCTATCGTGGGTTCATATGACTTATAATCCAACTTAAGGACTAGGACAGGCACAACATTCAGTCCCCGGCCTTTAAAAGGGTAAACCCACAACCAAGGCCTTTGAAAAGTCTATAATTTCTTTTGCCTTGATTTCTGCTGGGTGAACTGGTTGATGATGCCCCTTTATCAAATAAGTGAAGACGAGTGTCAGTGAATTAATGCGATATTCTGTCATGTTGGTAAACAGATAGAGCAAACCACAACAATCTCACAAAATTCTGAAAATTGAAAAATGACACCTGGACACGGGAATCATAGTGTCTACTCAACTTGACCAATGAGATTCCCGGCCTTTTCCCTGATCATTTTATAAAATTCCCGACTAAAAAAAAATATACCGCACCCTTCTTGCACCCCCCTCCCCCTTGTTTTTTTTAATGAATAATAAGTTTTAAAATTTAAAATAAAGATGCTTTTTTTTTGTATTAACATAGCCTACTAGGAATTAGAAAATTTTAACATATATTATGCAACAACAACAAAATTTTTTGGACCACAATGAATTTTACTTTGAAAATAGCAAATAAAACCCACGATAGTTTCTAAATAAGTAGGCTAATATTAATAATATATCAAACAAATATTTAGAAAAATATAACATACTATATTTACAAAGTAAATGATTACTTACTAATTGCTTCGACAAGATAATTATTATGAAACATTTGAAGTTCATAAATAAACACAGTAAATATTCATCTTGCAAGTTCTGGGCGAGTGGCTGCTAGTATAAATCAAGTGTTTATGAATGGTAATATATTATGAACACAAGTTTGATACATTAAAAGATCATTGCACCCAAAGTCAGAAATAAATTACAGCTAAAACACCACATGTACTGTAAATAAATAAATACAAGCCCATACATTTATATCAGGATGAGATAGATGTCAAATAAAATGAATAAACATTTAATTTTTCTTCAGTCCTTTTATTTCTTCATCGATTGCTGCTACGGCCTTTTGCGACTCTAAGAGCAACCTCTGCTTTTTTGCTTCAAGTTCTTTTGCCAGGAGGCCTGCCTTTCTCTTCTCCGCCTTAGCCTTGTCTTCTACGGTTTGTTTTAATCGCTGGTTCTCTAGGGCTTGTTTCCATCGCATATTTGCACTACGCATAGAGAGGAGCAAGTCTTTAGGGACAACAAAATTATCAATACCACCAGCATCCATCACCGCATCGTAAACAATGCGCTGAGCCACGATAGAATCTTCTTTCAGGTGTTCTACAATCACCTCTCCATTTATAGAGAAACCTCTCTCAAGAGTGGCATTTCCATGTGAGAGGGGAAGAAGCATACGTACAACTTTCATTAAGTTCTTGGCCCGTTGGTTGCTAAGCAGACACATCCAAAAATCATCCAGTCTGGTTTCTCTCAAGTATGCTTTTAGTGTGAGTTTCACTTTTTCCTGGCTGACAAGCTCCTTGTACTCCCTGTCAGCATTTTGGGCCACAGATGCAGGAATCAAGTTTGACGTTACTAGGATGTCCATAGCTGAGGTCATCTGCTGCATTGCTTCATCCTGGTTAAATCCAATCTTGTAAGGGTTCAAGAAGGTTAATGCCTCTGTCAGGGGAAACTTCAAGGGTGACCTTTCAAGTAGCTTGTCCACTACATTCTTCAGGCAAGTTCTACAATCCTGCCGGAAGAGAAGAACATCAATGTCTTTGATGCCTTGACATTTTCTTAAAGCTGAGCGTGTCGCATATCCAATATCAATGTCTCGAGCTCCTTTCAAATTCTCTTCCTTCTTCAAATCAACTTTTTGAAGGAGTGTACTGCCAAGGACATTATCTTTCACAACTCTCTCCATACATGTTTTGAGGATATTTAGCAGATTGCCATGGAGGAAAGGAGACATTGGACAGTCTGACTGAAATTCCTTCAGGAATGGTTCCAAGTCTTCTGCCAAAGATAGGAAGAAAGCTAGTTTTGGTCGGAGGAGCTTGTCTTTAAGGGAACAAGATATTACTTTGAAACTGGCAGAGGATGCAGTTGCTTTCATATTCTTGTGTGTGGAAATGTACTCAACAAACTTTTTCAAATTGTCAAGAGTTTCCAGGGCCCTTTTGGCTACATCAACATTTTCCAGCCACCTCACACTACAGAACTTCATTGGGAATGTTGAGGAGCCTGTTACAGCCATATAGGTCCCTCGACGACTGGGACTGTCCTTGAATAAGTAGTAACATGCTCTGAAAAAAGCCAACAAGGTCCAAGAGGTTTTTTTAATACCAGTTTTTAAGGCGACATTAACTACATGCAGACCACAACTGCCAATGTCTAACATTTGTGGACCATGGGGATCTTCTGCTAACTCTATCTTTAGCATCTGGAGCAGCTTCATGTTTACGTTTGGACCGTCCATCGATAATTGGATGATTTTATGAACATCAAGGCCACTGAGTCCTTCCTTTAGTGCACTGAGGAGGTCAAGCGCCGTTGTTTTGTTCAAAAACATAGATGTGTAGAAACGAGAACAGACTTGGTTTTTGGAATCATCCCAGTAACGAACAACAATGTCCATCTGTTGTTTTTGTGCAAACTTATTCAGGGTTTCATCAAAGCCAACTACAAAAAACTCACACTTCTTAACTGCTGCCACCAGTTTGTTTTTAAAATAAGGAGCAAGTCCATACACAATGCTGTATGATATCTTATCCTTGCCTAGTCTCATATCGGTGGCTGTTGAACTATCACGAAACATTCGTTTGAAGAGTTTGACACTACTTTCAGCATGTCTCAGAGAATTGTGATGTATCGAAGTTTGAATACACCAAAGAGTTTCACATTCAGTTACATTGGCATTTACTTTCCACCACTTGTCTTGTTTGGAGGTCTCAACAGTAGGCCTACTGGAATGTGTGCTCTGAAGGGACGACATTTGAGATGTAGAAGGGATTGTAATGTCTGCTGGAACCAAAGCCGAAGAACAAGATGGACTCAGTAAGTCTGTAGATGCTAAAATTGAAGAATGTGATGAACCAGCTGAGAAACTACTGGCACATGAACTGATGGTTGGTGGACGAGAGAAATAAGTGCTCAGAGAAACACATTTTTTTACATTAGCTTCATTTGTCTTATGCCTTTGTGATTTGGAATGGCTTGTTGCTGCGGATCTACCCATAGACTCATATAAAATATTATTTTTTTTGCACAAAGTGCAAGTCGCATAGCCTTTCTTCGGTCCATCCTGTAACCATGGAAAATCCTCCTTCCAACTTTCTTGAAATTGTATTTTTGACATGGTTCCCCAAATTTTTATCTGAAAAAAAAAATGCATAAACTAAATGGGCCTAATAAAATCTGTAACAATATTTATTTTGTGCTACAAAGTACACCACCATTACACCTTTTTTGAAATAGTTGTAAAAAAATCTGAGATTATTTTCTATTCTTGAAATAGTTGAGACACACTGAATTGTTAGTTTTGGTTTTTCCTGTCTTGCCAAGGAAATAGGATTTTAGTGAAAATATTCTTCTCTTTTTTAAATAATCCCAACAAGCAAAGTAGTGCCATAACAAACCAACTCCGTCACGTCACAACAGGTTTGATTCCTGCTATTAAATATATGTAATCTATAATCGACCATGGCCATCACTAGTTTAACTGTGGATAATCATGGGCCTACTTTTAAGCACATAAGAAATAAAATTGCCTTAAAAAACAGATTTCATCCTTACATTTGCTTTTTTAAAGTAAGTAATAATATACTTTTATGTTAAAACAAAATTCTTACCTTCAGTTCGTGTATATTTTCAAAAAGATTTAATTTTCAATCTTCTGTTTCGTAAATAAACTACGATAACGTATCAACCACCCGATAACAGTAAAACAAGATATTCAGGTTGTTTTAAAAAGTCCATATATTGAAGTAAGAATAATATATAACAAATATATTTACACTATAAACAGATTTATGAAATTAAAGTACCTAGCAGACTAATATTTTGCAACCACGTGTTGCTGACGAAAAGAAACAAAGGCAACGCGATGTTGACTGGGTTTGAAGGCATAGATAAGGGATGACTGAAGGCGACTGACTACCTTCCCACCCCCCGCCCAAATCCAAATAATAGACTCATCCAACTATAGCTGTCTCTGTCTGTCAGACGGCCGTAGACGTATTAATTAGAAACGTCACTTAATCCAATATTTGTCGAGTTTCGATAAAGACAAATTGCGCTATTCCTTTATTTTTTCCTCACCGTGATTGTTGTCGGGCATTCAAACATTTAACCACCGGCATGGTACGTGTGTTCTTTAAAACAAGTAACACCAGATTTGGTCGGGCTGACAAGTTAGATTGTCTGTAGCCCGCTTTCTCCCTTCCCCGCTTCCATCTACACTAACACGCCTGACCTAGCTGCAAGATGGCTGTCACGATAGATAACTGGCGCGGAGTATTTAAAATAAGTCAGCGCTCTTGGGAATTTTTATTCTGATGGGGATAAATTTCGCTCTTAGATTTTAAGATTGTTATATTTCATATTTTGGGTAAAACAACATTTTTCCGGATTTTTTAATGTAATTTTCGAAATTCCCGACTTATTCTCGTTTTTTCCCGACCATTTCAAATTCCCTGCTAATTCCCGTTTTCCCGGATTTTCCCGGATGGTAGACACCCTGGGAATCGAACCCAGGACCTTTGGCTTAGTACGCCAATGCTCTACCATTGAGCTATCCAGGAGTCGTCCTGTGCCCAGGGTCATTCTTCACTCATATTTTAAGGCAGAGTCCATGATAGACGTGCGGAAATCGTCAGCTTTTTGGTCCCGGGTTCGATTCCCGTGTCCAGGTCTCATTTTTCAATTTTCAGAATATATCTAGATGGTGAATTCCTCTCTAAAATTAATAACGGCTTCAGCTATTTGATTCTTAATCTCACACAAGATGAAGCCATATTTTCTCGTCATTCAAAGTTTGCCGCCGTAGGCATGTGCCTACTAGGCCTATGCTTAAATCCACCCCTGGCTCTACTGTACACTGTCTTGCACTAAACTTATTTGTGTTCTATCAGTCCTACAGAGAGATTCCTTTCCTGTTTCTTCTTTATCTATTCTTCATACCTTCCTTCATTCAACAACCAGTTCACTTAGTTTCTGACCTTTACAGTCCAATGGCCATCTGCACAATGCCCTCTTTGTTGGTTCTTCTCACACTCTTCTCTCTCCCTCTATAACTGTGCACTATTTGCCAAACCACATCCCCAACAAGTAAAGATAAGAGTAAACAATTATTTATCACCAGACAAACAATACAAGGCAAAGAAATAACCCCTTCAAGATGCTAGAAATTGTGAGCCTATAAATCTATCAATCTCAATCCTGAGTTTAAGTGAGTAGCTCTTTCAGGCTTGGCTCGAAAATCTGAATACTCACAGATTCTTAGCAGCAGTAATTGTTTTTACTGAATTGTCATATGTCAATTGTCAATGAACAAAACTGGTATTTTATGACAGGCCAAAACTAAAATTAGTTACAGGAATAAATTAAATACATGGTTGGAATATCTAATTACGTTTACTATGAGAGTACTGTATTATGATTTTAATTTGCTTTGACTGATTTATGAAATTTGTACGCATTAATATTTTCATTAATGCTTATATTTCCTGCAACTTACCTCAGGGAAAATGAGCGCCAGTTGAGTCGGTTCAATCCTAGGAGCAACCTGACTCACAATCTTCAGAGCAAGTTCTTGTACATCCGACTCTCTGTTTCTCAAGTACTCCATAAGTCCGACATCCACCAGCGTTAGATATACTGACTGCTGGATTGTTACTAGTCTGCCAAGTATCATTTCAAGACACAGCACACGAAACGTGCCAGCCACTTTCTTAATGTGGAACAAGATTACAGCCATGAAATCGTCTACAATTGTACTGAAATGCTTGTAAATACCATGTAAACAAAAGATAAATTTATCAAGTTTATTATGAATCTTTATTTTATTTAATTTACTGTTGACATTTTCTAGAAAACTGGAATCACTTTCAGGAAGTTGAGCAATATTTAGGTTAGTCCCAAGTAGCTTGAGAGACATCCCAATGACTTCCGCGCATGGGAGATAAACTTCTCTCTGAGTGGAGTCCATGTTAGAGAGGAGTTTGTCAAGAAAGAGTTTCTTCCCAGTCTCACTCCATGGATGTATATTGTTTGCTAACATCACCCCTACCAGTTGTATACCGGTCTCTGTGTCACGAGAATCTGGACCTCCCTTGGGTACTATACCGTCTAGAAGCTGTTGTTTTGGGATACTAAGGCATGGCTTCCAAACTTCGACAAGTGTTTTGATCACTTCTAGGTTATGTTTGAATATATCCCGACGGTTGTGATGTACATTGGCAATTAAGAAGTGAAGGATTTCACTAGCAAACACATCACTTGATTGAGGAATGGCAACATCACACCAAGACAGCAACATGGCAATTATATCAATTAGGAAATAGTTCATGTCTGTACCAGCACATCGATCCAAGAGTGCTTTCATAATTGGAGAAAGCCAAAACTTAGCATATGGCTTGAAAACTGTCTCACAATTAATTATTAATTTTAAAATAAACACTTTCGCATTTTTATGTTTGTAATCATCTTCTAGGCTTTTTTTCAGCATATCCATCCATCCAGGCAGAGAATTTGGTTGTTCATTTTCTGTAAAAAGAAAATAAAGAACGTTACTTTAGTTTAAGTGACTTAAATTTGTACTTCCTGCTATCAATCAAGAATGCAGTTTTATTATTTTCTTACATTAATTACTGTTTCCAGCCTGTGGCCTGGGTCAGTTTTTTTGTTTAAGCCATATATTTTCCACTACCGGTTTGCTAGGCCTGTCGTTAGCTTCATAAGACTAGGACAGGCACAACATCCAGTCCCTGGCCGTTAATTTATCACTGTGAAAGGGTATACCAACATTTCACTAACAATACATTTTTCGGCAATCCCATTAATTTTTATTCAATAGCTTTTCTAGTCAATCTTAAAATTTATAATTAGGATTGATTTATAATCATACCAAAATACTTGATTAAAAATACACAATTATAACAATTGATTTAAGCCTAGGCTTTTTATTTTACCTACATAATAATAATAATAATAATAATAATGTATCAAGCTATACTTGATACTGTCTTACACTGAGCTTATTTGTGTTCTATCAGCCCTACAGAGAGATGACTTTCCTATTTCTGCTTCCTCCACTCAACAACCAGTTTACTCAGTTTCTGACCTTGACGTTCCAATAGCCACATGCACAATACCCTCTTCAAACACTCTACCCTGATCCTCCCTCTGCTTCCTCTAAATGTGCATTATTTCATAAGCCACATCCCCAACAAGTAGAGAGAACAGTAAACAGTGAGTTATTCAACATCAGATAGACAATGCCAAGCAAAGAAATGCCATTCTTCATGAATCTCACAAGTGTGAGTCCTTAAATATGTCGATCCTAATCCTGACTGCGAGTAAGTAGCTATTTCAGGCTCGGCTTGGAAAATATGAATACTCACAGATACCTAGAATGTAGACCTAAATACTAAATAAATAACATACCTAACAATGATGTCCTATGATGCACTAAGCTTATATCAAAGTTAACTAGAATTGGATGAAGTATTGGCTTTTTTAATGTCGTTGGAATTGATTTGTCAGCTTTATGAGCGCAAAGCGTCAAGATGTCTTGATAAGGGCTTGTGTGTTCTTAGGTTTGAAGAAAGTTGGCTGATTAGTTCAAACTTTGTTCAAAAAGTTATAAGAAACACACAGACAACTCAAATGCATAAGTTTAAAGACAATTAAGTGGGGTGGGGTAAAGGAAAAAAAGAAGATGAAATAACCACATTAGTTTAAAGATAATTGCACAAATACAAAGCAGTAGTGCTGCTAATTAATAATCTTAATATATATGAAAAGTTATTATTTTGATCCTGCTAGTCAAATGGAGAACTTATCTTCCTAGAGTGAGTGAACTTTACCTTGAGGCAAAGGAGATATCCCGCACTGTACCATATGTTGTATCAGACCACACAGTGTCGACATGCATTCATGCTCGTTAAGGGAATCTGATTCTAATGTCACCTCCATACTCTCAGTCACATCTAAGAACATAAGAAACAAATGACAACTTTAGCAATAAAGTGTCTTTACTGGAATCTTCTCAGTAGCAATAACTACATTAAATAACTAAAATAAGCTTTGAGAAATTTTTTAAAATGAAATCAGCAATGAGATTATACAGATTAATAAGATAAAAGTGAAACATATTTAATCACAATCTGTTTAACAATGCATAGTGAATTCTATAAAATACCAAAAGAGTATATTAAAATAAATTATATTTGGAAGAAGGTAGAGGAAACATGGATAGAAACATATTAAAGAAACAAGCACAAATTGGCTTTTACAATGAAAAGGAGAAAACAGTTATTTCATTCTATCGTAACTCATCAAGGGGAGTGTGAAACTCACCACGCAACTTCCTAAAAGAGAAAACCAAAAAACACAAAACGGAGAAAAACAAAAAACACAAAACAGAGAAAACCAAAAAACACAAAACGGAGAAAAATAAAATTTGTAAAGAACTATAGGACACTTATATAAGCACAAGTAAAAGGAATAATATAAAGGACAAACACATGAAATGGAGATTGTGACAAATTGTGAACTGTGTTGTTCTTTTCATTGTAAAAGTCATATAGTGTTTGTCCTCTTTTATATGTTTCTATCCACCTTTCCTGTACCTTCTTCCAAATATACTACAATTGCCTCATTACCATATAGAAATTTATAATATTTTTTAAAATTGCAATTGTGTCTCCTTACCTAATCAGGTTATATACAAATATATAAATTACCCTTGTGGAGTAGAGATGATGAAGGTATAATTTAAATGATATATACCTGTAATTATGTGGAGGAAGAGTGGGAAACCATTTAAGAAAAATCATTTATAGTACACCCAACCAATTCGAACTCCAATCTTCATACCATCGGCAGTCCAATCTATTGTGAGTGTGACACCTTAGACCATGTAGCCACCAAATCAGTTTTTTATTGTTTAAAAATAATTAGAGTTTTGTCAAATAAACTATTTTATGAATCTGAACCTTGAATTCGAATTTATAATTTACCTTCGAATCTCAAATCTCAAAGCTCAAAGCTCCGAATATTGGAAAAATTATGAATATAATATGTGACGCGGCACGGGAAAAGTGACCTTATCTTCACCCAGGTCAATATTGAGTTATTGGTATCAATGGAAAGAGTACAAATTTCTGAATAATGGGATGTAAAATAATGTAAACATATTCCAAGAATTGAGAACTTGAAAGTTAAAAAAATTGCATTTTGAGAAAACAAGGGTTAAAGTTTTTGATTATTTAAATATAAGTACCAAAATGATTTTTCTGCTATCTAGGATGTAAAATATAAACTAAAACATATTTATAATATTTTTAAGAGAGTATAGGTAGCGTTTGATGCAATAATCTAAAAAGATGATATTTTGACCCAGATCACTACTATCAGCTGTCCTGAAATATGATTGAAAAATAGAGAATACAAATAGTAATTAAATGTTAACATTCTTTCTTATAATCAATTCACCATAACATTCATACATTTAGTTAAGTGTTGAATTACTGGTCTGGGGCCTTATTAAGTAGTTCATCCTAATTATTATAAATGGTTATAATCCACCAATAAGCAATATTGGAACTATAAAACAAATTTTTCGTTGGAAAATTGAAAAATAAATAAATATATTTTTAATGATTTGAGTTTCAAATATGAGATTTTATCAAATCATCGAATCTAGACTATCTTTAGGTGTTCGAGGGTCCCATCTCTAAAAGATATCAGGTGGATGTTTTTCTACCACCACTGCTGGCTCCCTAACCTTACCTAGCTATAACCATATGCTATCACCCTTATCAAAAGGGGGACGTTCAATTGCACCCCTGTCATATATATGTTATTATTTTTCTTGTTTTAGCACAAGTTTCTTCTTTAGGTCATTATTGGTCCTCACTGGTCTTAGTAATGACCCTTTTATCGGTAACTTGGTGCGGATTCTTTTGTTCATCATCATTTGGGCTGGCGATAGATTCAGATCTTGTATGGGTGTGTTTCTATACTCCATCAATGAGATGCATATGTCACCCACCTCCAATGCCTTTCCGAGCATTGATTTCACTATTGCTACGGCTTTTTCTGCCATTCCATTTGATTGCGGGTAGCATGGACTAGAAGTAATTGCTTCAAAACCCCAATCTTTTGAAAATAGTTTAAACTTGAAACTTGAGAAAGGCATATTATTAAACATGACGGTTTCTGGAATGACATATTTTGCGAACATGGATTTTAGTTTTTCAATAACCGCCTGTGCTATTTTGGTCTTGAGCTGTGATAATTCAATCCATTTAGAAAAATAGTCAATAACAAATAAGTAGTCGTTAGCAACAAAACTGAGAATATCAGTTGGTATTTTCTGCCATGGCCTATCAGGTATAGAATGAAGGAGTGACTCCTTAGGATTTGAGTTTCTATCTTTCTGGCATATGGTAGGTACATTTAGATACACATTCCTCTATGTCTGTGGACATGCCTGGCCAGTACATAATCTCTCGAGCACAGGCCTTGCATTTAGAGATTCCCAGATGTGACTCAAGAATCAGGTCAAGCGTCTGATTCTGAAGAGCTTCGGGTACCACCAACTTGTCAGCAAGAAATACTAAGCCATCTTCGACATAAATATCATGGCGCATGCTCCAAAAAAGGCTTAGCTTGGTGAGGGATATTGTTTTTCACCCTAGATCACTCATCTTGATCAAACACTATTAATGACTGAAGAGATTGATCACTAATAGTAGAGTTGACGAACTTCTCTCTTTTTTTCTTGTGAAATAGGGAAATGTTTTGACATGGAGTGAACAACATTATGAAGTTCCGGATCATCTTCAACCAGATCTCGAAGATAAGCTCTAGACAGAGTATCAGCCAAAAACATCTGCTTACCAGGCAAGTATTTGACATTAAGTGTATATTTAATAAGTTTAAGGAGCATTCGTTTAAGGCATGTTGATACTTTGTTGAGATCCTTTTTAAAGATAGAATCAAGGGGTTTGTGGTTTGTTTGAATTTGGACGAGTCTGCCATATGTGTAGTGGTGGAACTTTGATACTCCAAATACAATACTAAGTAGTTCCTTTTCAATTTTTGCATACCGGTGCTCAGTTTCAAAGGGCTCGTGATGAAAATCCTACTGGGTGGCCGCCGTTTTGAATAACACATGCACCTAAACCATCTTTAGAGGCGTCAACTTGAACAGTAACGGGTATTTTGCTATCAAATATAGCAAGTATAGGAGAGTTAGTCACTAAGGACTTAAGTTTGCTGAATGCTTGGGCATGTTCTGGATGCCAAGACCAGTCTGTATCATTACTTGTTAGGCAATGCAATGGCGCTGAAATATAAAACAGATTGGATATAAATTGTCAAAGATATTGGTCATACCTAAGAAACTAAGTAGCCCTGCTTTACTTGATGGAGTCGGCATTTCCACTATTGCCTTGATGTGATTGCGGATTCATTATTTGGATCATTGTCACTTTCGACATCAGACTCTAGTTCAACCTGTTTTAAACACCTAATTTACACCTAATTTACACTTTTATACTTCTTTGGGCACCCTTATGCTAAGTGATTCTTTTGATGGCAGTAAGTGCATTTTTTTCCATAAGCCGGGCAAGAACCATATGTATGACTATAACAGCACTTTTTACACATACATTTTGTTTAGCTTTGCTTGCACACGCATCCGCCAATTTATTTGGTATTTTCGTTAAACTTTCCACTTGTATAGCTTGGTCTTGGTGGTGGCTAATTTCAAAAGCTCGGCAGTATTCAAAAGCTTTCCCCAATGTCATATCTGGATCCCATAGCAGCTGCTCCATAAGAAACTTATTAAGAAGTCTGAAGACTAGACATCCTAAAATAAGGATTTCCTCATCCTTAAATTCACATGATGACGCTAACTTCTTAAGTCTTGTTAAAAAGTTGTCGAACGACTGTCTTTCTTTTCGTATAGCATGAAAAAATGTATTCTGTTCAAACAGCAGGCTCTTTTTCAGGGCACACTAGTTTTCAAATTTCACAATTGTGTCTGTCAGTTCATTTCGATCTTCATTAGATGTCCACTTGAAGGTGTTTCGCACTTCCAACCTTTCATCTCCAACAAAATTTAACAATATGGGTATCTTAACTTTATCACCCTTCTTAGCTTTAGCCGTCGCGCCCAGAAAAATTTGAAATTTTATATGGAATTTCTTTCAATTTTCAGGCACATTGCCCGGAAATTCGATTAAACCCGGTGGTTTAAAATAATGTTCCATTATTACATAAAATGTAATTTAAGATGTTCCAATTCAAGACGACACAGCATTACAAGATTAGTCAAGACAGTAAATAATAAGATAACGTTTGTTAACTTCTGACACCATGTTTGGTCTGTTACACAATAACTAAACTGTTATTTCTGCTAATATTAGAGTAGCTTTTATTGTGCTACTTATTTAAGAATTTACAATATTACACTGATTATATTTATACATCACTCATAACATTTATTAAGACTACCAACTTAACATATGAAATATTACTAATTTACAACACTAAATGGTTAGTTCTCAATAAAATTAATTAATTTGATTAATAAAAACCCCAGATAATAAATATGAACAGCAGGTCTACTATCTCACCGTAGTGTGGCAGAGTGACACCGTCGCTAAGAACCAGTGACGTTGTGAAATCAAACTGGGTGACATCTTCTCGGAGTGTACTATCAAACAAGTACTGTGTATGTGTTGGGAGGTAGCTTACCTCAGTGCTACCACTCTGAGAGGCCATGCGCCTAATACCAACCATAATCTTACGGCGTTTTGGGATTTCTTCCCAGTCCATAGGGAACGTGTATGTCCGAGAACAATCCACAAGTTTCTCCCAAAGTAACTGGAGGAAGAGAAATGGCAGCAAATTATAATACAGCAGTAGAAATATTCTAACAATATAATGGTTAATGAGCTGAAGCTTGTGTACGAGTTCTAGTAGTATTTATAGCAAAGAGTTTTTGATTAAAACGTGCAGTTTCAAGTATTTTATTGCTGTAAACTAATATATTTTCTTTATAATCCAACAGTATAGTAAGAACATGGTAGAAATGACAGTATCTCACAGTTAAGAAACTACTAAAATTACTTTCCTAAATTCATATGTCCAGGCACTGGACTTATAGCAAATACTTTTTTTCCCCAAGTTATTATCAATAATGAAAAAAGTAAATTAATTTTATCTTCGTTTATTAATTAATAGTAATAATGTTGAGTAAAAAAGAAAAAAAAATCTGTCAGTATTTTCTAAAAGGCCCTTACTGCCATGTTCTTACTATAATTTTCAACGTGAATATTTTGTAAGATAATCTTTCTACCATGTTCTTACTCTATACAATATATTCTTCCTTTCTAAACCATTAATTTTACTTCTAATTGAGTATCTCAAAGTAACACTGTCAAATATAAGTGAATATTTATTTTTTGTCTTACCACCCATTCAGGTTATACACATACACACTAATTAAGCTAATGTGTTGTTGATGAGGAGGGTTTAATTTAGAGGGAGTGTAGTCACATTTGTGTGAAGGGACAGTGGCGAACCATTTTGGAAAAGGCACTCTTAGTACACCTGACTGAGATTCAAGATCAATCTCCGCGTCATTGGCTGTCTAGTCTATTGCGAGAGTGACTATTCAGACCATTCAACCACTGCAGCAGGTAAGTGCATCATCATGTTATACTGGTACCATACATTAACTGAACATTGAAATTAAATGTGAAATGTAACTACTTTCATCAACTCATCAATCCTATGTAACAACATATTTTAATTAGGGATGTCAAACTCGATTCTTCGATACCTTGATTTCCTAAATTCTTACTGGTATCGAAAGAATTGAGAATCAATCTTAATATTACGATTCTCTATTTGATTCTTAACTCTCATCTACTGGTAACTAAGAAAATGGCAAAATTCAGAACAAGTATTATTTCTCATAATTTTCTATAATATTTTGGTTCAGTTAGCAACCCTATTTGGTGAATTTAAAAGAATTGTGCTTTCGACAACTGTTCGTTATACCTTATTTAATTATTTGACTCAGTGAGGCTTTACTTGAAGGTAAAAATACATGCTTTCTAATATAATTACAAATTTTTTTATTAATTTTGTAGTATATGTTTTAATACTTGGTAAACATATCTCTTTCCTTGTTAAAAAAACCAACTTTTGTATCATTTACATTTTTTTTATTCTATAAAGTTGAATAAATAAATTTTTAAATGAGGTTGGATGCTTGGAAAAATAATTAAATAGTAAATGTTCAAGAATCGAAATCGAGCATCGAAGAATCAAGGTTAAACTTAATAATTAACTTAATAATAACTTAATAATTTTAAGGAAACGGTAATTAATCAAATATCAAAGTTTCAAGACCTGATTCTTGTCTCTGTTCTCAGTAAATAAAAACCCTTGATAAAACTTGAGCTCAGCTGCACTGCGCTTTGTGTTGCTGACGATGGTAACAAGCGTGTTGTAGGCTGTACACTGATATCGTCGAAAGAGGTCTGGAACTCTAGAGTCACTACCTAGTGCTGGAGGGATGTTCTCACAGCGAGCATTGAAAGCCCTGAAAACAAAATATTACAATTTACAAATATATTAACCACTCCAGTGAAATAAAAATATATTTCAATTTACAATTTTTTTGATCTAGTATGAGTGTGAATTATAAAACAATTTCAATTATATATACACCGCGTCTTACTAGCTATTTGGGTTATACACTTATGTATTAATCCGCTAATGATTTTAGGGGCGAGGAAGATTATATTTATAGGAAGTGTATCCACATTTGTGTGGTGAGAGAATGGAAAAGCATTTTGGAAAAAACCACTCTCAGTCCACCCGACCAAGATCTAAACCTTTATATCCCTGTCATCGGCAGTCTAGTCTACTGCAAGAGTAGCACCTTAGACCATGTGAACATCAAAGCGGGTCTATTATGTTGTATTGTGTTAAAAAGAGTATATAATATTTTTATTCTTGATTATGGTAATAGTAGTTTTATAAACTGATAGGTGTTTCAAAATAAATAATTTATTTATAATTTGGAAATATGGAAAATATTGTTTTAATATACTTGTATTTACTAACCACATATTAAGTTCCTCTATTACATTTACTCAGATTTATTTTAATCCTCACATCTCACTATCTGTTTGGGTTGTACACATATGAACTAAAAGCGCTAATATATTAGGAACATGAGGAAGGTAAAATTTATAGGTGGTGTATCCACATTTGTGTGAATGAAGAGTGGAAAATCATTTATGAAAAAAATACCTCTAGTACAACCAAACATGATTAAAACCCAGAACTCTCCATATCAGCTATTCATTCTTACTTTAGCCATTTGACCACCAAAGCAGATACTTTATAAATACTAGAAGTTAGAATACACTTGAAAATAAAAATTGCAATATAAATACAACCTCTAAATAGTAAATCAACACGACCAGTACCGACATTTTAAATTTAATCATCAAACAATCTTATCAAATTCTAATATCCTAAAAAAGAAATTACAGTAAATAAAACAATAAACGCAGCACAATGAATCCCTAAGCATAAAAAACATTATTAAATTTTCTTTTCATGAGTTGAGAATGACCCTGGACACGAGACAGTTCCTGAATAGCAAAGTGGTTGGAGCATTGGCATGCTAAGTCAAAGGTCCTGAGTTCGATTCCCCTGTTAAAGTATCATTTTTCAATTCAAAAAGAAGATAATATTTAGGTGGATTTAGATTCTTCTTCAAGTTTACATTTCCTTCTTTCATTTTGCTTTCTCAAGATGTAATACTACTCCTTTGCTGCTTCACTTTCTTCTTTAGCTTTTCTTTCGTTATCTAATCTAAATAATTCTAGTAACTTTGACAAGCAACCTTTGCAAGGTTCATTAATTTTTTTGTAATCAATATTAGGTTTGTTGCTGTGAAGTTTTAGAGCATATTTTACAAGTATTTTAGGTTAAATAAGTGACAAATAGCAAGAAAAGTGACTCGGTTCCAGCCCTGAATATGCTAAGGGAGGAGTGTGTGTAAGCCGACGGGTTGAAATCAGTGACATTTCCCTCCAAATATATAAACTTTTGTGTAAATGGCAACATAGTTATATTTAGAATCAAATAGCCGAAGCTGCTATTAGTTTTAGAGAGGAATTCACCATCTAGATGTCATATTCTGAAAATTGAAAAATGACACCTGGACACGGGAATCGAACCCGGGACCTTTGGCTTAGTACGCCAATGCTCTACCACTGAGCTATCCAGGAGTCGTCCCGTGCCCAGGGTCATTCTTCATCCATATTTTAAGGCAGAGTATATGATGGACGTGCGAAAATCGTCAGCTTTATTCACGAGCCATCAGATAATGCAGCCATCTTAGACTCGGTAGTTGGCTTGTTACTGCCACTCGTACAATTATTTTCATAACTGTACAGATACATTAAGAATCAAATAGCCGAAGCTGTTATTATTTTAGAGAAGAATATATGGTATGTTGAAAATAGCAAATTACAGGGTTGCCACATTTTTTTAATAGAATATTCCTTGTATTCTCCATAATTTACAGATTGAATACCCAATCTTCCCAACACTTTATTTAGAGAGTATATAATATAATAATGAAATTTCACTTTCCATAATATTGACTATTGTGAAGTGAATGGTGTTAAGAACACGATTATTTGACCTTTGTGGGGAAATATAACCATGCAGTGGTCAAGCAAGGTTTCAAAAACCCACTTGTAAAATGTCCTGTGTTTTCCCAGACTTTTCCATACATGAAAATATTGGTGTGTTTCCCGGTTTTCCAGGTGCGTGGCAGCCCTGAAATTAATATAGAACTAACCACTTCAGCAGTTGAATGGTTTGAGGCATCACTTTCGCAATAAACTGGACTGCCAGTAATGGGGAGATAAAGGTTAGAATATAAGTTAATGTTGTTTTAAAGATTAGTTCAACGGTAGTAATAATATGATTTCTAATATTATCTGTACCCTTTAGTGATGTGCACAATGAGTTCTTTGCCTGTGGTCACTGGCCCTGTCATGGCTGCTCTCGTGATGGGGCAGTCCACACTCTCGAGCTCCTGTGGGTCCAATCGTGAGAACATAACCCCCATCAGCATCCAGACTCCAATTTTACCAACCAACTGGTGCTCGTACTTCATTCCACTGGCCCCACTCAGTTTCTCATCAAGCAACTCCCGCAGCGCTTGAACGTGACTACAGAGAAACTGCCGAACCGAGGCCTCATTGCAACCTACAATCGTGATATCAGAAAGGTTACTTTTTGCTCACAGAACAACATGGAGTATTGCTATGTTTTGACAAATTAAATTGTCTTTAATTTGAACAATCTTAAATGTAAGAAGATGTATACATGATTTGTATTTTCATATCAACTCTTTGCTGCATTTTGTAACAAATTCATCAAACAAAACCCAATAAACTAATATTTAAAAATATAACATTCTCACATAAAAGCATAGACCGGCAGAATCTTTCAACTGCACCCAAGCGTATCACTGGGTCATAATCGATGCTGAAGAATACTTGATAGGGCACCTCTACAGCTTTTAGTTGATCCTCTCTTTGCAACCTGTTAGTAAAATAAACAATATCAATAGGAAAATACATTGTAAATAGTTTGCTTATTTTATGTACATTCTAATTTAACAAACATAGATTTTCTACCAATGAAGAGCCTAATGTACTTATCTGCTCAACAATGCCATCTAATATTGCTCCTATCTTTGGGAAACCAAAGAATATTAAGATATGTATTAGATTTTTATTATCTGTGAGAAATGAGCATTGATTAAATAAACTCATAGATTCTGTGTTGCTTAATTGTTTCCACTGAACAAATAATTAGTGAAAACATTTTGGAAGATTTTCTAAATGTGTATCTATTATAATAATCCCCAAATAAATTTGTAAAGGTTTTATTGTAAAATACAATACTACATTTGCAACATTAATATTTAAAATAGGTTTTTTTAGCACCGCATCTTACTACCTATTCAGGTTATACACCTCATAGTTTAGTTGACACAATGGTGTACCATCCTATAGTTCAGTTGGTACAACCGCACTAGGGCCCAGAGCTATTCGGGGCCCTAGTTCAGTTGGTACAACCGCACTAGGGCCCAGAGTTATTCGGGGCCCATAAATAAAACTAAAAGAATAATTTATATTTTATTCTTTTAATATAATGTGTGTTTTTATTTGTAATTCAAGTAATATTTGGAAGATGGTACAGGAAAGAGTACACCTTTTCTGTACCTTTTTCTAAATATAACAAAATACCTCAAAATATGATGAGAGATTTTACTTAAAGAATAACTCAAGTAATAGGTATTTAAAATTTCATATAGATCTTTTTTTTTACTAAAAGAGTTAATTAATTTTATGAGCAGGTTGGTCAACAAATGAGCAGAGTTTGCTGGGATGTTGTAGAATAAATGATACAGATAAAAACAAGTACAGTAGAACTCCAATCATCCGGATTAATGAGTGATTGACCATTTAATTAAGGCAATGTTTTTTAAAGAAAACTCCAAATTTACTATAAATTCACTTTTTTATTGTTTTTGTAATAATACAGTGACGTGGAATCACATTATAGTACTGTAGTAAAAAAATACAGTAAGTTTAAACTTATTGCCACAGTAAACAAGAATACAATGAATGTGATTCAGGGGGTGGGGATGGCATGCGGTCTTGGAATGGCAGAGCGGCCGGCTGGCGAATACCAGCGCCATTTATGACGACGCATTGTGACAAATTTCAGTACTGTACAATACAGTTTTTTTTTAACTTCCTGATAACAATTCATATGACTGGAGTTTGGATGGATGGAGTTCTACTGTATTGGAAATAGGGCCATAAGGAAATGTATGAAAGATATCAATACATACTATTTTTTAGCGTATGGCATTACTGACCGGGAGTTTTAGGAGTCTTAAGCCTAATTATCCAACGCCTGGTGACCGTTGGGATAATTCCCTTCATTAGATAAATACCCAAGGTACCGGCCGGGAATCAAACCTGGGACCACTGGGTTCGTAACCAGGTGCACTGACCACTATATCACAGGGCCGGATACTACATACTAAATATGTGGTTATGACAGCATCAAATATGTGGTTAACAAAATACTCTTTCCAGAAACAAAAAGACACATAATAGCAATTCAAGACGAGGTCTTTAATACAAAGATTTATAAGTGGTATATACCAATACACACCCTAAACTGTTTCTAAAAACTACAAATGGAAGATATAATGACCCGAAGCGCATAATTACACACATAAAAATACTGAATAGGTGGCCAGATAGGTTAATAATCAAATAAGAAAAGAAGACAATATTAAATGACATCTCTATTCCCAAAGCAACAAAATCTAGAATCATGAAAAGATCCACAGTATAAACCACTGGCTGTTGTAATAGAGAGGATGTGGTCACAAGACAATATCTACATAATCAAATCAGGTACAGAAGTGCTCTCAATGACAATTCACTAGAATATCAAGAACCTAGAGCTTTCAATAGCAAAAGAAAGTGAGATCCAGAAAGCTATTCTTAAGTACCACGAGCACTGTTTGCGAGTTTATTGATAGTGAATTATATATTATTAAATTATCATGATAGAATTGTAAAGAATTCAAATTAAAATAACAACTATACACATTTAAAAAACTTAAATATTTTGATGCTACATTGAATCTTCCTTGGGAGTAAAAGAATGTGTGTTTCAGTGGTGCCAACTTAGTTGTTGAAGGATGAAAGCTTCTTTGGTGGATTGAGAATTTCCTTGATACTTTGCTAACGTCATATGTAGAAAGTAGATGGTGTTAGTGTTGTGGCAGGGTTTAGATATGGAATAGTTACAGAATATTTACTCAGGGTGGTTTTTAAGAAATTGTGCTCCATTGATGTCCCAGTTTCTCTTTTACTAACTGAGACATATTGCATTGTATTCTGTTGAGGGATTTTAACACTTTAACTGTGTAGAAGTCACCAAAGTTGAGAATGTGAGTAGAGGCATGTGTTAAGACTAGTTTTCCTGAATTATTGATCCTGGTGTCATTCATATGTTTACAGAGAGTTTCTGTGGTGATATACTTAATATATTTTATTTAATAAACATCTTTAGTCACCACGTTTTACTAGCCATTTGAGTTGTACACATTCACACATATTGTTAACTTAAGTACAATTTTAGACTAAATATTCTTGAGACCAAAAATAAATAAAGTATTATACTCTGAATTTTGGTAGCTGTTCCTTCCCATTGATAATAACTAAGGTGAGGTGAAAGGGACGGGAGAAAATGTCTGTGTCTTTGCAGTTTTTATAGCTAAACATTTTTTTGCCCATAATAAACAAAATATTGCTCCAGTAGCAACGCTTAGGTTAATTTTCTTCACATTATGATATCAACAGTGGTTGCATATCTGACAAGGATGTCCTGGAATTTAATGACAACTTTTTTTCTTCATTTAAAAATTTGTCATCTAATGCCGCTATGCTCACGACCAATATTTGACAAATGTTGATATCACCGTGTGAAGAAAATTAAACTAAATGTTGCTATTCAAGCGATATTTTATTTATTTTGGCTAAAAAATGTTTTGTTATAAAAACTGCGAATACACTGACATATTTTCAAATCCTCTTCAACCACACCTTAAGGTTTGTTTTTAAGATATTTTCATTTAGTAAACTGTGAATGACCGGTAGAACATGATCGGACGAAGGAATGTATCCTGACCTGCAGATAAATGATTTGAGTGCTCTCTGTATGCTGTCCTCACAGATATGATGAGGGTCTGAAGCCGACGAGGCCACTACAGCGTGCAATAACACTCGACTGCCAGTTACTTCCAGACCTGTAAGAAGCTTATGAAAGGCAAGCATAAACCCGATGTACTCCAAGCTGTCTTTAACAAGTTCTGAAGATCTGTGTGGGAAGTGTTGATGTTTTAGGGCCTTCAGAGCAGTCCTAAAGACACAAACATTACATTTACAATTAGATGTGGATAAAATGGTGGAACAACAAGAACAAAATACAAAAAGTATGAACTTATATTTTGTAGTCAAGTAAGAACAATAATAACAATTTATCACATTCACATACACAAAAAACTTCAACTTGGTTTGTGACTACTAAAAGAACAGAAGATAGTCAGATTCTATTGGTATTGTGTTTAAGAATTTCACAATTTCAAGACACAATAAGTTAGGGCTCAGTATATTAAATTATTTATATATTTTATTTTCATCAAAAGTTTCACTAAAAGGATAAATTTAAAAGAAAGTAAATTACTCAAAACCTCTCCAATTAAAGGTTAGTTCATGGTTGATGTCCTCTGCAGGACTTGTGAGGAACGGCAGGAGATACAAAATTTGCTACTCTCGTTAGTTCATGGTTGATGTCCTCTACAGGACTTGTGAAACAAGGCAGGAAATAAAAGACTCACATGCTACTCATGTTAGTTCATGGTTGATGTCCTCTGCAGGACTTGTGAGACAAGGCAGGAAATACAAGACTCACATGCTACTCACGTTAGTTCATGGTCGATGTCCTCTGCAGGACTTGTGAGACAAGGCAGGAAATACAAGACTCACATGCTACTCACGTTAGTTCATGGTTGATGTCCTCTGCAGGACTTGTGAGGAACGGCAGGAGATCCAAAGCATGATTCTTGTGATTCATAAGAAGATTTTGTGAGGAGATTTGGATCATCACCCAATCACACACTGATTTGTGTTTCATCAAACAGCCAATGGCATTCTGTTGTGTAGCAGCCATGTCACACAAGACTCCCAGCAGTCTATAGGCATTGTCTGGGTTGGCACTGCCCCACTCTTGTAAAGTGTCCCAACGGTTGATAACCACTTTCTCCGCAGCCAAAGACACCCTGATGAAAATTTTAGTTTTCATAAATAAAGATGTGTCACCAACGGCCTCAATTAGAACGCATGTTTGGGTAAACGTTTTATGTTGTGAGTGGCGAGTGACATAACGAATATTACAAGGATTGTAATAATAAATCAATATACAAATAAACTAGAAGCACTGCTAAAAATGGAGGTGTCAGCATTCCATAGCTAGAAACCAGGTGGCCCGGTTAAAATGAGAGGGTTTGGAGCCCCTCGTGACTGACTGCAGAAGATTGTAAACTGGGCGGTCATGCTGCCTGTCACGGGTTACGCGGGCTAAGTCATCGGGTTCATCAAGTACCAGTCGGGGCTGTGGCTTGAGCCTAGGGAACCAGGTTCAACAACTGTGCAGGGATCACCTAGCAGTCAAACAAGCCATTAGGTAAACCTCATAACACCTCGTTCGGTCACTCGCTTCTCTAGATTCCCTAAGTACTTAGTTCTAACTTCACTTTTAACATCACATTTTTATTAGAATAGAGGTATTAATAAACCTTTTAAAAGCCAAGTCCAACGTCAATCACAAACCCACACAAGTATTCATATCATCCCCTCCAGGCATGACAGATGTTTATTTTGATTCATATCACAAATATTGCTGATACTTATTATGGATTTTCTTGTTTCCTGCGTTAGGCACGAACACATATTCAAAGGAACAGACATACAAACATGGGAAAAGACAAAATTGTGTTATTGACAAAACAGGTTGGTTTGATGGCTTTGTCTACCTTGTCTTCCAAGAATACAACTTCAGAATTGACTTAAAATCTTTCAACAAATATGTTTTAAAAAGTTTTATTTACAACAAATACAGTTAACATAATCTTGAAACTGTTTGTCTCAGTTGTGATTTTTAAGCGAAGGAGGTTTCAGTCCATATTGGTGAGAAAAAAAAATTTAAAAAGTGAAAATATGCTAGGAGTGTTTCAAACCCCAGGAGGAATCAAAATGTCATACAGAGTGTGTTATGCTATGGAAAATTTCCAATCAGACAATCCAATTATTTTGTTAGACCTTAATAAGGATAGAGCTTTGTCTTGACAACAAAAAACAATGCTTGGACAGCAGGAAGTTAAGGCATGCTCTGATTTTTTTCACCCCGCCACTCCCATCCTCCACCCCATCACACATTGTCAGAATTTTTTGAAACCCCCTGTTCTAATATTATGTCACAATATCACTCAAACCTCCCTGTCCCTTATTTAAATAGTATTTTTAATTGTATAACCTATATAACCCTTTTAATGAAATGTGCTTGTACATGGTCGCTAAGCTCAATGATCAAAGTCAATTTTTATATACATATACTTTCGTTCAGTCGGCTTGATTTCAAAATAAATGCGCTTAATTGTAAAGTTGCATCACAAATTATCTGACTCCCCTTTCCCTCTCGTCACGGCGAGCACTCCCTCGCCATCCCTCCCACACACTGATATGTGTACATAGTTTATGGACAGTTCCTATAGTAGTACACAATCAGGAAACTTTCCACCTACCTCCAGTTTGCGTAATTAGTCCTTTTACATCATAACAAATTACAGAGGAGAGTAAGAGATGTTTACATGGTATGTTTAATATATTACACTAGATTTTGCACATCCAATTAAAGTGAAATCTTATGTATTTATTTTATTTATTTAGCACTGCATCTTACTACTTGTTCGGGTTGGACGCTTAAGTACTAATTACACCAATGGGCTAGGAATTAGAAAGGTTACATTTAGAGGAAGTGAACCCGCATTTGCGTGGAGTGCAAGTGGAAAACCATTTAGGGAAAACCACACCCAGTTCACCTGACCGAGATCATAACATCGATCTGCCCATCCTCGGCAGTCTAGCTCTACACAGAACAAGTGCGTTAGCCAACTACGCCAAGGCGGGTAGTTGATATCACCAAGTATTATCTTAGTTTATGTATAGCTATAGCTTTAAAAGGAGGCGACTGAATTGTAGCTCCCCGGAAGAACTCTCTTCCGATACTTTAGACACAAACAGCCCAAATGAAAATACTGAATTATATATCCTGTAAAAATCGGAATTATATCTCCGAAATCCTGAATTGTACCTCCTCGGAAGCGACTCTCTTTCGACACTTTACACACAAACAGCCCAAATGAAAATCCTGAATTGTATCTCTAAGTGGAAGACTTAAAGTTTTAATTCTTATGCTCATAAAGAATAAGTAATGTGAAAGCATTTTAGATTACTTTAGTTTGTGATAAGACTGCTAGATGGCATTACAAGCGACAAACTTTGATTTAGGCTTAGTACAGCAAATTAATAACAGAGGGCAGCATAGAGTAAAATCAATCAAATCATTATGAATTAAACAATTTATAGAAGTTTTTTATTTTCCTCTAGGTTTGAAAAAATAAAAATCATATTGTAATATGTATTTTAGCATTTTAATGGAAAACATACAATTTGTGTATTTATAATTATTATGTTTGTATATTTATTTATACATTCTATGGAACATGTAAAATTTACAATTATGCTTTTTATAAATGTATAAATGATATGCCATAAGTAAAAATTTAAGGTACATTACAATAAAAGACTTAAAAAAGAATAATTGGTTTTTAGGTCATACACTCGTATTTATCAACCTTGAGCACTATAATTTAAAGAAAAGTTAATCAAGCTTGGGAGAAATTAACTCATTAGAAAACATATTATTTATTTTCATGTTGAATTTGGGGAAAATAAAAAATAATGTAATGATTTCATTTGTCAGCATTCATTGTAAATTTTGTTTTGTTAAGTTAGTTATTCATTGATTGTGGAGAGGTCTTCTTAAATAATTAGTGTGGTTTGATTGAATTTTAGCTCTTTTTCCACATGCTTCACCTTGACTTTAAGACATTGATGAATATCTTATATGTCTTTGATCTATGACATGTTTGAATATTATACAAGGTATAGACAAATAGTCTGTGTAAAAGATCTAATGTTCTCTCGGAACCCCCAATTAAAAGGTGTTTTTAAAATGCCGTACCGCCAGGTGGTGTCGTACGCCTTCTACAAATCAAATAAGACGGCTAAGAGGTGCTGTTTATGGAGGAAGGCGTCACTAACTGCTGTCTCAAGTCGGACAAGATGATCCACCGTGGATTGGTTATGGCGGAAAGCACATTGCATATCAGATAGTAGATTGTGGGATTCTAAATACCATACAAATATTTTATTAATAATTTTTTCTAATATTTTGCATACACAACTAGTTAAGGCTATAGGTCTATAGCTAGTTGGCTCTAATTTGTCCTTACCACTTTTATATATAGGGATAACGGTTGCTTGCATCCACAGTGACGGAACTGACAAGATTCCCAAACACTATTGTAGAGGTCTGAGAGGAACGCCCGTCCGGCAGGGGCTAGTTGACGCAACATTTCATAATGAATATCATCAGAGCCGGAAGCTGTGTTGCCTGCCTAGGACAGAGCATAGGTCAGTTCATCTTTGGGGAAGGGGGAGATATAATCCTCCCCCCGACTTTGACCAAAATCAATAGTATGGCGCTCGATGCTCCTCTTATGCACTGCAAACTCATTAATGTAGCTTGCAGTGCTAGAAATAGCAGCGAACATTGAGCCCAATACATTGACGACCTCCACAGGGGAGGAGACAAGCGTACCATTTGACATAAGGGAAGGTATATTATTAATAGAATTTTTGCTACTATGTAATTTACAAATACTGTCCCAAACCTTAGTTGTGGGAGTGAAAATTGTAAGGGTTGAAATAAACTGTCTCCAAGACTCTTTTCTGCTTTCTCGAATGACATGGCGATCTTGAGCACATAGAATCCGGAATGACTCCAGATTCTTTGAAGTAGGATATCGATGAAAGAGACGTAGGGCTCTTTGCCGGTCAGAAATAGCCAACCGAACTCCTCGTTTCACCTAGGGAACTGGACGGTGGCGCGGATAAGGCGAGGATTTAGGGATGGAAGCCCTCGCCGCTGCAATTACCGTCGAAGTAAAATGTCCGACCCTAACATCGATGTCAGGAGAATGGGATTCTTCAAATACGGCAAGCTCGCGGAATTCATCCCAGTCAGAACGTTTAAGCCCCCATTGTAGTACTCGTGTTATAAGGGGAGGATATTGAAGTGGTGAAAGCAGAATGGGAAAATGATCGCTGCCACATAGGTCCGAGTGAACCTCCCAAAGGAAGTAAGCAGCAACCCAGGGGCTATATAAAGTTAGGTCGATGGCAGAGAATACACCATTGAAGGTGGAGAAGTATGTTTGTGTCCCGGTGTTCATCAACACCAGGTTTCCCAAGACAAGAATATCCTCTACCATCCTCCCACGGGCGTCTGTAAAATTAGACCCCCACACCAGGTTATGCGCGTTAAAGTCCCCCAAAATGATATAGGGGGCGGGAAGTTGTATAAAGAGTGCCTCTAGAGTCCTCTTGGAAACGCGTTCACCTGGAGGGAGGTAGATGCAGCATACTGTCACTTCCATAGCAAGGGAGATTCGGACAGCGATCACTTGGAGTTCAGAGACGATATTAATATGTTTATGATATATGTTGCTTCGTGCGAATATAGCCACACCTCCGCTAGCCCGATCAAAGAATGGCTTGTCAGTACGATATACATCGTACCCACAAAGCCTCGGGTTGTCAGTTGGGCGGAAGTAGGTCTCCTGCAAATACAAGATGGGGGGATGCAGGGAAGAAATTATTTGTTTAATTTCCTCTACACGAGCAAAGAAACCCCTACAATTCCATTGTAGTAGTGACATACTTTATTAATATAAATTTTAGTTACCCTTGTTATCCATGATACTGTCTCTTAAAAATAAAAATTGGTTGAGAACCTTTTTAGGTCCTCTTGCCTTTCCCAGTCTCTCCTGGACCTCTCGCTTCAAGAGAGGCTTTGGTTTATCTTGGAAAGACTAGGTCATCGGATCCTTGCGCGAAGGCTTTGTTAAGGCCCTCGACACTATTTTTATATTAATTTTTTTGGCGGTCCCTCGCTGGTCCTTCTTCAAGACACCAGTGAGACTCGCCTTTGTGACCTCACCTGTTCCGCCACACATCCCAACCTCCAGAGGCCCAGAAGCGAGAATTAGCAGCTCAACAACGGCCGCACGTAATTTAGTACCCTAAAGTGGGCCCGGGGGGAAGGGGGGTGGGCTCGGGGGGTTCCTGGATGGTACAAGTGGGGGAGACAACCTTTGTGGCGGTTTCGCCAGTTGTAAAAATTTAGGCGACGCACTTGTTGGCACGCTATCACTATGGATGTCTCGAGTAGATATTAATGGCACAAGTTGTGTTGACGTCTTAGCAAGATTAACTGCGTAATGGCAGTTGGGACAGTTGATTATCTGACTGATAATCTGGTTATATGAAGTTTTAAATACCGGAGCCTGACTAGATATGTATTCCTTGCGTGCTTGGGCATATAAGATCTTTTATTCTGATTGAATTTCCAGGACTTTTTTTTCTACCTTCCATTTCGGACAGGCTTGAGATCAGGCAGTGTGGACCCTTGTAGTTTACACAGAGTTTTGGAGACTCACATGGTGTATTGTGAGCCTCTTGTCCACAATCTGCACAGGTTGGTTTACCACGGCATTGCAGCTTCGTATGCCCAAATTCCTGGCATTGAAAACAGCGCCGAGGGTTAGGAACATACGGCCAGACCCTGAGCACATGAAAACCTGCTCAGACCTCCTTCTGAAGGGTAGGAGTCACAAATGTGAGGATATATGTATCAGTCTTTTTTTCTTGTACGTTCTTTTTGGTGACAATATGGTACACTTTGGTGACATGGTGGGGGAAAGCTCCTCACAGATCTCCTCAATGCTCATGCAGTTGAGGTCAAACCAAACATTGAGGAACCTGTGAGGTTCCACCTTCATCGGTGTATAAGACATATTACTCGACGGTATTTCAGTTATTGCCATAATGTTAGAGGATTGGACGTTGGTCGCAGTCTGAATAAATATTCAGCCATCCTGCAATTTCCTTATCGAGACGTCTGTTTTTGCTGCACCGTTTATCACTCTTTCGAGGATAAATGGGCTGACGCGCTTGAGGTTCTCATTTCCTGGATTTTTCCTATATTAGGGCTGGACAGCCTTACCCGTTCCCGCCTCTTATCGATAGTGAGGGGCCGGGCAGTGAGGTGCCAGCAGACAGTAAGGTGTCAGCTGTGACAAAGGTTTCGGCCATGCCTTAAAATGGGGACAGCCTGCACAGTACTCGGATCGTAGACCCAGGGTGATCCCAGTTGGTTCTACCACATGAGGCCCTGTTAACTCTCCAGACGAGCGGCTCCATACGACGCTAGACATGACAACCTTCACATGGGGCAGTGCCAGGAGACAGGTAATCTTAGCAAGTGGGTGCATGAAAGTGCCAATTTTACGTCCAGGCCCTCATGAACGCAACCGGTCTTTTCTCAAAGTAGGGTACCCGGTTATTGTCATCCAGCGCACTTTCATGAAGGAGCTTAATTGCAGAGGTATCTAGTAATTGTCCGAGGAGAGCCAGGTTAGATGCCAAGGTCGTCAACGGAGAAGTCAAAAGCTTTCGTGCAGGAATGAACGGCAGGGGGAAGGAAGAATAGAAAGAGAAGAGAGAAGAATGAAGGAGAGAAAAGGAAAGAAGAAAAAAGGAGTTGAAAGGAAAGGTATAGTATAGGTTTGTCCTGCACAGAAGCCTCCCCTCTAAGTTGCCTCTTACGACAAGCAGGGGTTACTGCGGGACTATTCTAAGCCCCGTCCCGTAGGGGGGTTCTACTATAGAAGACAGAAGAATAAGTCACCTTTGTGCATCAGATTCTTTCCACATTCTTCCTCTTTCTCTAGGTGGGCTTTCTTCGTCAAATTTACTCTTATTAGTTTATTTTTCCTTTTACTTAAGTTTTATTATTTTCCTTTAGTTTAAAATTATTTAGCCATTGGGCCGCCTCATTTTTAAACATACTCATTTCAAAGGACGTAATTACACTGCATAAATTAGAACTAACTAAGCCTGTATTTTATATCTTGTAATTACCAGCAGGGTTTTTGAGTGAGTTTACTTACACTCCCAAATGTAACCCATGAGGTCGAGATCTACCTTGGTAATGCAGTGAGTATAAGTTATTTACAGACTTCACATCTTGCAACTCATTCAACTTGGTCGCATGGTTACACAATGTATCTACAAATCATTAGCCTCCTTATAAAATTCCATGACTTTTCCAGGTTTTTCAAACAAGACTTTTTCTGCCACTACTTTTTTCTGGTCTTTCTTGGTAAATAATGATTTTAACGTTTATTACATTGATTACTACATGATTACCACTTTTAAAAACAAACGTTAAAAGCTTTAAAAAGGTTTTGAAAGTGCCAATTTTACGTCCAGGCCCTCATGAACGCAACCGGTCTTTTCTCAAAGTAGGGTACCCGGTTATTGTCATCCAGCGCACTTTCATGAAGGAGCTTAATTGCAGAGGTATCTAGTAATTGTCCGAGGAGAGCCAGGTTAGATGCCAAGGTCGTCAACGGAGAAGTCAAAAGCTTTCGTGCAGGAATGAACGGCAGGGGGAAGGAAGAATAGAAAGAGAAGAGAGAAGAATGAAGGAGAGAAAAGGAAAGAAGAAAAAAGGAGTTGAAAGGAAAGGTATAGTATAGGTTTGTCCTGCACAGAAGCCTCCCCTCTAAGTTGCCTCTTACGACAAGCAGGGGTTACTGCGGGACTATTCTAAGCCCCGTCCCGTAGGGGGGTTCTACTATAGAAGACAGAAGAATAAGTCACCTTTGTGCATCAGATTCTTTCCACATTCTTCCTCTTTCTCTAGGTGGGCTTTCTTCGTCAAATTTACTCTTATTAGTTTATTTTTCCTTTTACTTAAGTTTTATTATTTTCCTTTAGTTTAAAATTATTTAGCCATTGGGCCGCCTCATTTTTAAACATACTCATTTCAAAGGACGTAATTACACTGCATAAATTAGAACTAACTAAGCCTGTATTTTATATCTTGTAATTACCAGCAGGGTTTTTGAGTGAGTTTACTTACACTCCCAAATGTAACCCATGAGGTCGAGATCTACCTTGGTAATGCAGTGAGTATAAGTTATTTACAGACTTCACATCTTGCAACTCATTCAACTTGGTCGCATGGTTACACAATGTATCTACAAATCATTAGCCTCCTTATAAAATTCCATGACTTTTCCAGGTTTTTCAAACAAGACTTTTTCTGCCACTACTTTTTTCTGGTCTTTCTTGGTAAATAATGATTTTAACGTTTATTACATTGATTACTACATGATTACCACTTTTAAAAACAAACGTTAAAAGCTTTAAAAAGGTTTTTTAAGTCAAGTATTTCAATTCAATTTTTTTGCTCATTTTAACTAAATTCCCTGCTTTTCCTGAAATATACTGTGTTTTTTCTCTTTTCTCTGCATGTTGCCACCTGTTATACTAATGGGACAAGGATTTAAAAAGTATAATCTATATAAAATGTATACAGCATTTGTGTGAAGGGAGGGTGGGAAACAATTTTGGATAAGCCACCTATATACAACCGCTGGGGTCCAGACCCCATCCCCTAATCATCGAAAAACATGATACTCACACTTTTGGTCCTTGTGATTACCGATGTGAATGAGCTTGATCAATTTATGTTTCGCTCTCTCTAACCAAACCATTTTCTATTTGCATCTCCAGACGTATTTACTCCCTGATATTAATATATAAACTTATGCTTAGCGTACTAATCAATAAAATATTTTATTTTAAAATGGTTTATAAGTGTTTATTCAGTTAATTAATAAAACAAAAATAGATTTGATTATACTGTTGGAAGCGTAAACTATTTGCGCTGTGCATCTAGTCAGTGAAATTTTAAATTTCCTTCTAATTTCCCCGTTTGAAGCTCAAACACGTTTATTAATTTATATATAATTTTTAACAAACTACTAGGAGTTTTATTTAAATTTGGATGACTACAGCAATTTCAGCATAATGTTACCTTCAATTTGACATAAGAAATATTTTATTATCATTCATGGTAGAAGATTAACCTTTAGTTTAATGGGTTTATTGCAGGTTGTATACTGCCCCGGCCTTTGTAAATCGAGGTAATGATATGTCAAATCTGTTGACAGTATGAGATTGAAATTAGGTATGAAAAAAAAAACTTCCTCGTAGAGACAAAAATCAAATACCTAAAGGTTCTGACCTGATTCACCACATGTTTGAAATACATTTAAAATCTTAATGATCAAAAGAAAACCAATAATTACAAATGGATATATGAAAATATAATTTTTAATTGTATTAGATATTTTATAAAGTATAAAGTATAAAGTACACAAAGTGTAATCTTTAAAAGATCATCTATAGTAAGTCATTATGACAATTACAAGATCATCTATAATAAGTCATTATGACAATTACAAAATATCTGCTACTTAAAATTAATATTTTTGAAATACTTACTAATCTAATTCGTTTAGTTAAAAGATCAATTTGATCAAATTAAAAATATATAAGTTTATATATTTTTGAAACTATAACACAGCTGGAATCCGTTATTTGGAGCCAACAGTTCACTTCCTGGTAAACGTTCAGAAACTTCAACACCCTTAAGTCTTTTCATATTTTACAATATGATTTTTTACTTTTTCAAACATAGAGGAAAATAAAAATCCTCTATAAATTGTTTTGCTTACAATGATTTAATTGATTTTACCCTATGCTGCCCTCTGTTATTCATGTGTTGTACTCAGCGTAAATCAAAGTGTGTTGCTTGTAATGCCATCTAGTAGTTTTATGACAAACTAAAGTCATCTAAAACATTTATACTTTACTTATTCTTTATGAGCATAGGATTAAAACTTAAAGTCGTATACTTAGAGATACTATTCAGGATTTTCATTTTGGCTATTTGTGTGTAAAGTGTCGGAAGAGAGTTTCTTCCGAGGAGGTACAATTCAGCTCCGCCTATAAGAGTAACACAACTCATTATTTACCTGTACTTGTGCCTCTTGTTGTGAGCTGCGAACTGTAGGAACTCTGTCAAAATTCCCAGCACCATTCTCCCGCACTGTGAATCAACTCTGTCCAGTAACAAACCAACACAATTCTCAGGATACATAAGCCAGTGGCTCAAAATGGCCGTCTTGAATGTCAACAGGAAGTGCTCTCCATGGGAAAGAGAGTTCTGGGAATGATGAGTTAGCAACTTGGAATCGTTCATTACAAGCTCAACAAGGATGTCCACCTTAAACAAAAACTGGTTAAAGGGCGCCACCCATTTGAAGGGAATAATTCTAGCATAAATAGTTCTTATGGGAATGTAATAAATGCTTCAAAAATGCTAAAATAACCAATAGATAACAAAGAATTTCGTATTGTGATCAAAACAACAATTAAGTTCTGTTAATATAATTATATTTAAAACATGTTATTATTAGTTTTCTGGTTAGAGATTATTTTGATTTAGTATTTTCCTTAATATTACTAGGCGAATTCTTTTAAAGTGGTATTTTCTGCATGCGACACCTTTTCTATGTTAAAATGTTCTGCCTGTCAATAAAACATCTTGTCCTCTTATAAGAAATGTTTCAAAACATAATCTTTGGTTTTGGTACATGTTTTATGTCCATATTTCATATAAACTAGCTGAAAATGTGGTTTTTCAATTGAAAATAAAAATTGTTGTTGATTTATTTATCATTTCATTTCATTTCACTTATTTCGGGTATTTAACGTGCTCTTTCTGAACCAACTAATTTATATAAGCGAGAGCAAAAGGCCCAACTAATTTTGCAGGAAATATATCTCCCATACCTTCCAAAGTTCTTTTAAACGTCACAATCTACTTGGACCAGGCTTTACTTCCCCACTGAAGGACACTGTGCTACGGATTGTTATAGGTCAAGAAAAATCCGTCGACTCCAACTAGGCCTGAACCCACAAATATCGGGTCCTGAGGCGAGCACTTTACCGCAAGACCATTGAGGTTGACGTATGGAAAGAAAATTTTTTAATTTATAAATTACAAGATATAATTTGCATCTGGCAGCAATTTCAGAAGCGGGTCAGTTGCTTTGGCAAAGAAATAAGATTATGATAAATAAATAATTTTTATAATTTATTCTAACCCATTCTTTGATGCGAGCTTTTAAAAAGTCTTTGTTTGAACGTCCCTTGGCATGGGCATGAATCAATGTTTCATTACAATAAATTATTGTAATGCCATTTATTAAAGAACCACCTGGTTCTGTAATTTTAGCCAGTATGAATACTTCATTTTGAAGCTGATAGATGGCGTCACCAGTTCAATGCTATATTATGACTATGAATAAAGTAATAAATGAAAAAATATGTGAGTATCGAAAATATTTATTGGATAAGAGTGGGCCTATATGAATTGAAAAATGGCTGCTGGGCCTACATAGATCACTGTGCTAAACACGCGCCAGGGAGTGGGTTAAAGGGTTACCTGATTGTGAAGTAAAAACGCAAACTTGAGCAGAGACTCTGCATATGCCTGGGCTGTGGGCTGCAATGGCAACAACATTTTCGAGCTTCCATCAGTCTCAACTAGAGTTGAGAAAATGGTCGTTACAATTTTTTCAGCAGAAATATCCTATGAAACAATAATGCAATTTATTTCACACAGTTGAGAAAGTAGAATAACATTTTCCTTAACAGTGTGCTAGTGCAAGAGTAAACACAAATTATAAATGCAATCAGTAGGATAGATATTTCATCCAGATTAAAAAATGAAATGTGCGCAGTAGTCAAACACAGCACCTTTAATTGGTATATGAATGCATAAATAAAACATGTTATAAAAAGTAAAATCTAGAAAATATAGCTAATCTCCTGCTTTAAAATAAATCACAAATTGATAATAAAACAGTAATGGCAAATTTTATATCAAATAAGATTGAGACAATGGTTTCTATTAGCACTTAGTCAAAACAATCTAAAACATGAATAGCAGGGTCTGGACTTACATAACCTAAAAATCATCAAACAATTACTTAAAATCTACGGGGAAAAAAAAGACATGAAAAGTCAAACAAAAACTTGTAATGAGTGCATGCTACTAAATCAAACTCTCAATATACCAACAATAAACATCCAGCGGTACCAACAGTATTCTAAAAAAAAACTATCAGTCCTTGGGTGTAAACAGCCTCCATCACTTAGAAATCTTCTGGTACAACCTAAAACTCGAAACTGAAAATGACACAACCTTCATTCAACCACAACAAGGCTCTCAACCTTGTAACAAAACAGCTTGCAAAACCTGCCAAATACATCATTCAGCAGTCACTTTCTCTAGCAACATCACCAACTCCATCTATACCATCAAAGGCAGTCACACACGCGAGTCCAGTAACCTAATTTACCAACTAGAATGCCAACAATGTACTGCACAATATGTTGGCTTCTCCAATGAAACTCTCCGCAAACGAATAAATGGACACTGCCATGACACCAAAATTAAGAATCCAGTAAAACCAGTTTCAGCACACGCCTCCAATCATAAGCTCAACTTGGAGGACTGCTACACTGTCAAGGTGTTAAAATCATTCCACAAGACACAATGTAATATGTCTCAGTTAAGAAGATGGGAACTGGCACATCAATGGATCACAAAGTCTAGAAAACCACCCAACCTAAATATTAGCTAATTTCAACCCAGAAACTACACCAGCACCACCTACCATCCATAGAGTAATAGAGAATCATTCAAGGAATTTTAACTCCACCAGAGAAGTTTTCATCCTTACCAATCAAGTTGGCATCACTGAGGACATCTTGTTCAGTCTAATTACTACTACTTCCTGAGGAAGATGCTATAAAAGTATTGAAATATTGAAGTGTGTGTAAATGTGCCAAATATTAAGAGCATTTCCCAAACAGTGCAAGAGTTCTCAACTCTGACAGTAGGAACTGGCCTGCTAATGGATTACCAAATCAAGAATACCAT
Source organism: Timema bartmani (assembly GCA_902151455.1). NCBI lineage: Eukaryota > Metazoa > Arthropoda > Insecta > Phasmatodea > Timematidae > Timema > Timema bartmani. The sequence goes on along the minus strand of CABFWB010000683.1, from coordinate 83,888 downwards.
TATCATCAACTGTTTTGAGTCTGTGGCCTGGTCAGTTTAGTAAAATACTTCCATCTTTCTTTATCCTTCTACTAATCAAGGCCTTAATAGAAGATATTTTCTTTCCTTCTAAAATATCCTTTTTTTAATATGAGCTATATATTATTGTTAGCTTTAAATATTTATATTTAACTTGTATTATTTATATTGGATAACCTGAGCCTAAGTTTTTAGAAATTGTTTTTCACTCTTACAATTTTAGACAGTGTTTTTTCAACATTTTATTTTTGAATTCCAAATGGAGTAATTCATTGTTTTTTTAAAGTGTATTCTCTCTTCTATTTTTGTTTGATAAAGGCAACAATGCCATAATATTACTCTGTGTTTAAATGTGTGTGTGTCTACTTATATTATAGAAGGAAGGAAGAAGTCACCTTTGTGCATTGGATTCTTCCCACATCTCTCCTCGCCCTAGCTGGGCTTTCTTCATTAAATTTACTCATTACTCATTACAATCATTAGTTTATTTTTCCCTTTTCTTTATTTTTATCAATTTGCATTATTTTAAAATTAGTTAGCCATTGGGCCACTTCAATGTTAAACATTCTGTTTATGAAGGAAGAAATCTAAAAAGATAATTATTGCAATCCAACAAACTAGCTATGTTATTGTCAGTCAAATTAAATTATTAATAATAGGATATATACACAGATTAGGTTTTTAAAACCAGTCATATTGTTTGGGAAAGTGAACAAAAGTCTTAAAAAATATTAACTCTAATTTATCTTAAATCTACATAAGGAAAACCTATTTTTGCTTTGTGAGGTAGATTTTGTTATAATTGGAAGAAGGTACAGGAAAGGTGGATAGAAACATTTAAAAGGGAACAAACACAATTTGACTTTGAAAAGAAGAACACAGTTCACACTTTACATTTCTGCCATTGGACAAAGAGGTCGGTGCCGAGGTAGGAACACAACAACATCCAGAAGTGTACATGTTCAGTGATTGGGACAGAAACATCCATCAGAGAATACAACAAATGCAACAAGCTGCCCATGCTCACCCACAGCCACAGACACCACTAATATGCCGGGATCGTCCGCACCCCACATATCAGACAACAGTCCGAGAAAAATCTTGAGTGGAGAAGACGCAGTCAAGTCCAGTTCCTTGAAGAAAGACCTACAGCAAACACAGCTGGCCTACTGGTACACCTGAAGACAGCGCTGGACAGAAACCTCCAAATCCACTAAGCAATCAAACTTGTCTCCTATCAACCGTCCCACCTATAATGCCAAGACTGCAAGACTGCGGAAACACAGCATAGGGGGACGAGGATGACCCAGCAACGACTCTCCAGAATATCATGACCACTCTACAGGATTTTCAAGGATCCCTCAACGCCAGTAACCAACAAATGGAGATTGTACGAGTAGCAGTCGTGCCAGGGGAGCAATTCCAAGACTGGCTCCAGATCAACCACATCAGGATCACCGCAAATGAGAGCAGCTTTCGGATCCACCAACACCTGATGCATGGGCATCACTGACTACCGAATTAGTAGACACTGGGTGTTGATGAACCAGCGGCCCCCCAACTATGCCTTGCCCTGAAAGCAAAGAGCATTGAACTTCCCCTCAAGCTTCCTGAAGAGGCCCGAACCCGCCTAATCTACAGAGTTAATCTGTTGTATATCGCCTTGACACGAGGCTCGTCAGTGGCAGTGGAAGCAGTTGGGGACGCCCCTGGCGATTTAGGCATTTACAAACCCAGGTTCGTACCGCCAACACAAGTGCCGCCTACATAGATTATCTAAATGGATCGCCTGCCACAGCCACTGTTCCAGGCTTCAAGAGGAAGAAGTACACGAAGAAGAGGCCACACCTAGATGACTCCTGGACAACACAGCATCTCAAAACACCTATGTCCACATTTATTTATGTAAGCTATGTACCATGTTGATAATCAATAAAGGCTTAGGCCAGTTTCCTCTCTCGTCACTGGCTACTCTTCTGGGCCTTCCCATCACCACTTTTCCACTGCAGGGCGAAAGTATATAAGCGTGTGGTGGGAGGGCCAGAGAGCTCAGTCAGTGCCGAGGGAGGAACACAACTTGAATAAAATCGATTGTTACCGTCCAACACAACTTTCTACAAGAGGGAACCAAAAAACACAAAAGAGATGGAAAGAAAACTGGTAAAGAATGATAGGATACTTAGATAGGAAAATGTAAAAGGAATAACAACTTATCTTTAGGGCTCTGCAAGTACTCAAATTTCAAGCTTTGAGCTAAGCATGTCCTTTAAGCTCGAGATCAAGATTGAAAGTTTGGTAGACTCGTCATTATCGAGCTTTCACTTGATGTATTTAATAATCAATTTTTAAAATGCAATAGTAAGCATAGGCTATTTAATTTAGATAATATCAGCATTTCCACTTATAAATCATTCGGTTACTTAACAAATTGCTAAAAATTAATTTCAATTTTCACATTAATAACGTACTAGAGCTTTAGAACCACTTTCGACCGGTAAATTTATTCAATATGGTCGTCCATTTTGAATTATCCTTGATTGAAGTTGTTTACTTGTATTGCCATGACAAAGCAATGAAAATAAAGATAGCTAAATAGATTACTAAATAATTGAATGATTCTTTTTACTACTTTTACCTGGGACCTTCTAAATAATAATTTATGTTAAATTAAAAGTGTAATATCAAGAATATATTATTATGATAAATGTTTTGAAACTTAAGATATTTAAAACTCGTATTAATTAATATGTTTAGCTACAAAACTAGCACTAGTTTAGTTACTATTTAGTTATGAAATTATGTTGGTTAACCTGTCTATAATCAATGTTGATATTATTTATTGCAATACATATTTTACCAAACTTATCACATTTATACTAAAAGCATTTACTATTTCATATTGTTTGCTAGAGATATTATTTTAGCCATATTATTTTTAATTTTTAAAGTATGTGCACCAACTTTTATAAGCATTAAAAATTGAATTGAAATAAATTTCTCAATAAAATTAATGTCTAGCGAGAGCCCATACAACATGCATGTGCAACTGCGCATAAAGGCATGGAAATGGAACAGAAGACGTGATCATGCTCGATTACATTAAGGAATATTTATCTTACATGATTTTGATAATGTTTTGTATGCTTTCCCTACCAATTTGACTGGTTATACAAACCTAACCTATGTATATAATCTATTCTTACTAATTTATCATAATCATATTTGACTTACAATCATAACATTGTAATTCAACAAACAAGTTATTTTCTAAATCTCTTCATTTTTAAATATTATATGCTCCTTAGTCGACATAAATAATATTATCCTTGATTTTATCTCTTGGGTTAAAAGTCAAAAATACTAAAAGTTTTGCTGACACCAAAGTTAAATATTTCCAAACAAATTTTCTTATTGTTTAAGTAGTATTACATTAAGGTTAAATACATAGATATACAAACATAAAAGATAAATAAATAATAAATAAAGAGTAGCCCCTACTTGAGCAAATATTTATGTAGAAAGAGTTTAATATTTCCATAGCAAAGCAAAGAACACGTTATTCGGAAGAAGTAGTATACTTTTTCTGATATGACTTTTACAATAAAAGTAATAACATTACATTTTATGTGAGTCTTTAGGTACATATGAACAATATACATACAAATTACATGAAATAACTGAAACCAAGCTGAGGTTGATTGAAGGTTTGCTACCACTAAACAATGTGGCAATATTTGATTGTATTGTTTAATTTTTGATAAAATTAATAAAGGGTACAAACATAAATATTATCACATTCCTAATTACAGCACAAAAAAAGTCTATAAAAAGGTACTGTATATTTATTTGACATGATGGATGAGAGACTTCTCAAGTTCTAATACTTTCATCGCCATGTCACCAGAAATAAGTCAAGTGGGTTCCAACTGGTTCCCGGGTTCTCGGAACGAGTTTCTTTCTCAACTACTGCTCCTCTTGCGGGTCATAAGCCAGGACACTCCCGGGCAACTCCGACCCTATTTCAGAGGCCGGTAGTACAGGGTCAGGTCCGCGGTTGATTTCCAGATGAAATACCTCACTGTGCGTAGGTCCATGTTGGAATCCAGTACCTGCAAAAACATCTTTATATACTGCACTAACAGAAAAACAATGTGAAAAAGTGACAATTACAAACAACACATATGTGAATGTTTCAACTCCCTCCTCCTTTCTGACAAAGTGCCACATATTTATTTCCCAAACTGTTTTAGGTAAAAAAACATGTTTTAGCTTCAAAGTGTAGAGGTAATGAAATGCTCAATATCATATTCGTAAATTTGAAAAACTACACCTGGACATGGGAAATGAGTCCAGAACCATTGGCAAAGGCCCTACCACTGAGCTATCCAGAGATTGTCCCATGCTCAGGGTCATTATTCACTCATAGTTTTAAGGCAGAGTCTGTGATGGATGTGTGAAAATTGTCGGTGGTAGGGCATTGACGCACTAAGCCAAGGGTGCCGGGTTTAATACCTGTGTCCAGGTGTCATTTTTCAAACTTACTAATACAAGGTTTGGCTTTGTAGCTTGCACTTTTGGAACTACTTTAAAGCTTTCTGAACTTTTAAAACTTATTTAGCTGAAACATAAATGTATTCATCTGTTAATATTACAAGTTCAAATAATTACAGTAAAAGTATTATTAAAATCACAGCAAAGTCTGACCATTGTAGAAATCATGATGAGGAGTATTGGCCAAAATGTCAACAATTATAATTAATAGATTTGTATCTCTATAAGGAAAACTTCTGTTCGCTTTATGATTCGGAAGAAGGTAAAGGGTTAAATATAAATAAACTTTTCTAATAATAAATTTTAAGATTGTCTAAAATAGTTGTTAAATAAAAAACTCATGTGAGTTTTAATAAATACTTTCACAGTAAAACATCAGAATATTCAAACTAACCTGATTAAATACAAGTGAAGCCACAAGTCCATAAGAATAAAAAAAAAACATTACTTTGATGGTCGGTCCTTAGCTTTAATTATTTTTATATTTTCTCCTGAAAAATCCCAGGAAATGTTTTTTATGGTTATATTATAAATATTATTTTGCCTTTGGTCACAATTTGACTGTTATAATAGCTGGATAAAACACATATTTTACTTCTATAGTCTTTGGTGGAGGAAAATATTTTTTTCTGGCCATTTTAGGCGAAAAACAATGTCGTCTGCTACTAAGCTGAGATGTGTATGGTTTGGATGACGTCAATTATAAATAAACAACCATTATTTGCACTTAAAGGGCCAGAAAGAAAATATTATATTCAATTTTTTTCCCTTTAAGTATAATACATATGAAAATACTACAATGAAATTTAAAAATATTTTCATATTAATTTTAATATGCTGAGCAAATGTTAGTAAAAACACACTGCACTATTTTCCGGTGTCCTAATCATTGCCATTTATATCACAATTGGTTAAATATATGATTGGCTTGTGTTTTGCTGAGCGGCTAGGGCTATCTTTGGGATTGTGCTTTACAGGGTTGTCACTATATTCTTACAATAAAATTCCAATGTGTTTTCCAGGTCTTTTAGAAAATATTCCCATTTTTCCAGACAAGTTAGATTGAAACATGGAGAAACAGAGTTCAATTCACAATATAATTGAAGTGTGAATTAATTTAACGTTTGTTTAGGGCAAGATGATTTGGGTTTAAGATGAGAAAAGTGTGGGGGGAAAGGGAGGAGTAAGGGGAAATGCAGGGAACTCAATAAAATACCAGTGTTTTTGCAGTTTTTATAGCATAACATTTTTTTGGTCAAAATAAATCAAATATTTCTTTTATGCAAACAAAAAGTTTAATTTTCTTCACATGGTGACCTCAACAGAGTTTGAATATCTGTCAAGGAAATCCTAGAATGTAATGATAAACTTTTTAAGTGAAGAGAAAAAGTTATCTAATTGTGCTGTGCTCTTGACGCAACAACTGTCAATATCACCATATAAAGGAAATTAAACTTTATGTTTGTATAGAAGTAATATTTGATTTGTTATGACTAAAAAAGGTTCTGCTATAAAACTGCTAAAACACTGACCTTTTCTCTTGTTCCTGCAACCCCACCTTAAGAAGAAGATGGTATATGTAGTTTCACAATTCACTGTTTCAGAAAGACAGAGTATTGGAATCAGCGTGCTTAGGGGTAAGTTGGAAATGAATGAAAATCTACTGCATTCCAGCATTGCTGATCATTTATTTTCTTGATTTTTTAATAAATGTGTGTATTTTTGACTGTAAAATGTATATACAATATTTAAATCAATGCTAGTTTTGTACCAACAATTAAATTATTTATCATTATCATTATTATTATCATCATCATCATCATCATCGTTGATGATGATGATGATGATGATAATAATCACTGCACACAATTGAGAATTTGGATTTGTAGCAAGGGTTTAGGTTACAACGCATTTAAGTTTTTTTATTTATTATTTATATTATATTAAATTAAGAAAAGGATATACATTATATTGAATGGGGAATGATGAAAGAAGGAAAAATGGGGATGGATTTGTAATGAGGATAGGCTGGGAAGTAGTGATGGAGAGAATAAGAGACAGAATAATGAAAATGGCTATTACAGAGAAAGGAAAGCAGTTAAAAGTAATGCAGGTATATGCCCCTCAAGCTGAATGCAATTTGGAGGAGAAAGAAAAATTTGAAGAACCGGAAAGACACCTGGGAAAGTAAGAGACTCCTGGAATTGTGCCCAAGAAATGCACTGAAGGTCAGAAAGAGATGGTTTAAGAAAAGCAAGGATTGGATAAATCGCTATAGCTGGAATGGAGAGCAAAAATCCCTAATTGATTATTTTCTATTATAAAATAAAAGGCATGCACAATGAACATTAAGGTCCTGCCAAGTGTGTCTTTGGACGGGGACCATATACTATTAGTCCCCGACATTATAAGCTGAAGGAGGGGGTCCCAGATAGTGAAGCAGGAAAAGAGGATAAAGATATGGAAGCTCAACCAAGTGGAGGAGAGAATGAGCTTTAAAGCAAGAGTAAGAGGAGCACTATGAAAGGATGACATAAAAGGAGAACAGGAATGGCAAAGGTTAAAAAAGTGCATGGTGGAACGAAAAGGTAAAGGGAGCAATGAATGCCAAGAACAAAGCACTTAAAGAATGGTTCATAAAAAGAACAAGTGAAATTGAGGATAAATATAGGGAGAAAGAGAGAAATGCAAAGAAGATACTAAGAGAAGGCAGAAAAACATGGATGGAAGAGTGGACAAAAGTGCTACAGACTGATGTTGAAGGGAGCAAGAAAATATTGTATAGTCAAGTGAGCCAAAGGAGGAGGGAAAATAGGAAAGAGGTCCGAACAATGGATGAAAAAGGAAGGCTAATGGAGAGGGATGAGGAGGTAAATAAGCCGTGGAAATCATATTTTGAGAAATTGTTGAACCCTGAGGGGGGAGGATTGGTATGGAAGGAAGAGAAAGAAATGGACAAAGAGATGGAGGAGGAAGTAGCAGACCTAACCTGGAAGGAGGTAGAAGAGGCTGTGAAAAGGATGAGGAAGGGAAAGGTACCAGGAGTGGACAAACTCATGGTGGGATACCGCCAGCAGGAGAAATGAGTCGGTGGTATGGAGCAGTAAGAGCAGTGTGGAGGGAGAATAAAGTGCCTGAGGATTGGACAAAAGGGATTATATTACCAATATTCAAGAAAGAGGATAGGAAGAGGTGTGAAAATTGTAGAGGCATAAAACTGATGTGTCAATGCACAAAGATGTACAAAAAGATTCTGGAAAAGAGAATGAGGAAAAGCGTGAAGGGGAGATGGAGAGAGGAGCAACATGGGTTCAGAGAGAAGAGATCGATGATAGATTTAATATTTGGAATTATATAGTTGATGGAAAAGAAAGATGAGTTTGGAAAGGATCGGGTCATGGCATTTATGGATGTAGAAAAAGCTTATGATTGTGTGAATAGAAAGAAAGTATGGAAAGCAATGGAGGAGACTGGAGTAGAAAGAGGAGTGGCTAGGAAAGTAAGGCATATATATGATAATAATGCGAGTTGTGTAAAAACGGAGAGAGGGTGGACAGAGTGGTTCCAATTAAAAAATTGAGTCAAGCGGGGAAGTGCCCTTTCATCATTACTATTTGTATTGGTGATGGAAATGATAATGAATAAAGTGGCAGGCAAACTGGGTGAGGAGAAAATGAAAGGAATGATGTTTGCAGATGACTTGATGGTATGGGGGATAAGGAAGAGGAAGTGCAGAAATGGAATGAGGAGGGGAAAAAGTGTGGAATGAAATTTAGTATGGCGAAAAGTGAAGTGATAGTGATGGCAAGGCAGAGAACAAGACCAAGAAAGGTGATAAAACTGGATGGATTAGATTTGAAAGAAGCAAAGGGCGTGAAGAATCTGGGTAGTGTGATTGAGGCAAAAGGGGGCAGCAGAGAAGATATAGTGAAACAAGGGCAGCAGAGAGACGTTTTCTACAGAAGTGTAAGAGACCTGCTATGGAAAAGAGAATTGCTCTTGACGTGTAAGGAAGTGTTGTATATAACATACTTCATACCCATAGTTATGTATGCAGTGGAAACTTGGACTTTGGATAAACGAGATACGAGGAAGGTGGAGGCCATGGTTATGAAGTTTCTGAGGAGCTTGCTAGCTGTCACCAGAAGTGATAGGATTAGGAATGAAGATGGAAGGGGATAAAATTTCAAGAAGATTAATGGATATGAAGTAATTATGCATGGAAGAGACTGCAAGGAAGACCCCAGGAAGAGATGGAAGGAAGAGACAGCAGCAAGTGTGCGAGTGAGAAGAGGAGAGTGAAAGAGATTGCAGGAGGAATAATGATGGAAGGACAGAGGGAGATGAAGACATTTTACTAGACAGACCTGGCCACAGGCTGGAAACAGTTTATGATGATGGTGATCTAAATAGACCTATATTAGGTCATTTCTAATAAAAATTCTGAACACTGCAAATTAGACCCCAAACCAAATGTACCTGATCGTTACAGAGTAGCTCGACCTTGTCCTCTGCGATAGAGCCTACTTCCTGTCTTTCCGGGTCAGTTCTGTCAGTTCCAGGGGAACTAGGACCAGCCACAGAGCCACATTCCGACCCTGCTCCAAGCACTTTTTCGTACACATGCTCTGCCACCTTGCGCACTTGGATGAAGTCATTGGCTATTAGACGGTCCCTGCAAAACACAACATAATAATGTTCATTATGTCTTAACATTTTTTTATTCAGGTTATATGCATAAATATTAATTACAGTAATGAGTTATGGATGAGAAGAGTCATCTTAAAAAAAACCCACCCTCAATACATTTGACTGGGATTTGAACCTTGATATCCCTGTCATTGGTAGTCTTGTCTCACGAGAGTGACACCTTAGACTGTGCGTCCACTGAAACAGGTCTCAATACCGTTGTTCAAGCCCACATTTCATTTGCATGTTTTATAGTACAACAATTTAGATGCATAAAAGCTATATAGCAGGATAAATTAGTATATTATTGAAAAATATTGAACTTTCTTGTAAGTGCGCTCAGTCCAACATAAATTATTAGTCTGAAAGAGTTGATCTTTCAATGCTACCTGGAAAAATAGTGACAAAGTTTTTTTTCTTGAATTACTTCCTTTCCACCACATTATTGATAAAAAATATAGCGCTATATGGGTAGTGCAGAAAATGGAATCGGAAATTTTTGCAACCCAATCTAGCTCAAATTATGAGAGGAGAGGGTAAGGGGGAAGATATAATTTGAGCACTGCTTTATCTTGTCTTTGAACGGACAATGAATTGTAGCACTGAAGACTCATTTTATTGCTTGCCTGTTGACAAAAAACTGATGATTCCGGTTTTGTTGTTAACCGTTATAAGGAAAGAATGGTCACAGGGCTAAAAGGTGTGTTCACACTAAGGTTATTAACGAAGGAGGTAGGATAAATTGCCGGGAGAGAGGATATTGTATTATATTTGGAAGAAGGTATAGAAAAAGGGGACGAACACAAAATGGATTTTACAATGAAATAGAAGAACACAGTTCACAATTTACATTGCTGCCATTGGACAAAGAGGTAATGGTTGCCTCTTAAAAAAAAATCGATCGATACCGCCCAATCCCCTGACCTAGGTTTCATTCTACCCAAACTCATCAGGACGGAGTGTGAAATGCACAACACATCTTCCTAAAAAGAGGAAATCAAAAGACAAAGAAGGGAGAAAAGGGAAATTTGTAAAGAATGATAGGACACTTAATTAGGAAGAAGTAAAAGGAATAACAAAGGCCAAACACAGGAAATGGACATTGAATGTGAATATTGAGGGGAAAGGATAACTATAGAAATGTCTCAAGGTCAGCGGCTAGTTGAAATAATAGGGGTAGAGAACAAAGCACATATAATTACTGCATTATTATTATTATTATTATTATTATTATTATTATTATTATGACTCATAGGCCTGTCGACAGAGTGAGGTTATTAGGGCCTTGAATGACCTTGTAACATAGTAAAATCTCCATAAGGGAAAGTCATAATGATTCACTTCATGAAAGCACTAAAGTAAAATAACAGAGAAATAGTAGGATTTGTATTAAAACTTTAAAAAAAATATTGCAATATGAGACAAAGTCAATTTGAGACACTCTATAGGAGTGAAACTCAAATGGATTAATAGTAGAGTTTGGGTGATGCACCTGCTAAAAAAAACTGCAGATGTATAAATTACATTAAAAAGACAAAACAAACCTAATAAAATAGACCAAAATTGTTAAAACTAACATCAATATGAGGCAATAATGACTTTAAGAGTGAAACTCAACTGAAATTCAAAAGATTCGCCTGGCGTATAAAACGGAACAAACAAATAAATTTATCCACCCTATCACGCAACAAAAGAAGCAAAGGTCACCATCAAAATCAAGAATCAGACAACCCGCTTCATTGGTCGCCTGGTCTAACGAGCATTCTCATGTTGGACTAGGCTGCCAAAGATGGGGAGATTGCGGTTCGATCTTGGCAGGGTGCACTGAGGGTGGTTTTCCCTAAATGGTGTTTCAGGCAAATGCATGTGCACTTCCCTCCCAACTAAACCTTTCTAATCCCTAAGCTATGAGTGTAATTAGTACATAGGCATACAACCCGAATGGGTAGTAAGATGTTCTAAGAAGAAAAAAAAAAGCCAGACGAGCAGGAGCACAGCCGTGACACTCCACCAAAATACAGCACACCCCAAGGTGCGCATTACAAAACTCAGTGAAGCAGGCCCGACATGGAGTCCTGTCATGACGACCCCTCCTCCACCAGACTTGAGTACAGGAAAGGGCCACCCCCACACACTGCCCCCAATGGAACGAAGCACACTCTGAGCAGAGGATGAAACCTACCCCTTGTTCAAGACCCCACTCCAAACACAACCCTACAGGTCTTAAAACATGACACCCACTCACCTCAGGAGAAAGATAAAATGCCTCCTTGGCTGCCTGGTCCGCCAGTTCATTTCCTGAGAAACCAACGTAGCCAGGAATCCAAGCCGGATGTTTAACAAACCCATTAAAAAAATTTGCTTGTTTATTGTCTGCAGAGGTGACCTGGTGGTCTAGGGGGTAAGGTGTCAGACTTCTGTTCTGAGGGTCCGGGGTTCAATCCTCGGTCCCGGCACAGATTTATCTGATTGCCAAACCCTTCCTTCACCTCTGACAATATGTGTATTAATCACAACTTGTGAATGTGAGGAATGCCAGGCCTCCACCGTGGTTCGGATCCCATGTTAAACTGTAGGTCCTCCATTTCATCTCACAATCACCCTACCATCACACATTAGCGTAAGTGCGTATAACCCGAACGGGTAGTAAGACGCGGTGCTAATAATAATATTGTCTGCACGAGTGGATTCCATGAGTACAGTGTGGACAATGCCAACAGAGCACTCATGGAACCCGTGAAGATGAGAACAGAACTGTGACACAGCCAAGGCACATAACGATTCAAAAATAGTGTACAGCTCTGCCGCAAAAACACTGAATTCACTAGGCAAGCAAATTCAAAATTGTATCACTTCATAACAAAAGCACATCCCATGAAAACTCCAGACTTTGAACCACCTGTGGAGACAAGGGGTGTAGTGCATCAGAGCGCACTGAAATGTTGTTTCAGCACTGCTTTGTGTGGGGTGTGGGGGATATTTTTCGATGTTGCCTTAGCTTAATGTATTTCCAATAAATAATTACCGCTATGTTGGTGAACTTGAACTTGCCCATTTCATTATTTCCTTCAATACTGTTGGCAACAATGCAGCGCCTTCCCAGTTTCCTTCTCATCCCACACCTGTCTACGAGGGATGTGTGGAGCGTTTTATCGTTTATCACTTTTGCTTTTATAACGTGTATTGTGTAATGTGATTCTTTTATTTGTATCATATTTTACGCATAGTAGGCCTACCATTGTCAGTGCTTGTGAATTAATTGTCATTTGGAAATATAAGTGCAGTGTCTACACAAACTCACGGAATCCAATAAACCGAAATAAAAATTCTTTACGTCCTTTTCCCATGTAACCATACAATCTTCAAAAAACATAAGAATCTCAATAATTTAGTGTTTGACTTAAGCAAATGTGAGGCCACAGAAAACTGTACATTATCAGCTTTAAGAGTTTACCGAGTTCGTGCAGCAAAGAAACAAATTTGCAGCCACAAAGGCCTCTGTGTGGACTGTGGGATGTGGAATTGTAAAAGAAACAATTTCCATGGATAGATTGTAAAAATGGAAAACTTTGTGGCAAAACATGAAGTGGGGTTTTCCATCCAGGTGCATATAAAAAAGAGCGCATTGCTATTTCAAAGGAATGGCATTCCTACAATGTCACATTTTATGGATCATCTAGGCATCTAGGCTCAGGGTTGAAATTTTTTTTGGAAAAACCACCCTCAGTAGACCCAACCGGGATTCAAACCCTGATCTCCCCGCACATTATCAGGAGGCCAGTCTAACACAAGAGTGACACCTTAGACCATTTGACAGCTGAAGCAGGATTAGGGTAAAGAGTGCGGGATATTCATACTTCTTTAGGCTCTTGACCCCAGAGGAGGCATGAGGTTGTAGGTAGAAGGGTATCTTGATAAACTTGGGGAGGTTCTTCTCAACCACGATGTCTACAACCCAAGGTGGAACTGTTTCGTTGAGGAGGACCCCCTCTGTTTCACCGCCAGCATCTCTCACTAGCAGCCGGTACAGCGTCCTGCCTCCTACTTCACTGTGAAAAACAGATTCATTTTTTAATAGATAAGTTGTTTAAAAATGAGCTGGCCCAATGGCTAAATAATTTTGTAATATTGAAAATTGATAAAACTGAAGAAAAATGAAAATAAACTAATAAGAGTAAATTTGATGAAGAAAGCCCACCTAGGGAAAGAGGAATAATGTGGGAAGAATCCAATTCACAAAAGTGACATCTTCCTTTCTTCTGTCTTCTATAGTAGAAGTAGTCATACACACATTTTAACACAAATATAATAATATTTCGGCACTGTTGCCTTTATCAAACACAACAATTTTTATTTAAATTTAAATTGGAGTAAGCCAGTGTATGTGTCTAGTGTACTCTCTTTTCTTTTTTTGTGTTTGATAAAGGCAACAGTGCCGAAATATTATATTTATGTTAAAAATGTGTGTGTGACTACTACTATAGAAGACAGAAGAAAGGAAAATGTCACCTTTGTGGATTGGATTCTTCCCACATTATTCCTCTTTCCCTAGGTGGGCTTTCGTAATGAAATTTTACACTTATTAGTTTATTTTCCCTTTTTATTCAGTTTTATCAATTTCCATCATTATAAAAATAATAGATAAGTTGGGATTAAAACATTTATTTTACACTTAAAAAACATTAATTTGCTATAGTGGTTTGAGAAGTACATCAAAATATGCAAACAAGGTTTTTTCCTTGTTACTCCCCTTTTTTTTTAATCCACCAGATTTCATTACTTGTTTGGGTTACATGCACATATATTACATAAGCTAATTGTCACTGTTAATGTAAAATGTTGTAGGTCAAAGTTTATCATTTTTTTTATTGCTGTAAAAAGTAGGTTTCTGAGGCCTCAGTCTGCTGTGAAATTGCCACATATGTCATCAGCTGATGGAAAGAGAGAAAAGGGAAAATGTAAGAAGTATCATGTTTCACTGGCCACTAGTTGTTACTGCAAAATGTTGTATGCCAGGTCAGGTTTATCTTTTAGTGTAAAGTAATGTTGTTAAATTGTTTTTCAATGGGCTTTTTGGTTTCTTTCAATCAAAATTGTATTTTTAATGAAGTTAAAGCTTCAAATTTTAAATTTTTAAAATAGTGGACAGTATTATATTGGTTTTAATATCTATCAACAGAAAACAGAAAAATTAGAAGTAACCAGGTAAGTAGGCATTATTTTAAGGTTACATTGTTTTAATTTTTCAATAATTAAACATTTTTATTCCTTAACCTCTTACTTTTATAATTCATTTAGACAGATACTAAATAATTGAATATTATTGATGTTTAGGATATACATTTTGCTAGAAATCACAATAATTACTTTATTGCAAAAGGCCATATTTTGAATTTTTGTGTAAATCATTACTGAAGAATCAAACATACGACATTTTGTATTTGAAACATTTAAATCAAAATTTATTTATTTTTTCATTTAAATTTAATCAAAATTTGCTCTGTGACTGAATCTTAAAAGTGTACTGTTCTTATTCAAAGTAAAATAAAAATGAAACTATCTGTATTTTTATTCTTATTTTTTGTAGATATGACATCTTTTTTTTGGTATTGTTTCAGAAGAAAAATGCAAAAAATTGTTAAAATGGTAACATGATAAAATGGTGACAATCTTAAAACTGTTCTGTTCTTATTCAAAGTAAAATAAAAATTGAAACTATCTGTATTTTTATTCTTATTTTTTTGTAGATATGACCACATCTTTTTTTTTAATTCTTTCAGAAGAAAAATGCAAAAAATGGTTAACATTGTTAAGGAACAGGAAAGAGCTCGCTTCTCAGTTCTTCAAAAGGAGCAGGAATTGTACAACAACATGCAAAATCATTTATCCCATTCTCTTTTAAAGATCATCTACCAATAGATCATGTGAAAGAAGGGTCAATCCATTCAAGATCAATCAGTGAGTGTTGTTTAACATTTTAAATATTTTGCATATTATATTCCCAATATAATAACACATCAAAATAAGCAAACCCCCCGCACACATGCACGCATGCACACACACACATATATTTATTTAAAGTCCATTTTTCTTCAGGTACGTACAGCGTTTTTGACATAAATTGCTGTTTAAGGACAATTTTAAAACTTCTTTACTATTAGAGCTATCAGGTTAAAATAAAAATCATTATTTTCTAAATTAAATTGGCCCTTACAAAGTGTTTAATGGTTTTCGCTCGAATTTTGGATTTCAAGTATAGTTTTTTTAAGAATAGTAAAATCTCAGACTTCAGACTTTTTATGTTTACATGTATCTAGTAGGACCACTAATTTACCAATTTTGAAGCTCGAGACTCTTTTTTTCTATGGAGTTCCAAACAGCCCAAACCTTAAAATGATCACTTTTTTAGGCCTAATATCTTAAAAGAGACAGGTCCTAAAATTCTAATATTTTTACACAGCAATGTGGTCTTAGGAGTAAATCTGCGGTAAAAATCTAAATTTGCAGACTCAAGTTGTTTTAATGCTGTACTACAGCAAAATAATGGAAAAATAACACCATTTTTTACTTGCACACTATTTGTCAGCAAGAGTTATTTTAAATAATCTTAAATATGTACATTTTTTTTTATAAATAATGCAGTAACAACTTTATTAAACATTAAAATAAATTTACCTCTAAGGTTTTATAAAAGTTTTTACGTTCTTTCTACAATGTATGTTATAGGCACAATTAGATAAATGTAATTTTTTTTAGATGTATGTACTTATGAGGAGCATCACAAATCTATGACATTTGGTGTTTAGTACAGCCCCGGACATTGCTCCTGCTTCTAATGACAATTACACTTTAATAAAACTACTCAATTTAAAAATACATATTTGCTTAAGCTGAGAAACTATTGGTTTTATCAAAAATATATCTCAAATAAGTGGTTTATTTTTAATAGTCCTGCAACCTTTTAATAAGTAATTTTGTATCTCAAAGAGTTGCAAATATATGATCTAAATGGCAAATTTACACTCATAGAAAGTACCCTCAAAATCATTTTCACTGGAAAATGAGATTCATAATTTTGTTTGTAACGTTAAACAGTGGATATATACACATTTTTCAAAATTGTTAAAGCATATTTTTAGAAAATAGACTCTCTTTTCACCCTTTGGTTAACTATCCTTTATTTTAGGGTTGGATCTCTGATTCCAAAAACCTCTCTGGGGAACCTTATAAACACTAGACGATTACTAAGTTTTAGCTCAATTGGTAAAATGGTTTGGGCTCTAAGCTGAGATACAGGAAGCATCAGGTAAACCCCCTTTTTTGGGTTCAGGGGTCATAAAATGTCGGCATCAATCAAAATTGAGTTGTCTATTTGCAAAACCAAATAACTTGCATCACTTTTTAACAAGATTTGAGTTAGTGTTTGTCTGGCTATGTCCATGAAGCCCGGTAATAGCCTGTAAGGAAATTTAGTTTCAATGTGAAATAAGTTGTGTTGTACCTAAGTCATACTTCACAATACATTTTACACCCTAAACTTGTACCAAAGACAGTTTAGTAAAAAATGATTACCATATTGGCTCGAACATAGTACGGCCTAATATATAATATGACTACATTTTTGAGGTGTTCAACATGAAACATAAATGGTCTCGAATATAATACGACCTGATATTATGACTGTAACAGAGGTAAAATTCAACAACTTTAACATTCTTTTTTGAAGCAAAAGTTTAGTGTGAAATTTTATAAACCAAGAGTGAAAAATAGGGTGAGACCACTATGCAATGAAACAATTTAGACCAACTTTTTGGACTGAAAAACAGGGTGCGACCATTATACAGTGGCGACCACTATGCAGTGACATACAGTAGTTTGCGACTCAGCAAAACCAAGGTAAATGGTGGTGTTTCATGACCATGGTTGTAAAGATATTTCTGCTACTGCAATATAGTGATTAAATTAAGAAACTAGTTTTGAAATAAAATGGTAAGTTTAACATGAATGTTATTTGCTTGAACACAAAATATACATAAATTTTGTTTAAAGATATGAGAATTCATGGAAGTTTTCATATTTGATACCTTTACTGTTTAGTTTTTGTTTACTTAAAAATATATTTGCCTATGTTTCGTGAAAGCATGGTTCACTAAAAGTATGTGTCCTTAGTCATGATAAGTAGAAATATTTTAGTATTTACATTCTCTCCCTTGCAATCTGTGATTGGACAGTATTGTTTGGACTCACCTAAAGATGACAGGTGTGTGTCCAGGCACAGAGAAATAGTCATTCCCGCCACGTGTGTGCCCAGCCATCTGAAGCTGGTCACTCGGACATTCAGTGTCTTCGTCTCCCTGAAGAGGTCTCCACCAGTGTTCGAGGAGAGCTTGCAGCAGCAGATTGCCGTAGTTCACTGCAACAACATAGTAATACATAATTACAAATCAATAAATCTTGTACACAAATGGAAAGATGGCGATACTTTCTAGAGGCACACATGACCAAATCAATCACTCCTGGTGGCAATGGCCATATTTATTTTATTATATAACTAACATTTAAATGTAGTTGGCTTCAATTTTTGTTCATAGATGGATGGAGGAGGGTTACGATTTGTTGTTACAGCCTCGTCGAGCCTTGGTCCAGCAACATTTAAATATATAGTGGTACATTTTAGAAAGGCTTTTTGTAATGTTTTTAAAAATAAGGTTTCAAGCCAAGTGACATTTTTTGTTATCGGCAGCAGGGCCAGTAGGGGGTTTAAGGGAGAGAGGGCGGGGAGCGGGCTCAACATTTGATAGTGGACGTCGTCGGTGCCGGCCTGGGACCGGGCATTGGTCAATTATTAATCTAAAGTAAAGGGGGAGTTATAGTCCTCTCCACAACTCTGGCCAAAGGCAATAGTATGGCGTTCAATGTTCCGCTTCTGCACTCCTCAGGGGAGGAGACATGTGAACCGTTTTATGACCGTTATGTAATTTACAAATACTATCACAAACCTTAGTTGTGGGAGTGGAAATTGTAAGGGTTGAAATAAACTTTCTCCAAGACTCTCTTCTGCTTTCTCGAATGACATGGTGAGGTCAAGCACGTAGAATTCAGAATGAGTCCAGATTCCCCAAAGTAGGACGTCGATAAAAGAGATGTTGTGACCTTCGACGGTTACAAATAGTCAACCAACACTCCTCATTCCAACAGGAAACAGGACAGTGGTGCGGATTCGGCGAGGATTTAGGGATGGAAGCCCTCGCCGCCGCGATGACCGTCGAAGTAAAACGTCCTGTCCTAACATCGACGTCAGGGGAACTGGGTTCATCAAATATGGCAACCTCGCGAAACTTATCACAGTTAGCATGTTTAAGCACCCATTGGGGTACTTGTGGTATACTGGGAGGCTCTTGAAGTGGTGAAAGCAGAATGGGAAAATGATCCCTGCTACAGAGGTCAGAGTGAGCCCCCCAAAGAAAGAGTAGCAATTATGAAGGTACAAAAGGTAAGTCTATGACAGAGGATACACCATTAAAGGTGGAAAAGTGTGTCTGGGTCCCGGTGTTCATTAACACCAGGTTTCCCGAGACAAGAATATCCTCTACCATCCTCCCACGGGCGTCTGTAAAATTAGACCCCCACACCAGGTTATGCACGTTAAAGTCCCCCAGGATGATATAGGGGGCGGGAAGTTGTATAAAGAGGGCTTCTAAGCTCCTCTTTGAAACACTTTGACCTGGTGGGAGGTAGATGCAGCATACTGTCATCTCCAGAGAGAGGGAGATGCTGACAGCAATCATTTGGAGGTCAGACACAATATTAATATGCTTATGGGATATATTGCTTCGTGCAAGTATAGCCACACCTCCGCTAGCCCGATCAAAGAATGGCTTGTCGGTACGATATACATCGTACCCACGAAGCATCGGGTTATCAGTTGGGCAGAAGTGGGTCTCCTGCAAACACAAGGTGGAAAGATGCAGAAAATAAAGTAGTAATTGACATTTACCTACTAAATTTACCTATTTTGAAAGGTGAGAACATAGCAGTCGGCCTTTTTTTTCTTGTCCATTCTTTTTTCTTGTTATTATGTACACTTGAGTGATATGGTGAGATGTAAAACCCTTAGAGATTTACTCAATGCTCACAGAGTTAAAGTCAAAACAAATGACAACTTCCCTGCAAGCATTGAGGAACCTGTGTGGTTCCATCTTCACCCGTATTTTTGCTGAATTGCTCAGGGGTAATTAATTGCCATTATGTTGGAGGTCTGTTAGTTGCGATGTGAATCATGATTGTGCCATCGCTCAGTTTTCTAAATAAAACATCCAGTTTAGCAGCTCCATTTATAACTATTTCGAGGATAAATGGGCCGATCTGTTTGAGGTCCTCCCTGTTCTCTACTCAAAACATTACCAGGAAGTGGGGCTGGGCCCTCAACCCTTTCTGGATTTCATACAAGATTGGGTTGAACGGCCTTACCCGTTTCCGCCTCCAATCAATATTATGGCCCTGTGAGGGGCCAAGCAGCGAGTTGACAGTGAGGTTTGGCAAAATGGTGCCAGCGGACAGTGAGGTGACGGCTTTGAACGTATTTTCAGCCATGGTGAATGGGGACAACCTGCACAGTACTTAGATCATATACCCAGGGTGATTCCAGATGATTTTACCACAGGAAGCCCTGAACTTTCCCGATGGGGAGCCCCACACAACGCTAGAAATAACAGCATTTGCACTGGGCAGCGCCAGGAAAGAGGTCATCGCAGCGAGTAGGTGCAGGAAGTGCTAATTTTACGTATGGAACCCTCAAGAACGCAACAGGTCTTTTCTTTTACCTAGTTATTGTCATACTCAAGGCCCTTACACTGAGATATTGCAACCGACGCACTTCCATGATGGAGCTTAAGTGCAACGGTAGCCAATAATTGTCCAAGGGAAGCCATGTGTGTTGCCAAGGTCATCGCACTGAAGGCTTATGCACAAGACTAAACATATTGTGCTGAAGCGTCCCCTTTATGTCGCCTCTTACGACACGCAGGGGATAATGCAAGACTATCCTAACTCCATCCTGCAGGGGACCAGAAGGATTGTTCATTGTGAAGAATGTCTCACCTTTCTGATCAATGGTATCATTCGGTGCCAGACCTGCTTCCCTGGCAGACACCCAAGCAGAAAAGCAATCATTCTCATCTTGACCCAAGTGGATGGTCAGCATCTGGACAAGTTCAGACAGTAACATTCTGACATTCCACTATTGCATATGTAACATTCTTATTTTGACAGATACATGCTGACAATAAATTATTACATAAGTAAGATCCTGATTCAGAGTTATATACTGTTCTTTCAAATGATATTCTAGGCCATAAACACAAATTTGCTTTTAAGACGGATAGTTACGATTTGGAAAAATGCCGCCAGGAAAATTTAAGTGTAAAATTAAATATGTATTATTTATATAATGTGAGTTGATAGTAAAATAAGTGGTATAAATTAATGTATTCTTCGTTTTAATTAATTTGAGGTATTTGGCATGCACTTTCTGAACTGAGTGATTATATCAGTACACAACTTATGAACTAACTTGAATCTAGAACAGAAACAACACCCAGGCCTCCGGCCGTTAATTCATCACTTTGAAAGGGGAAACCAACCTTTCACTATGCCATGCTGGGAATAAAACCCGGGACCATTAGCTCAGTGGACAAACCAGCTACCAACTTAACTAAGGTGTTGGGCTTAAATTAGTGTAAAGGAGATATAGAATAAATAGAGAGATAAGGTTTTATAAGGTGAACATAAACAGTGCCTGGCCAAGCTATCCTGCTATGGTGGGGTGGACACGGTGCTTGGCGGCGGGAAATAATCTGACACCATAAGGGGCTTCTGACGGATAAGCCCCTATAGGAGTGTGATGGTCCTGCAGTGGAGGAAATGCCACTGGATTCCATCAAGTAGCGTCCCTACGCCAGAGTGGTGGCAACCACAGGCGCCTGTTTCCTATGTTAAGGGTGGATGTATTGCAGGTTTTTACATCATCATGCCTAAGGCTAATGGAATAAACCCCAAGAGAAAATCTTCCTCGGTGTTAGGACTAGCAAGCCAGCAGAAGAACAAAACTAATTTGCTTTCAACAATAGACCGAGCCTCGGAAAAGGTTAACCAAATTTAGACCACACTTCTGATACTCCTGGAAACTATGATGACTCTCCGGAGTCAGAAGATCACCCAAAAATTACAGAAGGGAAAAGAAAATTTGAATATCGCAACCTTAAACACACCAACCTTAACAGGGAAATGCAACAAAATTACAGATTTGATGGACCACAGAAAAATAAAAATACTAGAGCAAAGTGAAACCAAATTGAAAGGACATAATATCAAGTAGCTAAGAAATGGATATAAACTATATTTGTGTGGTAATATGGAAGTGAAGAATCGAGTTGGGTTAGTTATTCAGAGATATGGATTTGTACTACAGATGTTACC
Source organism: Timema bartmani (assembly GCA_902151455.1). Taxonomy (NCBI): domain Eukaryota; kingdom Metazoa; phylum Arthropoda; class Insecta; order Phasmatodea; family Timematidae; genus Timema; species Timema bartmani. The sequence continues at coordinate 62,153 of CABFWB010000683.1, read as the reverse complement.
TTTGTCAGTGAAAGAATAATAAAAGCAAAAATATTTACTAACAAGAAGGAAGTAGCCATTTTGCAAGTATATGCACCTCAGCAAGGTTGTAGTGACCAAAGAGAAATTGAATTTCCTAAAAGAAATAGAGGACAACATCCAAGATGACAATCTCATGATAATAGGTAAATGTAATCCTCAGATACAAGGTAGCTATTACAGTGCTACAGAAGGAAGATAGCGAAGTAGTTAGCAATATGAAGAAGCTTAGGTAAGAGTTGAAAACCTATTTCCATGACCTATTAAATGGTGGTAGTGAGCGGAGAAAAGGAAGAGAATCAAGAACCAAACGGAAAAGAGACACCGATTACATGGGCAGAGGTGGAAAGATAGAGATATGAGAGATGAAGAGTGGTAAGTCTGCTGGGGTAGAAGTATTGGGAGAAAGGGAAGGATCCAATAAGTGTTTTTGGATCTGGAGAAGGCATACAACAGTGTCCCGAAAACAGTACTTTGGAAGAGTTTAGAAAAACTGGGGGTTCCAGGAAATTTGATCGGCAAAGTTCGAATGGTGTATAAAAAGTGCCTGAGCTGTGTACAGATTGGAGAAGGCGGGTCAGAGTGGTTTGAGACGAAAAGATGGGGTGAGGGGGGGCTCAACAATGAAGTGCTCTTTCACTTGCTTTTCCACAGGCTTTTTGTAAATGTCATGAATGCTATGCTAAAAGAAGTGAAAAGAGAGAAGTACAGGAACGAATGGATATGTAGTCTCCAAATTCAAATAGTCTAAGATGAATGTGAGTAAAAAAAGGCAGTTGCCTTGAAAATCAGTAAACTCCAAATGCCGCATGTCTGGAAGAAGAACAACTGGAAAGTATCCCCCGAGTTCAAATACCTGGGTAGTGTGGTCTCCTGTAAGAGCATATTAAAGCAGGAAGTACTCAAGTGACAAATGTGTCAAAATTTTATAATTTGACACGGCAGCTAATTTGGGGCAAGAAGGTGCCAGAGAGAGCCAAGATGAGTCTATATAAGCTATACCTTGTCCACATTCTTATGTAAATAAGAAAGAGCTGAGTAAGCTTCAAGCACGTGAAATGTAAATTTTAAGAAATGTCCTGCAGAAGACATGGCGAGTTATTTGACTGATGCATTCATTGTAAAGTATTTTGTTGTGGCTGTACTTTGGTCTTTGACTCCAGTCAATGGCATAAGGAACTAAATAATAGACAAGTGTTGATAAGCTGCAAATGCAAAGGAATGCATGTTGAGATAGCCGGCAGCAGGGCGAAGAGGATAGTAACACAAAGCAAAACCAGCAACTAGTAACTACTTTTAACAAGTATTAGTAAAAATAACATCTGATTATTGCCGACTCTTTACTACTTCTCAAAATAATTTGAATGATTCTTTCAATTATTTTTCAAAGAATCGAATGATTATTCGATTATGCCCATCACTAGTTAGTGAGAGCTTGTTCACAAATACCCTACCCAGCAAGCCGGAGGGGTTTCTTGATTGATGAATGATGATGATGAATAATTTAAGGGTATCAAATACATTGAAAAATAGTTTGTGTATTAAGGACTGGGGGAAAGAATGTGCACATTTACAAATGTCCCCTATATTATCTATTTTAATATGAAAATTAATGTTTGGTATAACTTAAGAAAGAGAGTTGATATTATAGCAGTATAAGAAGTTAAATTTGACACAAATAAGTAATAAAAAAGAAAAAAGTGTGTAGCTAAAAGTTGAAAAACAATGGAAGAATGGAATGATATTAACTCACCCCTGTTTTAAGATCAACATTGAACCAATTAGGAACATACACCATCTTGAACCGTTTCTTGACTTCCTCATCAAAGTCAACAGCGCCAAGATCTTCAATCTTGCAAGCCTTCAGTGGAAGGTAAATAATATGTTAGTTTAAAAAATCATAACTAATGTAAAAAATGTAAAAAGTGATAAAATCTGTATTAGATTATGTCATAAAATATGTACAAGATTAAATTAATAACAAGTAACTAATTAACAAAATAGCAATTTGATTCTACATGTTAAAAAATGCATTGAAATCAATTATGGAAATTGAAACCCTGTCCTTAAGCTTAGTGTACCAAAGCTTTACCAATGTTTGGTTTTCTTGAACTGTATAATTATATTGTGAAATTAAATTTTTGTAAAATAATTTGTTTTAGTCTATTTTTAATTTATGTAGTTTCTTCTTTATTTATTTTATGGGAGTTTCCCACACTTTTCATGTGTTGGAAGGTGTAATAAAGGAGGTAAGCTCATCTTCCTTGTGTTAGTTGTAGACAAGTATTGAGAATTTTTAGTCATCTGGTTCTTCTGGTAGGTGGGTGAATTTCAAGAATTAGTTCAGTAGTGAGATGTACTAAAGAATAGTTGGTGTTGGACTGGTTGAAATTTTAAAAAACTCCTCAACCCTTGCTAATTGTAAATTAATAGTTTCACCAGCGCTAGTGGCTAGTGTCACAATCCTTACCTTGAGTACATCATACACCATGACGTTGCTCTCAGAGTCCTTGGCGATTATATGCCTCTTGTCGTTGAGGATGTGGTAATGTCTGACAGCAGGGCCCCCCTTTATACACATCTCTGGCTTCAAGCTCAGAGGTTTCTTGGTCTCCTCATCTGCACAGTCTCCCTGAGCATCTCGTTTAGGGATCGCCTGTGAACAAAGTTGTACAGTCACATTATCAGAGAAAGAGCCTAATCTGACAGTTGGTAACTAGAACTATTTCCTGAGCATCTCATTCAGGGTTGGCCTGTGTACGTTGTACAGTCACATTATCAGAGAAAGAACCTTATCTGACAGTTGGTTACTAGATCTACTTTAACATTCTAATGTCAAGTCATGGGATCTGAAGCTGTCACTTTTGACAGATACTACCAACACCTCTAAAATATCACTAAGTAGGGGTGTGCAAAGCATCAAAACTTTAACTTGACTTCATTAAAATATGTTAGCTTCATTTTCGCTTCAAAATTCTTTTTCTGGTTTAGACAATTACGAAGCTTTGCCAATACAGTGTTCCTATAGTATTTGTAAAAAAATTCTCCCTGACTTTTCCTGACTATTTTCCCAAGTTCCCTTACCAACTTCTCATAAAATTTCCACTATAATTTTATGGTACTATACATGTGAAAATATTAAATAAATTACATTTATTTCGGCCTCCTCCTCCCCTACAGCTGACCTTTCCTCACCTCTCATGGAAGAATAAAAAAGAAGACTTTTGCCAATCAGTTCAGGGAAAATTATGGAAAAATAATAAAATATATCTAACCCTATCAAAAAGTTGTAACAAACTTGATTCACTTTGATATCATGTGCAGAAATACATACATACTAAATAACAGGTCATTAAGAACATACTAAAATGTTTGGTATCATTACAGTTTTATTTAACTGAATATCTCACAACAGGAGTAACTGTGTCTGCTTTCATATTATTCATGTCTCAAGTCAATTTTGTTTTTATTAAAATTATCACAATAGTCATACAATAAGAAACTATACTATATTTAATAAAGTGAAGCTTGCTTCTTCTTCAGTTCTTGCAACTCCACATCTATTGCTTCTCATTTCTCTTCAGTTGCCATCATTAATTTTTTTCTTTCTCCTTCTAAATCTTTAACTTGTATATCTAATTTCCTCTTTTCTACCTTATTCTTGTCTTTTTCACTTTTTTCCTGCTTCTTCATCTCCAAGTATTCATGATAGTGTTTCCGAGCACCTCTCACGTAATCCAACATCTTTTTGCTAATGTGTATGTTTTTAATCCCTCCTGCTTCTTGTATCTCATCATGAATGTGACGCTGTGCAGTGAATGTCTTTTCATGCATGTTTTCAACCAGTAAAGATTTATTGACTGAAAAACCACCTTCAACAGTTGCATTCCCATGCGACAAGACAAGGCAAATCTTTATTACTTCCCAAAGTCTCCTATTAGAAAGCTACCATAAATAGTGTCAAGTCCTACTTCATCACTAAACTGATCACAAGGACGAGATATTTCTTGAAGCTGAGATTTTTTGAAGTTGCAAAAATACAAGTATTCTTTCTTGATATTTTCAGCCAGAACATCATTTATGATTTTGGCATGGTTGAGTTCCTTCAAAAGAAAAGAAAATCTCTTCTGGCCCAGTTGAGGTGAATGTTGAATAACACAAGGATCCAATGAAGACAAACCTCTCACAGCTTTCTGTTTTAAGGGACTTCTTTCTGTAGTTTTGCAATCATAGCGGTTAGCACACTGCAGCACTTGTGTATAAATTCTAGTTTTTGTATTTCTGTTACTCTGATCGCAGTTTCTCCTAACAAACGTTTTGTTGCAAATCCTGTATCAATATTTTTGCTAAGGATCAAATTATCTGATTTTTTTGTGTCGATAGACAGTAACTTTGGACCCGTGCACTTCATCAGATCAGGTTTCACGCAAAGATTCATAAGGTATCTTAGAAGTTTCTCTACAGCTTCAAACATATATGGAGTCATTGGTTTTGATGTCTGGAACCGTTGCAGAAAAGGCTGACATTCATCTGCAATTGTCTTGCAGAAAGTTAGTTTATAATTCAGGAATGGATCACAAGTTGCTCTTTTCAGTGTCTCTACAGGTTTTGTTTTTAGGAAGTTTTGCTTCTTTGAGAAACTTAACAACATGGTCCTAAATTTGTAATGTCCTTTAAAAGCACTTTGCATTCTCTAACCACCGCACACCACAGAACTTCAATGGAAAAGTTGTACACCCTGTCAACTGGGTAAACAATGCTCGACAAGCTGTAGAGTCAGTGAACAGGTAGTACATCTGAGGCAATAAGCAATTTATATCAAACCCTATCAAAAAGGAAAGGTTGAAATCCATCTGCAATTATTTTGCAGAGAGCTAGTTTCCACTTCAGGAATGACTACTCTTTTCACCTACAGGTTTTGATTTAGGAAGATTTTCTTTGAGAAACTTAACAACATGGACCCAAATTTGTAATGCCCTATGAAAGCACGTTGCATTCTCTAACCACCGCACACCACAGAACTTCAAAGGAAAAGTTGTACACCCTGTCAACTGGGTAAACAATGCTCGACGAGCTGTAGAGTCAGTGAAGAGGTAGTACGTGTGATACAATAAGCTACTTCTATCCCAATTGACAGGTTCCACTCCTGTTCTCAAGGAACCATGAACAACATAAAGCCCACATGTTCCCAGATTTAGAAAACTACATACTTCATTGTCTGTGACAGATTTGATGTATTCCTGAAGAAGTGTTATAAATTTTAAATTGACATTTGGGCCAACCATTGACACTTGTATCAACTTTGGAAAAGGAGAAATACCATCCAGGAAATGCTTCAGTAATTCTTCAGCAGTGCTCCTATTGAAAAACTCACGGTTTGAGTAACAAATGACGACTTTATGATTTGCCTTGTCCCAGAATCTGATTACAATGTCCATTTGCCTTCTTTCAATAACTCTATTCAACACTTCATCAAAACAAATTACAAAGTTGTTACATGATTTTAGTCGGTCCAGTAAATTGTTATGAAAGAATGGAGCCAAGCCATGCACAATGAAATATGCAGCCTTGTCTCCACAAGAGTAAAGGCACTGGCAATGGAACACTCGGGAAACATCAACTGAAAAATTGTATTTAAATTATTGCACGAATTGAAAGACATTTTTTTGTCAACAACTTGCATAGCCCAAATGACTTCCGCCTTAGTTATATCATCTTTTATAACAAAGGTGTTATGGTTTCTTCGAGCCACTACACTAATTTCACTTTTGGCAACAGCTTCCTTCTGCGGCTTTACAATTTCCGATGAAACAGAAAAGCTCTTCGAGCAACAAGCAGAATCACCACTAGGTAGAATGTCTTTGTGTGCCAGAGATTCTGTTGAAACTGGGGAGCTCGATGAACCTGAATCACTTGTATTTTTTAAGAAAAAAGTCAACAGAGAGCGTTGATTTGTCAAAGTTTCAAGAGTTTTGACATGAGTTGGTCCTTTTGCATGGGAAGCTAATGCTTGCTTTCCTGTATTTGTTAAGTTTATAATTTTTTGCACATTTTACAAAACGCCTGCAACTTACTACTTTCAACACCACTGATCCAGTATAAAAATTCAGGAAAATGGTCTGGGCTTAGAAAAAGCTGGTTAAAAACTGTTTTTTTGTTAGACATTGCTGGCGTAGCCTAATCAGTCATAATGCACTGTATCCAACTATAACAATGTCAAACCTTGAACAAGAACAAGAACAATGGATCACTAAAGTTAAGAGAATTGCCATGTGCAGGCCAGGAGATCTCTGTGTTCACCTTCTGAAAGAAAATACTACCAAAGCTTGTGTTACCGGAAGTTTGAGCATGGTAAATGCTCCTCAGCTTTCTTCATTGGGGCATTGGCTTATGGGGTAGTAAGTGTGACATGAATTGTCATTTCCCTGACCTTTTTAAAGCTTTCTTGACTTTTCAGATCGTAGGAACCTTGCAATAACAATGTTGACATGTAAAATACTCAATTTATGTTAAATTATTGTCATTTCAAACTGCTATATCTATTTAAAATGAATATTCATATAAAAAATCTAAAGTAATTGAAATGTATGTTGTGATAAATTGGATCTTCAATTAGAATAAAATATTACTAAAGGCAGTTTTCCACCAGATCGATAAAATTGAAGCAAAACAGAGACTGTGTCGATTTCAACAAAACTGCAATACAAGTTCCAGAAAATAGAAACATTTCGGAGACTCTCGAGTCGCCGGCGACTGTTTTTGTCAACATCTGGAAGTCCCAACCTGAGGTGGAAAAGATCAAAAGGTTTTTGAGTTTTTGTAAACACCACAGCAAAAGTTTTGCAAAAAACCTTCCCTCTATCTACATCGACCTGCCAGGTGTTGAACTCTATGGCATGTGTTTTGTTTGGGTTAGTGTGTTTTGTACAGTGAGAGTGTTTTCCGCATTTAAAAGTAAGTACAATTTTACTTACTCATCTACTTTTAACATTATCCTCTTATTTATCTTGTATTCACTAAAAGTGACTTGAACCCACTTTAGTGGCCTACTGATGATGGGTAGACCTGGTTCGAACCCGGTCAGGTGTACTCAGGTAAAACTGCAACTTGTTTTCAGTCAGTCGGTTTGGTAGAAACTGAGTTTTGTTTTTGTTTCTAAAAACTTGTTTCTGTTTTCGCAAAGACAACTCAGTTGTAAGTGTGTCGGTCTAGTGGAAAAGTGCCTTAACAATTGTGCGATTAGAAAAAAGTTATATAAATAAGTACACTAAAATATTTTTTTTTCAAGCAGAAAACACTAAAATGGTTTTGAGAATATTTAATATATTTGATTTGAGTTCCTTTCAAATTGATAAAGTTAACTAAACGGTATCTGTTCATTAGTTGACAGAGTTTCAGTGGTCACACCATTGTAGTGGCATTTTGGATGGTAAACTAGGTTGCCTAATTACCAGGTGTGGCTCTTGATATTAAGGTAATTTGAGTGGGCTATGTTGCTAGGTACCCCTCCCCCAAGGGTGAAAGTCAGACACAAGTCTGTGTAGATATGTGTTAAAGAGGTTTTACTCTTATTTGTGATTAATTTAAAAGATATCTAGAAGTAACGAAGGCATGGCACAGCCTGGTTACAGCCAATGGCAAGAGATGTATCCAGATGAGCAGTACACCCTTCATCAGTTTGTGTAGTCACATTTGTGACAAACTAACTCTATGCTCCGCAAGCTTTCGCCACGATGCTATACGTTGACCTTGAGCTTAGCTGTTTATTTTAAACATAAATAGACATTTGAGGATGCCATGATATTGTTAGCAAAGTTATTTCCTCTATCCCTTTTAGCTGAGATAGTCTGTTTCAAAATATTAATGTAGCCCCAGGCAATCTACTGGAGACTGAAGGAGGCTAACTCACCCAGTTCTTGATGGAAGACTCTGAAGTGGCCACCCAAAGAGAGCTTTGATCTGGTGTGAGAACCATCTTCAACACTGGAGCACTCTCCTCACAGATCAGCACCCTTCGCTCCGGGAATCTGATGTCTGTCATAAATATCTTGCGATCGCGGCCACCAGAGATGACGTGACTAAATGACTCGGTTGTCTGATAAACAGAAAATATTCAAAGGTGATATGTTCTAGTAATTCAGTCGACAATACCAAAAGGTGATATGGTCAAATGATTCAGTCGACAATACCAAGAGTTGATATGCTCAAATGACTCAGGTGACTGAAATACACACGATAAACAAAGTAATAGGGTAAAGATGACAGGGTCTAATGTTTTTTAATTTTAAAAATCTCCCTGAGGATTTGAGGGGCAAAGCATTGATATTTATATTATTATTATTATTTTAATCTTTTATCTAAAATGTTTTAAAAATGTTTTTAAATTAATTTTTTGAGTTATTATAATGTGTACTTCTGGCTTGGCCTGACATAAATTTAGGAACACAATTAATTTAAAAAATACCCCAGATCGTTGATTATTGAGAACAATACAAAATTTAAGATGAAAAAAAAATTACACCACTAAGAGAAAGTTAAACACTTATTCTTTTCATGTTTTTCCAAGATATAAATTCGGATTCAAGAAAAAATGAATTCAATCCATCCTTAAAAAATATACTTTTGAGGTTTTTTTCCAGCCTGTGGCCGGGTCAGTTTAGTAAAATGCCTCCATCTTCCTCTATTCTACCTTGAACCAAATATGAAACAAAAACAAGGGATGGTGTTGAGTTAGGGCCACCACGCACTGGGTAACCAGCTGCACTACCCACGACCAGCGAGAATGCTTGTGGTAAATGGGACAGCGTGCACTTGATTGCAGCGACCAGCTGGCTGCGGCGATCACTGGGATAGCAAGCGGCGCGCAGGCGACCAGTTGGCCAACTGGACAAATCCATTAGAAATTGGAAATTAAATAGTCGGTCACTTCCTTGGTCGCGGGCAAGTCTCCGGTGTCTACAAGGTCACAGCGGCTGGTCGCGCGACCTGGTTGCCATGTGCCTGGTAGCTCTAATTAACAAGTATTTATATTTGTACATTGCCTGGAAGAGGATGGAGAAAGTAAGGGGATCATTTTAACACTCGCGAATAGAATGGAAAATGATATGGGGGTAAATGATAAATCATTTTATAATAATGAAAATTTATAAGAGTAGAGAAAAATAAAACATTTACTATTACATGCAAATTTAGTTATAAAAGCCCACCTAGAGAAAGAGGAAAAATGTAAGAAAAACCCAATGCAAAAAGATGAAATATGCCTTTCTTATGTATCTTATAATAGCACACACACATGTGCATGAACACACACACACACACACATTTAAACACAAATAGAGTTCTAAAGGGAGTACTTTAGTGTTTGTATAAAGTTTCTTTATTCATCTCTCTGTTTTGTTTAATAAAGGCAACAATACTACCCTATTTGTTTTTAGATGTGTGTATGACTACTTCTACTATAGAAGACTGAATATAGAAGTCACCTTTGTCCATTGGATTAAGATAGAAAGCAAGAAATGGTAGAAACAGGAGAAGAGGGAGGAAAGTTTTAACATAAGATCTTCTATCTTTAAATGCCAGACATTTAACAGTTTTAATAATTATAAAAGTTTTTATTCAATTTAAATTGATTAACTTAAATCACAAAAATAAATTTTGGGTGCTTGAAAACAAGGTGATTAGGAAAATATTTTGTCCAAAAAGATGCTGGGGAGTGGAGGAGGTTACTTTTATAATGATGAGTTACATACCCTGTACTCATCACAAGACATTGTTAGGATAATCGAATCTCAGTGGTCAGGACATGCAGCGCAAATAGAAGACTCTAGAACTATGTTCAACGCATTGACTGGTAAACACAGCGAGAAGGCTCAAGATAGGGATAGGTTGCATACGTTTGTAAGTGCAGCAATTAACTTACAAGTTCCTAAAGTACTATTTAGGGTGTAGTTATTATAGGATGTTCTAAGATTTTTTAAAGGCTATTTTGGGGGAAAAAAAAGTGGTACTGAAAGCTAATTGTTAGCATATGCGTGATGTAAGCGCTAGGATCTCACCAGAAGCGCCCAGACTCCCTCGTCATGAACTCGTATTGTGCTGACACAACGCTGCTGACCAAGTGACCACAACTTGATGGTTCCATCCGAGCTCCCTGAAAGACACTGGGTACCGTCTCTATTTAATACCAGCGCCTTCACGTTGTCAGCGTGACCTGCAAAGAGGTGTACAGTATGGTTACTAGTGACACTATCTTATGTAATGTTTTTAGTTAAATACATCTAAATAACTAATTTGTGATTGTTTGAATTTATATTTTTGTTTAAGAAATATACTCATCATGCACATTTTTTTTTCGAGCAGGTCTCACTAAGTGTTTAAGCTATACACACTAATATATTTAATTAACGGTATTATATGATGGGATGAGTAGATGAAATAAGAGCAAAAACAAGGGATAAGGCCTTCAAGTTTATAAGGATATTCCAAATTTGAGGATTAGGGAAATAAAGATTTTTAAAAATATGTATTTTATCCACACATTTTGAATTGGAATTTGATCTAAAGCTCTAATACCGATTATTGTTAGTTTGACCACAACACAAGACTGACAAACTTAACAACCAGAACCCAGCCCATTAATTTATCACTTGAGTGAATGCATCAAATTCTAGATTTGTATTTGTAAAATAGTAGATTCAACACAACTTTAGTAAAAACTACTATACTAAGCTAAGATACTTGTTTGCACTTACCTAGGTTTGTTTTGAGCACTTATGAGTTTATGTTTATAAGTGGTCTAACCAAGTTATTTCCTCCGTGTTCCCACTACACTTTTAAAGTTTCCAGCCAGATTCACTGTTTAATAGTAATCTCTTACACACCTCCCGCTGCAAAATGTTTTAAATTTGCTTCGTCAGCAATGCCTAGTGCAAACTTTTGCACTTAGGCCTCATTTGAATAGTGGTTAACGTAGTCAAGTCACAATATTACAATACATTTCAAAGATGCTTTTATGATAAAACTAAAACAGAAAAAAATATAAAGAATGTTTGCAGTGATTACAATATTCTTTAAGCTTTTTGAAAAGTGGTTAATTATAGACTAAAATTAAATATTTAAAAGATAACCATAACATATCATTTTTACAAACTTGTTAAATTTGATGATGTGAATATCACTTATATTTAAAGTATTTTACTATCAAAGCGATAGTTCAGTTTGTTCAAGTATAAATGTGACATTAAGGTGAAGTTTTTTTTTAAACTTTCGTTTGATTTCTGTAGTTTTGAAAGCAGTCAATATTGAGGGACCCCTTTCATAGAGATAAGGAGAATAAAACAGGATACTCGTTTTTATTATAGTTGGGTCGAATTCATTATTTTATAAACCCAAAACTCCAATTTACCTTCAAATCCTGAACCTTGGAAAAAAATTTTGAATGCAAGAGGAAATATAAATATAAGAAAATATTATAAAAAACAGATTGTGACTAAATGCTAACATTCTTTCTTACAAGCCTTTCATTATAACATTCATACATTCGGTTAGCTGTTAAATTACTAGTCTCGACCCTGGTTGTTAAGTTCATTCTATAATTTTGGCTCTGGACGACCAATAATATTATTATTAATGAAGCTTATAGGCCCGTCGACACAGTTAGGTCATTAGGGCCGAAACAACATTAAAAACACATCATATTCCCCATAAGGAAAAGTCACAGTAAATAATTCACTTGGCTGAGTAGGTAGATGAAAGCAATAAAATAAAATAAAACATAGTACAATTGGTACTAGAATGTTAAAACTAATGTCAATATGGGACAAAGTCCATTAGGAATACTCCATAGGAGTGCGACTCAAATAGACTATTAATTTGTAAGGTAGTTTTGTTTTGTAAATATGTATATATGTTGGTGTTATAAGCTATTGTGTTTTAATATTAAACTGTGAGTTTTGAATAAGGGAGGGAATAGTGTAGTGACAAGTGCTGACTGCTAACAAGCAGGTAGGGGGGGAACGTTATAACAGGACAATACTCCCTTTCCTAGTGTTCATCAAGACAGAAGGGTTGGTGGCACATTCCAGCAGACAAGCAGTGTGAGCTCTGGCCTTGGAGCGGTGACTAGGTCGGTACTGTATGTCTTGTACGTGAATGCGGAATAAAGTAATATTACAACACCGAGACCTGACATGAGAGGAAAATCTTGCAAAAGTCTTCATAATCTACCGGAAGCTGATAAGGAATTGATTAGAGATCGTATCGAGTCATTTCCATGTTAAGAATCGCACTATTGCAGGGCCATGACTACAAAGAAATAGCTAGAACCACAGCTTAATGTCACTAAAATGTTTGATTTGTATATTACTAAGTGCCGTGGGAATGGTATTAATCCTGTGAAACTCTCAATGTAACGCAAGATTTTTGTCACTGAGATTAACCTTGACTTTCACATTCCTAAAAGTGACAGGTGTGACATATTCCAAGTTTATAGAATTGCTACAATGGAAAAAAATCATAGATAAAAATATTGAGAAAGATTTTGAAAAGCACACTTAAGGAAAATATGCAATGCTAGACAAAGACGTCAAGATAAGGAGAAAGACATTCCTGTCCTTTCATTTGATTTGCAGAATGTTATAGCATGCCCTTGAGCTGAGATAAGCTCCTTTTATTATCAGAAACTTAACACGTACAATCTAACAGCACATTTTTTCTGTAACAAAGCAGTTTTACTGTGGAATTTGGAGTGAAGCAGAAACAGGTCGCGCTGGTAATGATATTGCCAGTGCCTTCACACATTATTTTAAACCCATAAAGAAATAATATTTAAAATTTGTTTACCTTTCCCTCAAGTCAATTACTTTATAAATTACCCGTGGGAAGAAGGGGCAAACCAGCATGTTATTATATTATATAAAATGTGTAGGCCTATTATGTAGAAAAGTTTAGTTCATGTTATACACATTTAAAAATGGTTTTGACAATGAATAAAGATAAAAATTACTCTTTAGTCTAAAAAAATTATATAATTATTGTAGGTGGAAATATTAATTCAATAAAATGTACCATTTTGTCATTGCTAAAGTTCTCTCTCTCTCTTTCTCTCAACATAATTATCGCAAAATGTGGGTTTCTATTATTAAAAAGATAATTATATTATATGTATTGTATTCTTTACACACATTTACATGTGCATCATACTCTGTTACCTTTGAGCTTCATAAGTTTGGCACAGGTTCTGGGGTCCCACACTCGTAGAACCTTCTCCGTGCTCCCACTGACGATGGCAGTACCCGAGGGATTCATGGCCAGACTGTAGATGGAATCCTTGTTTCCATTCAAGGATGAAGCTAACACATAACACCACCATCATTAATAAATTATATACATGGTGTCTACTCAACTTGACAAATGAAATTCCAGACCTTTTCTCTGATCACCCATGATCATTTACTAAAATTACAGACTCAAAAATGTGTCACACCTTTCTATCCCCCCACATGGTCCTCTCCCCGTTTTAATGTTAATAAAAAGTTTTAAAATTTAAATAAACCTGTTTTTTATTCGTATTAACATAGTCTATTAGGCATTATAAAATAAATTATATAATAAAAAAGTAGTTTGAATCACATTGTAATTTACTGATTCAATGATTATATTTCATATTTTGAGTAAAACAACATTTTCCCGGATTTTTTGTTGTTGTAATTTACCAAATTCCTGACTTATTCCCGTTTTTCCTTGACCACTTCAAATTCCCGGCTAGTTCCAGTTTTCCTGGATGGTAGACACCCTGTATATATATCACTTACCCCACATTTTATTTGTACCTCAAACATAATGAAATCCTTTTGATATAGTTTCACAGTTTTTTGCTAAAAAAAAATTAGTTGTTTATTTGTGATTTTTAAATATGAAGGATTAAAAGGGATTTTTATGTTGTTGAAAAGGAAAAAAATTCTAATAAGTATCAAAAAAGTAATAAACATATTTCCTAAATAAACTATACTGAGATATTGATGTATTATTATTATTATTATTGTTGTTGTTTTGAGGCTCATCGACACAGTGAGGTCATTAGGGCCTTTAGTAATAAGAGATACACAGTAAAATCCCCATAGGAGAGAGACAAATCACATAGTCCACTTGTTAAAATAAACAGGTGGAAACATAGAATATAAAAATATAGACAATATTAAAATTTGTCAATCAATTAAAAACCGTTATTCTCAATATGAGAAAGTGCCCATTTGAGACACTCCATAGGAGCGCTCAAATGGGCAATTAGATTAAAAGAAGTGATACATCTGCTAAAATAAAACCACAGGTGTACACACTACGTTAAAAATACAAAACAAACATATTAAAATATAGCACATTAAAATGACAAAACATGTTAAAATAATATAGCATTAAAAAGACAAAACAAACAAGTTAAAGTGTACTAAAATGTTAAAAAGATCTCAATATGAGATAAAATTCAGATGAGTCACTTTACAAAAGTGACTCAAATGACACTAAAAAGATTCGCCTGGCGTATAAAATGGAGTAAGCAAATAACTCCTTCTGCACTGTCGCGTAATAAAAAACTAAGGTCACCTTTAAACTAAAGAGCCAGGCGAATAAGGCCATAGTTGCGACACTCCACCAAAATGTGGTACACACTAAGGGGAGCATCGCAAAACTCACACACTGGAGGTGGATCCCCTCTTAATAAAAATCCGTGGGTTAGAAATGTATGCCCGACGCGGAGTCTCGTCACGATGACCTCCTCTCTTCTAGACTTTCGTATAGAAGAGGGCCACCGCGACACACCGTCCCTGATGGACCGCAGCTTGTTCTGAGCAGGGGTAGAAACCCACTGTTCAGTGCCAGGTGCGTAAGACACCAAGAGTATGAAAACAAGCGATTCCGAATGTATGAAAGGAATCTTGAAGGTCAGGATAATCAAATGGTTTTTTGGTTTTGTTAATATTGTTATTTACTAAGTTTTTTAAGGTCTTTTCACTGATTTAATCTTTTTTAAGCTACCCGGTATTTAATTTTTCAAAGCTTAAAAATTAATGTAACATAACAAATATTTTGACTGGTGATATTTTATTATATTAAAAAAGTGCATGTGTAATTAAATAATCTGATAGATATGTTAGCTAGTTTATGTAAAAATTTAAATGCAAGAAGTTCAGAGAATACAAAGTTATTTTTCAAATAAAATCATCTATTTTTCAGTAAAATAGCTTGGCACTTTTAGCACGGCTTTTTGTCATTTCTTTTGACATTAAAAGGGTTAAAAGTAAACTTTTGGTTCCCCAACATCATGATCACTACCAGGGTGTCCAATCAAACCATATTCTAAGACTTCCTGATTTTTCCAGGTTTTCCAGAGCCAATTTACAACTTTTCCAGTCCCTATATTATAATCACTATTTTCTTAAGATCGCAACTTGATGCAATAATATTTTTAAACACATATACACTCTGAAATTGTGACACTCTACGAAGGGTTACAGCCTAAAGTGATGGGCTCTTGGGTAGAGCGAGCTCATATTGAGACATTAAAACATTGCTTTGCACAAATAGAGTTTAAAAAATAAAGACACAAAGTAGAGGGATGGAAAGACGACTCAAAAATCCCATGTTGACTTTAAGATTTAAAATTAGTATGTTCAACTGTGTTAAAAGAGATTGTGGTGTGTATTAAATCATATAAAAATGTAATTTTATCTAATGTAAATGAGATTTGAGTATTTTTTAGTGACTATGTGAAAATTCCAGAAATTTAATTAAATTCCCTGACTTTTCCCTGTTTTCCATGTCGATGGACACCCTGAGTCTACTAGTGGGGGGAAAAGAAATGTTTGATTTTTACCACATCCGTCAAAAAGAGGTTGAAAATATGGTGACCGATCAACTAGTATTGGTGATAGCTTACTGGTGACGGTGTTGTTGCTGGCAGTAAGCGCAGTGAGTGTGTTTACATCCCACAGGAAGATGGCCCGATCCAGACCAGCAGAAGCTACTTGTTCTCTGTCTCGGGCATATGCCAGCGCCTTTACGTAGTCCTTGTGAGTGCGCAGTGTGGACATGCAGAAGCCCTTGTGGGCGTTCCAAACCTTTACTGTTGTGTCAGAGCTGGCAGAGATCACTGAAACACACACATCAACTTCTAGGATACTTTCCACACCAAGGAAAACTAAGATAAAACTAACTGTAGACATTTTAACAATAGTGTTAGACACAGAAAAAGAGAAAATGACTGGTGGTAATTAATGTGTGCTTGATTAAACAAAATTTACTAAATTAAATTAAGCTTTAGTTAAGACAAATTTTTAAAAAAATGGCAGAAAACACAACCTAAATTGTCGTTAAGTTATAATACTATAGATATTGAAACTTTTTACACAGTTTTTTTCTAACTTAAAGTGTACTTGAATATTTCCTGTAGTACATCCAATCCATAGTTGTAATTTATTAAAATAAAAAATGAGCGACATCGATACTAACCCATTCCCTGGCGCGTGTTTAGCACAGCGATCTAGGCAGACCCGGCAGCCATTTTTCTTCTTGTATACTCTTATTAGACACATATTTTCACTACTCACTTATGTTCTCATTTATTGCTTTATTCATGGTCATTGTATAGCATTGACCTCACAGCCCCATCTATTAGCTTCAATATGAAGTATTCAGACTGGCTAAAAGTACAGTGGTTCATTGATAGATGGCATTATAATACCTTAATGCAATGAAACATTGATTCACACCCGCACCAGGAAACGTTTGGGAAAACAAAGAGGTTGTTCAATGCCTGCGCCAGGGAATGGGTTAAGAGTAATACATATTTTTTTAAATACTAGCATATTAAACATTAAATGTAATTAAGAATGACTGCTATAATCTTTACTAAATAGGCAGCTATGAAATATATTATAAACTAATTTAAATTAATAGTTAAAACGGCGAGAATGTGTTCCTGAATACTAACAGTTCTTGCCACCGCAACAGAGCACAATGTCATTCACCCAGTCAGTGTGGTGTTCCATTGACTGGATGTAAGGATCCTTCATATTTTTACAGTTCCAGATCCGTATAATACTGTCCCTCCCCGCCGAGTACAGTCTGTGGAGCTGTGGATCATATTGCAGAGAGTTGACTCCAGCGCGGTGACGTGGCTCAACTTCATCTCGAATAACTAGTGATACCTGCGCCATAAAAACATGTTAGTAGCAACATCTTGAATAGGAGTGGGTGGGACTTGATGGCTTGTATAAAACAAACATATAAGTATTGGAACCTATATGGCAACAAAACTTGATACTTAAAACCAAACCTGTTAAATGCAATAACAAAGTTCAAAGGAGTCAATCGTGTTAGACATGAGTGTCAATGACAGGGCAATCAAAGTTTGAATCCTGGTTTTCCACTCTCCTTCAAAGTAAGTGTGGCTACACTTTCTCTAAATTTAACTCATTACCATAATTAGTACATGTGCCTAAAGAGGTAGTAAGAGGAAAAGCTAAAAAAAGTTATAGCTAGTATCAGCTGCAAAACAACAAAGCTTTATAACTTGTGATACCTACAGAACAACAAACTATGAAAACTGAAAAAACATGTAAAACAAAATTTTTTAGACAGTGAACCCTGAAAACAATATTCTAAGAGTAGGAAATCTTCACAGCAATAAAAAAATATCAAAGCCTACAGATCAACCAAACATGATAATTATTGGACACCTGTAGATACAAAAAATAAAGTTACTGAAACCTGTAATTTAGCAAACCATAAAATAAAAATATGTAGAACAAAATACTATGGATCACCAAAACTGCAGAGCAAATAGCTAGAGAAATCCTAAATGACTCCAAATTTTCCAAAGGATGCTGATAAAAGAGACGTAGTGTCCTTTGATGGTCAGAAATAGCCAACCAACACTCCTCATTTCACCAGCGAACAGGACTGTGGCACGGATTTGGTGAGGATTTAGAAATGGAAGCCCTCGCCGCCATTATGACCGTCAAAGTAAAATGTCCCGCCCTAACATCAATGTCAGAAGAACAGGGTGCGTGAAATACGGTGAGCTAACGGAACTTATCCCAGTCAGCAATTTTAAGTACCCATTGGGATACCTGTGCTATACTGGGAGGATCTTGAAATGGTGAAAGTAGAATGGGAAAGTGATCGCTGCAACATAGGCCCGGGTGAGCCTCCCAAAGGAAGTGAGCGGCAATACAGGGGCTACAAAAGGTTAGGTCGATGGCAGAGGATACACCATTAAAGGTGGAAAAGTGTGTCTGGATCCCGGTGTTCATTAACACCAGGTTGCCCGAGACAAGAATATCCTCTACCATCCTTCTGTGGGCGTCTGTAAAATTAGACCCCCACACCAGGTTATGAGCGTTAAAGTCCCCCAAAATGATATAGGGGTGGAAAGTTGTGGCAAGAGAGCCTCTACACTTCTCTTTGAAACACGTTCACCTGGTGGGAGGTAGATGCAACATACTGTCACCTCCATTGCTAGGGAAATGCAGACAAGGCCTTTGAGAGGAATTTTATCAGGGGATACAAAGTTTTTTTTTAGCCCTTTCCATCTTCCATTAATCCCGTCTAAAAAAATTAATCAACCCTGTCTGAAAAAGAGAAAAGAAATAAGATCAAAAAATAATATATACTGTAATTCATACTTCTATATCTGAAAAAAAAAAAAAGACAATAATATTATACCTATACAAATACCTACTAGTAGTGGGAATCCGACACTTTAACTCTGTTGGTAGCAGGTCTGCCTACCGAGTTATAGGTCCCAGGTTCAATTTCCGGCATGGCCGAAAAATGTATCATTGGTGAAATGTGGGTTTACCCTTTCACAATGATAAATTAAAGGCCAGGGACTAGATGTTGTGCCTGTTCTAGTCTTAAGTTAGATAATAAGGCATATGAAGCTACGACAGGCCTAGCAAGCCGGTGGTGGAAGAAATATGGGCTTAAATAAAAAACTAGTAGTTGAAATGTGAATGCTAGTTTTCAATACATGCAAACATTTTCTGAGATCCCATGAAATTCCCAGGCCCTAGTACGATGTACCCCCTACACCCCCTCTCATAGGCCTGAATGCAAACAGCAATCACTAGTAGATCAGAGATGATACTAATAAATTTATGGTATATATTGCTTTGTGCGAGTATAGCCACACCTCCACTAGCCCGATCAAAGAATGGCTTGTCGGTACGATATACATCGTACCCACGAAGCATCAGGTTGTCAGTTGGGCGGAAGTGGGTCTCCTGCAAACACAAGATGGATGGATGCAGGGTAGAAAAAAGTAATTTAATTTCCTCTACACGATTAATGAAACCCCCTACAATTATATACCTCCTGTTTTAGGAGAAGATTCCGCTTGTCCTGCAGAGACTGGGGCAATGTGTCCTTTCCTGAAAGCTTAGACATGGCTTTCAGCGCCTTTTTATTTATTTTAATTTTGGCGGTCCTTCGCTGGGCCTTTTTCAGCACACCAGTGTGACTCACCTTTGCAGCCCCACCTATAACTCCCCCACCTCGGTTACTCACCTCTTTAAATTTTGTCCTTTCTGGTATGTTCCCTTCATAACAGCTAATTTTACTTTATATATCTAGAAAATTTAATATTTATCTTCTTTTTTCATTTCACATAGGGTATTATTTTATTCTATGTTGGTACAATTTAATATATCTTGTTTTGAAGCAAAATTGTGTGTGCTACTAAATTGCAAGTCACGTGGTGTGAAAATAGTTTCTCCTTTTCATAACGCATGTAAGTACTAATAAATAAGTGTATTTTATTAAATTAATAATGTGATAAAGTACTCATGGGTATTGATTTTATATTGGAAAAAAATACTATGGAAGTTTAGCAGTTGAATTAAAATTATTTTGTAGGTTAGATTGTCCTTTCCAAAACATAGAATGTTACAAAAAGAAAATTTTTGCTGCGAAATTTGAGTTTTATTGTTAAAAAATATATAATTCAGATAAATCTAATTGTTTTCACAACATAGCTACAACATCAGCTGAAAGACAGTAAGAATATCGACAGAGATTAAAGGAAAATTATAAGAGAGATGAAGAGTGCAAGAAGAAAGATCGAGATAGGAAAGAAACTAAAAAGAAGTCTATTGCTGATTTTCCTGAACGAAAATAAAGGACTATAAGGAAGAAGTGGAACGATATTAAAATAATCCAGCGTATGAAAAAGAATAGGCATTCACTAAAACAAAGACAACACACCTCCAAGTCCTGAGTCCCTTGAAGGAGAACTCTTTAGACAGTCAGGGGGTGAGAGGGAGAAAGAGAGTCAGAGGGTGAGAGGGAGAAAGAGAGTCAGGAGGTGAGAGGGAGAAAGAGAGTCAGGAGGTGAGAGGGAGAAAGAGAGTCAGGGGGTGAGAGGGAGAAAGAGAGTCAGAGGGTGAGAGGGAGAAAGAGAGTCAGAGGGTGAGAGGGAGAAAGAAAGTCAGGGGGTGAGAGGGAGAAAGAGAGTCAGAGGGTGAGAGGGAGAAAGAGAGTCAGGGGGTGAGAGGGAGAAAGAGAGTTTGCAGAGAGATTGAAAGTTTAAAACATCTACAGAAAAATACAAGAAGTACTTTTACAGAGAGAAAAGTACATTTTGCAAAGTAGTGCTAAAGATATGACACCAAAGTCCAAAACTCAACATTTTGTCAGTTAAGGTTTTAAAATTGTATATAAATAGTTTCTACATGTAATATTAATCCTCTAGCTGTGATTATTATTTGTTTACATTAACTTGTTAAGTTGCTGAATATGCTCTATGGTGACAAAGTTATGTCATGGTGTTGCTGGTTATGAAATGTTTTGTTATAAGACCTGTCGGTTTAACAAATAAAACAAGACAAAATGATATTTTGTAAAGACAATGGTAGTGTAATAGGAAGCAAATAATATTGGAACCTTCCAATACCTGTGGTATATGTATTGTGTTCCTAACAGATATGGTTGAAATTTAAAAGAGTACAAAAACCTCTCTGCTGGTCAGTCAGTGATCGATGAAACTGACCAGATTCCGGGTTTCTCAGTTGAGAAGAATGGGAATTCTGGTAAGTGGCCCTATCCTTCAAGCTAAAGCACTTGATTTTCACAAAAAAATTTAAAAGACGGTGAGGAAAATTTTAGTGCTAGCGATGGGTGGGTAAACAAGTAGAAAAAAAAATTATGGTATAAGGCAGTTAAACATTACCGAAAAGAAACTGTCTGCCAATGCCAGTGATGTAACTGATTTTCAAAAGAAGTTAAAACAAATTAATTTGCAGCTAGGCCTAACCTCCGACCAAATATTTAACTGTGACGGGACTGGCCTGAACTTCTGAATGTTGCCTTCAAAAACTCTGGCAGCCAGAGACGAAAAATCCGCTCCTGGTTTCAAAAAAACTTAAGAAAGGGTAACTGTTTTGGGATAGTAGCCTCAAACTTAGGCTCTTATTCATTGGGAAATAATTAAAACTTGAATTTAACATGTTTGCCCACAATCTACACAAACCAAAAAAGTGTGTGGATGGATGCGCACATTTTTAAAGAAAGGTTTTTGGTAGTTTTATTCCTGTTGTTGAAGCTTTCCTAAAAAAGAATAAACTGTCTCGTATCACACCCGGAAGCTGATGAACTAACAAGCGGTGACATTAAGGCACTTTTTTTGCCGCCAAACGTGACGCTTCTTATACAGCCTCTTGATCAGGGAGTCCTAGAAACTCTTAAAAGAAACTACCGTAAGATACTGCTGCAAAATTTGATTGAAAAATTAGAAGAAGGCAAGCTAGTTACAGAAAACCCTTAAGGCAGTAACAATGAAAGATGTGTGTTGGATCACCATTGCTTGGAATGATGTCAAAGATTCAACATTACAAAAATCACGGTGAAATATTTTTGGAATCAAAAAGCCTGACAAAAATTCAAAAGTACAGGAAAATGATACAGTTAATGGCGTTAATGAACTTGTGGAACTTGCTAATGAACTTCCAGATGTTGAAGCCATAAATAGGGAAGACATTCAAGAGTGGCTAAATAAAGACATGGAGTTTGAATTGGCAGATGATGATAATTGCTGCGATAGTAGCCACTTCTTTACCAGAAGAAGATGACAATGATGAGAATGAAATTACAGGGAAAATATCTCACTCTAAAGGTATAAAGTTCATCGAGGCAACTCTTGCCTACATTGAGCAGAAAGATGAATGCAAAACGCATTATCTTCTTTCACTGAAACTATGGTGCAGCCTCACCACGGCCAAAACAGGAAAGAAGTTGACACAAAAATCAATCAAAAACATTTTTTTCCAAATAAAATATTGTCAAAAAAAATTAATTTAGCTTAGCTTAGCTTAGCTTAGCTTAGCTTAGCTATATAAAAAATTTAATACTACCGTACTTGGTAATGTACTGTAAAGTGTTTAAATTTAAAAAGATCAAATAAAATATAATAAAATAGGCCTACTTTTTTCAAGTACAGTGCAGGTTTGTTAGTTAATCTTTTATTTTTTTTAAAATTTAGATTAACTCTGTAATACAGTAAAATGTAATACTTTGTAATGTAATGTGTTTTAATTAATTTGAAACTTACAAACAATGTATACAAAAGGAGTACGTTCTAGTGATTTATAACCTGTGAATCCTACACGCTCCGTATCCTCAGAGCTTTTTCATATCCGAGGTAGTCTTGGCCCCAACTACCTCGGTTAGTCACGAGTCTACTGTACTGTAAAAAACATGGCTTCCAGACCTAATCTAATCTGTTACAAAAGATGAAATGATTCATCGAAAGGGCGCCAATAGCCACTTTAGTCGCTCGCCTGACATGGGAAGCTATTTAATCTTTATTATATTTATGGTAACTATGTTTTAAATGTTTAAGTTCTGTTTTTTACTAACACAGCTCTCTGGTCCAGCATATTATCGAGGAGCTTTAGAAAAGATCTCGATGTTCTTGTGATTCATTTCCAATACATTCATAGAACTGTCATAAAGTTAATGAACCTCGGCTACATAAAATGCATTGAGTTTGGTCAGTTTTGTTGTTATTAATTTCTGTTTATTTACGATCTCTCTCATTCTATAAACATGTATTATTGTATTATGTTTTGTTATATTTAAGATATTTACAGAACCTTTCGGCCTTTATAGATATAAATTTATAGAGAGGTTGATTAGTATCGTTATAAAAGATTTGTTACATTTAAGATGTTTAAAGAACCCTTTGCCATTAATATAATGAATTAAACGTTAGTATATATTATGTCTATGACCATCTTGGTTGGAGAAGGACAATCCCAAAAGGCTGTTCGAGGACTCCAAAAAGAAAATGCATTTAAAAATGCCGTATTAATTGTTTGTTCAAGTGAAAATTGAATTTTAATTT
The DNA here is from genome assembly GCA_902151455.1 of Timema bartmani. Classification (NCBI taxonomy): domain Eukaryota; kingdom Metazoa; phylum Arthropoda; class Insecta; order Phasmatodea; family Timematidae; genus Timema; species Timema bartmani. Next base: position 38,740 of record CABFWB010000683.1, on the reverse strand, counting down.
AGTAATCTATTTAGTGCGGTGATATCAGTATCAACTTTTGATGCAGAATATGTCTTACCAATTATTAAAAGTATTACAATAGTGAACCCGCTGGGTAATCAACAACAATTTAGGTAAGTGGTTGCTGATTTATCATCAATCCACCATTAGTGAAGTGCATATCGAAGGTTTATTCTATCCAACCTGGCAGTTTTTATGGATGGAGTATCAGCCCAGAGAACAGCAAGACGAAGGTACTTTACACCGTTTAAACTCATTCCTTATTGAAAGGAGATTAATTCAAAATGGCTATTTATCCCATAATTAACAAACTTTTAGCAAGATAACAAAGGGAGTCCTTGTTGCTTTCTTACAAGCGTCACTTTTTCATCCATCTTTGAGACTATATATGATCATGTTTATAATAGCACCTAACATGGTTTCACAGGACTTTTAAATGACCATATTCTTCAATCTTTTAACTTAAGTATTATATTTCAATCAGAAATTAAACTAAAATGTATTCAATTCACATATTTATTATTACCTAAACATCACTATTCGTATCTGAGAGATGACTAGTAAATTGTATGTATATTGTTTAGTCATAAGAGGGTACGTATCATTATGTCATACTTTGTATCTCATTATTATATTATATTATATCATCCATCTCAATTAACCCTGCCACAGTTCTCAGAAAGTCTAACCATTTATTTATTCAACAATCTCCTGTTGTGTTCCTGTACTACCTTCCTTTTTAATCTTCAGCTCCTATGACACCTGGTGGTCCCGAGATCAGTGATCGTGTCTACCGGCGGTCACTGAGTAGGGTGAACACTTTGAAGAAATCACACAAAAAAAAAATATCTGTACACCCTGGTATTGATCCACTCTAGGCTAGAAGGGTGTAAGGAAGGGTGTTTACAGCATTTCTTTCGATCCACTGGGATTTATCCTACGGACACAAACAAATATCCTGTGTCAAGATTCAACCTCAACAAACACCAGCGATAACCTTGAATCTCAACACCAGCCTAATCCTCCAAGCCAAAATATTCCTGCAGCTGAACATTTACGCTTACCGGTCCAGGTCCATCACGGCAAGTGTCAATGCCTCCTAGCTTGAGAAGACATGATCTGCACCTGAAGATTCATCACCAACTCCATCAACCTCAGCAAGCTTTTCAACTTCACTGTCACTTGAAACTCTGCTTTTAGAGAGGTTAAAGAGAAGCACTGCTCCAATAAAGTCAAGAGGGAAAATTGACCCCGGTGTAGTTATCACACCCAAGGAGTACAAAAAAGTTACAAAAGGTGAGGGGCAAGGGGAAAAAACCAAGTTGATGAAGACGACCAGGAGGAAACAAAAACTAATCTCCAAAACCACTCGATGATGTCCTTGGAGAGGTTGATCTTTTAGAGCCCCGGCCTGATGATTACAAGGACCGTGAGCGACCAGAGAATTTGAAACCTGGTGATTTCCTTTTAGTGAAATGTAAGGATGGAAACCGTAACAAAACCAGCCAAGTATGTTGTTACCCTTCGCACACTTCCAGACGACGATACTGAAGTGATGGGACTCAAGTCAGATGGTGACACGAGGAAAGAATGTTCATTGTTCCGAATGAAGTAGTGATGGGTCGAACTAGCTCGTTGACGCGAGCTAGCTCACATAAGCTCGCTCACTCAAAAGAGTCGTTCATGAAGAGTCGTTCATATGAGTCATATCGTTCGCCACGTGGCTGGCTCGCTCCCAATCCCTTCCTCCCCTTATTTGACGATCGACCGGTAAATAGTTCTCACAATTCCCGTTCCGAGCGTGCAAATCTGTCCCTTCACTTTCTACTTATGAACGAATTAAGATTTATGTGTAATTTATGCGAAGCCTATTGAGTTTGATTCTTTAATTTTATAACTTACACATATTACTTATAATTAACCTTAGCATATAGCCTTTAGTGTCTAATTCACAGAGTTATGTCTATTTATGTTAAAAAAAATAGTTAGTTTGATATTGTAGGCCGTGCTGCTATCTAGTAATGATAGTAAGCATTTATATTAGATTCTTTCGTAGAAACGAACGAAGAACGAAATAAGAGTCGTGAATGACAAACACTCCTGACTCTTTCTAATGTACAGTAGTGTGTAATGGCGGCGTGAATGACTCGCTCGCGAAGTGAGAGTCGTTCGTTCACAGCTCTCGTTCAAGAGTCGTTCAATTTGAATGACTCGCTCACGAGCGACCCATCACTAGAATGAAGATAGTGTAGGAAAGCTGCCAGTTCTCAGCATGTGTGGGACTGACTGCTGGACACTTCAAGTTTTAGTTTTCAACATTGGTTGATGTTTTTGAAGCTTAAAATACTCTAAAAACAACCTTGGAAACCCCTGTGATTAAACTTTGACAATAAACATCAAATTGGCCCAATAACCCAAATTTTGGAAATAAAAATGCCCAAGCATAACACTCTTCTTTTGTGTCAAATTATTATTATTATTAGCACCGTGTCTTACTACCCGTTTGGGTTATACACACGCTAATGTGCAATGGTAGGGTGATTGTGAGATGAAATGGAGGACCTACAGTTGAACGTGGGATCCAAACCACGGTGGAGGCCTGGCATTCCTCACATTCACAAGTTGTGATTAATACACGTCTTGTCAGAGGTGAAGGAAGGGTTTGTTTGTGTCAAAAAAAGACCATAAAAAAGTACATATAAAGTCTGTTCAGTGTAGGAATTGTTTTCTGAAAGGCCTTTTTCCCTACCAGAAAGCTATTATTATATTGTAAGATATTGGTAGGAAAAAAGACCTTTCAGAGAGTAATTCCTACCGTGAATGGAGTATAGTTGATATTTAAAACCTGTTTGTGTGAAACTAATAAATCATATGGGAGTTTCTGCCTCCTTTTACCTTATTCTTTACTCAGAACAGCACTAAGAAATTTGATGCGATGTCTCTACCAGAGAAACTGTTAATTGATATTTAAATCTGTGTGTAAGGAAACATTAATTGCGCTGTTTTTTTTTATATGGGATGTTTCAGGGTCAATACATAGCATAATAATATTAAAATCGATTTAAAACATTCCCAAAAATGTTTATTCTTTCACTTTTTTTTTTTTAGAGGTGTGGGCACATTCTGAGCCATATTTCAAAAACCGCTTGTGAAACTTCAACAAAACTTTTAAAGGTGATATACACTAGGTATGAGGTGTATCACAATAGCCCAAGTTCCATTTTAGCTCTGTTTGTTCAGGTATTTATTTATTTATTTGAGAAACAAATGAACTAGGCCTATATTTTTACTTTCTCTCTATCTTACAGGTAGAGAAAGTATGGTGATCGTCAAAAAAATCGAACTCGAGATTTTGATGAATTTTGACGTTTCATGACTTCCTGAATCCGAAAAAGTGGTTTTTGAATTTCCGTCTGTCTGTCTGTC
>CABFWB010000683.1:20994-33172 GCA_902151455.1 Timema bartmani | reverse complement strand
AGGTGGACAAAGATGCGCCTCTTTTCTCATTGATTCTATATCATTGTATATTATTTTATGCGTGTTCTTATGTGGAGTGGTGATGATACAATGTACATTATTCCGTTCAGAAATCTTACGAGTTTATAGAAAGAGAGAGAAAGTCTGTGCGGTGCGCCGTACCATTTATTTTTACTTCAAGCAGAATAATAGAGTAAAGGTGCATAATTCAGTATGTTGTCCATGTATATAAACTTGTTTGTTAACTAGAAAAAAGTTAGAAGTTTTGTTGTGTATAGTAATATCCCTAACTGGCCCAACAATTGTTAAATTCACATCAATTTTTACAAGTCTCGTTTTTGAGTTTGTGGTATGGGACTTGTAGCTACACGCTACATGTCTACAAGTTGTGGAGTTGTAAAACTTGTAGAAGTTGTGTTAGAGTCTTGTTTATTCTGGTTATGTGTAATAAATATTGTTCAAACTCCTCTAATAGCATCTTATACTGTTAGATATTTATATGTAACCTTTCAAATATAAAGAGAAAGGCATGGGTTGACTGTAGCTTGAATATTCTTGGTCTTTTGTGGTAAATAACTACATCTTCCTCTGAATCATTTGACGAAACATACACCTTTACTTGAAAAGAACAATGAAATGCTTAACTTAAAAAAAAAACAAGTCAAACGAAATAGTTACTGTACCATGAATAACAAGAGTCCGTTTCTCTACTTTACCTACCCTACCCCTGTCTGCCCCCCTGTCCCCCGAGTAAAATTTGTATTTCATTTACAAAGTTACCTAGTGGTACTTCGATGGCTGCATGCAGAGTTCGAATTTCGGTCAGGTGTTCTTTGGGTGGTTTTTCCAAAAATCGTTTTCCGCTTTGCCTCCACATAAATGTGGGTAGGCCTACACTTCCTCCTCTAGTTCAACCTTTGTCATCTCTAACTCAGTAGTGTAATTAGTGCATATGCATGTGTATAGTCTGAACAGATATACTCCATTCATGGTAGGAATTACTCTCTGAAAGGTCTTTGTTCCTACCAATATCCTAATATATAATAGCTTTATGGTAGGGAAAAAGGCCTTTCAGAAAACAATTCCTACAGTGAACAGACTTTAGTAGACCTAAGTAAGATGCAGTGCTTAAAAAAAATTATTTAATCATTACTACGGTAATTTTTTTATGAACCTGAAATAATTATACTATAAGTTGTTTTGTATTAAATACAATGTTTACTGTGTTTTAATGTACCTTTCCTTATTCTATAAAACGAAAAAGGAATTTACCAAGGTAGGTTGATTGAAGTATTTCATTTTACCACGTAAAAAAGAACAAAAATGTCTATATAAGATTATGGTATTCTAATAAATCACTGTGTTAGGATTTCTTCTGCAGTAATTTATTTATGAAACAGCTTTCGCTTACTTTTACTACATTAAGGTGGATATTACTCAAGTAACACCATCATGAAATAGGATCCAGGAGAGTAAATATAGAAAGAGTTTTGTTTCGATATTATTTCATTTGTATTTTACAGTGGCCTACCTACTCATAAAACACTTGAAGGCAGTTTCTGTGAAAGGTTATTATTCATGTGCAAATGAGTTGAGATGCCAATTCGTAAAAGGGTAGTTAAAGCACTTCTTGACCATTTAAAGAACTTAACAATCATCCAGGGTTGAAAAAAGTATCATGTTAAATTTTAATTCAATTCAAGAACTATTATTTACCTGTACTTTTTTCCTAGCACTTTGACCGCCAGATTTGTGTGTAGCCATGACCATGGAACATTAGTATTTAAAATACAACACATTACATCTGACACTAGACAACTCATAGAACAAGAAACGAGAGAAACGTAAGTTTAGCAAATACAATATAATACCGAACACCAGTAATAGCACAGATTAATGTGTGAAGCGCTAGAGTCCTGTTACCTAGCAGCGCGGTGCTGCAAACGATTTCGAAATTCAAATCCCACTAATGCAAAATCTGCGCAAAGGGTGTACTTGAATAAGCACAGATTATATTAAATTAATAATTGTATATAGTATTATATTAAATTAATAATTGTATATAGTAATTGTTTTACCATCAATATAAGTTTAAAAACGTGATTAAAATAAGAGAAATAATGTCGATCTGTTTGTCCGATGCATATATTTTTTTAAAGCGGCATTTTTTTAAAAGATTTATGACCACTAGCAATTCCAAATTTAGTGAAATTTGTGAGTTCCTTTTTTTATAATACTATTGTTAACAAAAACTGTCAATTTACCATATCTGGAGTGTAGGTAAAAAGATAATTATCTTATGTTAAGGTATAAGTTATTGTTTATGTGTGGTAATAATGTTTTTCTTTTTAAAATATAATAACCACCATCTTGTTTATTCTCTTGGTCATTTTATTTTTGTACTGTTGGAATTAATGTGCTGTGAAATTATATCAAATTCAATCTATATCTTGTTATTTAATTACTACTATCCTGTTATATTAATCACGCCAAATAACAATTATTTTGTTTGGATACTCCCCCACCCCTTCTTCTATTTCTTCTAGGCCCCCTTGGAAAAAATAGGAAGTGTCTGCTGCCACGGTGTTTTTAAAACTGGCGAGTGGTAATTGCCTTTCAACCAATAAGAAACCTTGTTTTATTTTTGGTCAATTAACTTTGAAGTTTAAGCAAGCTCTAATAAGAGTTGTTAGCAGTTAGCATACATTTCTAGTGTTTTAAATTAACTGTGCATTGAAGGTGTTTGCCTAGACAGCGTCTGTTTTATTCAAGGCAAGGAATTTTAAAGTGATTTATTGATAGATTCTGTTTTTTAAAGAAGTTTTGCCAAACTAAGTATTTTTTAAGTTGTAGTTATTTATTAGTATATTAGTTCTAAACGTAAGATATTTTAAGGTTTTTTTTTCATTTGGCTTGCAATGCCGATTTCATTGCATCTTATTTCCTATTCTAGTTTTCATTCGTTTATTATAGCTGTATAGGTTTTTTAAACATTTCAGAACATTGTTTAGCTTTAGGAGTACTTAGGTTGGTTCAAAATCTTGTTTAGTTTTAAGAGTACATAGGCTAGTGTTAAAGCTTGTATAGTTAAGGGTTAGATTTATGCTTGTTATGTAGTTCTAAATATTTTATTTTAAAAGTAGGCTAGGTCTAGGTTATTGTGAAAGCTTGTTTCATTTAGGAAGAGATCTATTCTAATGTAATAGGCTGTTTAGTTTAAGAGTAGCCTAGCTTTGGCCAGTGTAATAGCGTGTTAAGTTTAGGCTAAGACTGGTGTATTAGCTTGCTAAAGGCCCTGACATAAACTCCGTATTCGTAAGTCCGTGGTCCGTAAGAAATCAATCCCACAGTATCAGATTGGTCTGGTCACAAAGTCCTTATCCGTAAGTCCGTACTCCGTAGAAGTTGCTTAACTTTAACTTTCTAAGGACTAATTTCTACGGACTACCAATCACAGCAGAGTAAATAATATGCACGTGCATTTAAATAAAAGAACGAATGGCAGCGAAAGGATCCGTCACTTTGATAACACATACAAAATGAAAAGATGGCTACAATTGGAGCTATTTCAGAAATATATTGTTTATAAAATCTAAAAGCTCCGGGTAAAAGAAAAGGTTTTCTGGGAAATACCAAGTCTTCAGAAATAGGTCCCTGTGGTAGTAGTGGACACCTAACCAGTAGTGCACATTTTAACTTTAAAATAACCTATAAATCTTAACCAATAGTATTTCCAATTCTTCTTTATATTGTGCCTATTATTATGTTTTCATTTCAAAGCTAAAATGCTATTGGTAAACTTTGACCAATAAGAAAGCAGTACATAGAAGTTAATGTCTGACTACTGGGAAAATAGCCATTACTTGCGTCTTGGAGGTAAGTAACTATTATTTTGTATCAGGAAACATCTTGCCATCTTTATTTTATCAATGTATTTATTGAATATATTGTTATAAATGCATGTTAATTTTATTTTTTTCCTTTTAACAATCTAATTCTAACCTCAAAAGAAAGCTCTAACAGGTGTGTCCACTAGTTGCATTGCAGTTTCTGTAAAATTCTAGTATTGGACACATTAGTGTCCACCAATAAAATTGGAATATTGGTGTCCACCAATAAAATTGGAATTTTAGTAATAGACACGAAGGTGTTCACTAATAATACTGGAATTCCAGTGGAGAACAATTTCAATTCCTTTAATAGGACTAGGCTATATTTTAATTAAATTATATTTTTTATAGATTCAAGAAATTTAAATAAATTATTATTAATATGGTTTAGAGGCTCGTCGACACACAAAGGTCATTAACGCCATAGAAAAATAGTAAAATCCTTGTTTAGAAAATAAGAGAGGTGATACACATGTTTAAAAAAGAACCACAGGTGTATTCACAAGGTTAAAAAGACAAAACAAATATATTAAAATATAACACGTTAAAGTAACAAGACAAATATGTTAAAAAGATAATATATTAAAAAGACACAACAAACATATTAAAATATAATATGTTAAAAGGACAAAACAAACACATTTACTAAAAGTGTTAAAAATAATCTCAATATGAGATAATAACAAAGTGAGTGGCTTTATAAAAGCAACTCAAACGGAATTTGAGTCACTTTATAAAATCGACTCAAATGGAATTTAAAAGATTCACCTGGAGTATAAAATTGAGTAAACAAATGACTATCTGCGCTGTCGCGTGATAAAAACTGAAGTTCACATTTAAAATTAATAGCCAGGCGAATAGGGGCATACTTGCGACACTCCACCAAAATGTGGTACACACTAAGGGGAGAGTCGTAAAAATCACACACTGGAGGTGGGTCCCCTCTTAATAAAAACCCGTGGGTCAGGAATGAATGCCGACGTGAAGTCTCGTCACGATGACCACCTTTTTTCTAGACTTTCGTATAGAAGAGGGAAATTGCAAAACACGTCCCTGATGGACCGTAACTTGTTTGGAGCAGGGGTCGAGACCAACTGCTCGTGCCAGGTGCGTAAGACCCCACGCAGAACATAACCCTTCAGGTCTAAAAACATGACACCCAAGCTCGCCGCAGGAGGCAGATGGACTGCCTTCTTGGCTTCCCGGTCTGCCAGTTCATTTCCTGAAAGACCAAAATGGTCAGGAATCCAGAAGAAGGTGACCCGGGTGTATAATAAATCAATTTTTAAAATTTGCTCGTGTATTATCTGCACGAGTGGATTCCAGTGCCATCAGAGTACTCAGAGAATCCGTGCAGATGAGAACATAACGGTGACTATGATGGTATACAAAACACAAAGATTTTAAAATGGCGTATAATTACGCCGTAAAAACACTGGGTTCAACAGGTAAACCAAATTTAAAATTGGATACTTCCACAACATAGGCAGATCTCACGGAGGCCCCACATTTCGAGCCATCCATGTAAACGCATTTAAAACCCTGAATGCGGGTGGTGAGGAGCTCTTTAAAGGTCTTCTCATATACAAACTATGGGGTGGTCGCTTTAGGGAACTTGGCAATATCAAAATGGCATTGAGGTAGGCATATCTTCCAGGGAGAAGCTCGACCTGGGGATGTGGAGATAGCCTTTGGCAGGACTATTCCATACGTGTCAAAAACCGATAACATCCGGATCCCAACCGGCCTTGTACTACGCCATTATGTTTCATACAATACACGGTTAGGGGGATGAAATACAAGATAGTAGGCAACATGTTCTGGCATGTAATGCAGTTTTGACACGTAAGATGCCAAAAGATAGGACCGCTGATAAGGAAGATAGGGCTCACCGGCATCGGCACAGATGCTGACGACTGGACTGGTACGAAAAGCACCAGTAGCCACTCGTATGCCAGCATGGTGGACACTATCCAGCATCTTTAATGCCGAGGGTCTCGCTGATCCATAAACGAAACTGCCGTAGTCTAGTTTAGATCTTACCAAGGCCCTATACAGGCGCATCAAGGTTTCCCTATCAGCACCCCAGGACCAACCGCTAACCACTTTGAGCAGATTGAGTGCTTTTATACACCTCGCTTTCAGGTCTTTAATGTAGGGGATCCAAGTTGATTTAAAATAAAATAAAAGTCCCAGGAACCATACGGTGTCTGAGACTGGTAAAACAACTCGGTTCATTAAAATACTGAGGGCTGGTTGTATTCCGAGTAATCTATGGAAGTGGACGACCGTCGTCTTGGCTGCAGAGAAGCGAAAGCCATTACGCGATGCCCAAGACCAAAGATTGTTCACATAGAGTTTAATCTGCCGTTCAGTCCTGTGGAGACTTGACGAACTGCAATAAATTGCGTAGTCATCCCCAAAAAGACATGAATGAACAGGTAAGCGCACGTTGTCCATAACGTTACTTATCGCGATAGCGAATGACGTGTAGCTCAAAATACTACCCCGAGAACCCCCATTTTCTTGAATAAAAACAGCGAATAGGGTGTTATTCAACCTTACTTGGAAGTGTCTATATGACATAAAATTAGACAGAAAAACAGGGAGGTTCCCTCGGAAACCTCGATTAAAAAGTGTTTTCAAAATGCCGTATCGCCAGGTGGTGTCGTACGCTTTATCCAGATCAAAGAAAACAGCCAGAAGATGCTGCTTATGGAGAAAAGCGTCACGAACAGTCGTCTCGAGACGGCCAAGGTGATCAACCGTGGATCGGTTACGGCGAAAACAACATTGAATATTAGATAGCAGATTGCGGGATTCTAAATACCATATAAATAGTTTATTTAACATTTTTCCCAATATTTTGCATACACACATAGTTAAGCCTGTCGCTCTATAACTAGTTGGCTCTAATTTATCCTTGCCAATTTTATGAATCGGTATAACGGTTGCTTGCCTCCATAGAGATGGGAACTAATGAAATTCCCAAACACTATTGTAGAGGTTCAAAACATATGTTGTCCGGCAGTGGGCAGCTGTCGCAACGTTTCAAAACGTATGTTATCCGGTCCGGGAGCTGTGCTTCCCGCCTGGGACAGGGCCTAAGTCAGTTCATCTATAGTAAAAGGGGAGTTATAATCCTCCCCCGATTTTGACAAAAATCAATTGTATGGCGCTTGATGTTCCACTCATGCACTGGTAACACTTTAGAGTAGCTCGCAATGCTAGAGATTGCGAAGAACATCGAGCCCAATACACGACGATTTCCACAGGGGAGGAGAAAAGTGAACCGTTTAACATGAGGGCAGGTATATTAGTAATGGAATTTTTTCTACTATGTAATTTACGAATATCATCCCAAACCTTAGTTGCAGGAGTGGAAATTGTAAGGGTAGAAATAAACTGTCTCCAAGACTCCCTTCTGCTCTCTCGAATGAGACGTCGAGCTCGAGCTCCAGATTCTCCAAAGTAGGACGTCAATGGAATAGACATAGGGCCTTTCGACGGTCAAATATGGCCAACCTACATTCCTCGTTCCACCAGGGAACAGGACGATGGTGAGGATTTGGCGAGGATTTAGGGATGGAAGCCCTCCCCACCACGATGACCTTCGAAGTAAAATGTCCAGACCTAACATCAACACATGAGAGTAGTGTACATCAAATACGGCGAGCTCGCGAAACTTATTCCAATCAGCACGTTTAATCATCCAGTGGGGTATTCGTGCTATACCGGGACCATCTTGGATTGTTGAAAGAAGAATGGTAAAATGATCGCTGCCACATAGGTCAGGGTGAACCTCTCAAAGGAAGCGAGTAGCAATCCCGGGGCTACATAAAGTTAGGTCGATGGCAGAGGATACACCGTTAAAGGTGGATAAGTGTGTCTGGGTCCCGGTTTTCATTAACACCAGGTTTCTCGAGACAAGAATCTCCTCTACCATCCTTCCACGGGCGTTTGTAAAATTAGCCCCCCACACCAGGTTATGCGCGTTAAAATCCACCAATATGATATAGGAGTCGGGAATTTGTTATAAAGAGGGTCTCTAGACTCCTCTTTGAAACGCGTTCACCTGGAGGGAGGTAAATGCAGCATACTGTCACCTCAATAGCAAGGGAGACTTGGACATCAGTCACTTAAAGATCAGAAACTATATTAATATTTGTATGGTATATATTGCTTCGTGAGATTATAACCACACCTCCGTTAGCCCGATCAAAGAAAGGCTTGTTGGTACGATATACATCGTATCCACAAATCATCGGGTTGTCAGTGGGGCGGAAGTGGGTCTCCTGCAAACACAAGATGGGAGGATGCAGAGATGAAATCAGTTGTCTATACGATCAAAGAAACCCCTACAATTCCATTGTAGTAGCGACATTATTTATTAATAAAATTTAACTATCCTCGCAATCCATGACACTATTTCTTAGGAATATAAATTGATTGGGGACCTTTTTAGGTCCTCTTGCCTTTCTCAGTCTCTCCTGGACCTCCCTCTTCAGGAGAGGCTTTGGTTTATCCTGTAGAGACTGGGTCATCGGATCCTTACGCGAAGACTTTGTTAAGGCCTTCGACACTTTTTTATAGTAGTTTTTCCGGCGATCCCTCACTGGGCCTTTCTCAAGGCACCAGTGGGACTCGCCTTTGCGGTCTCACCTGTTACGCCACTCATCTCAACCTCCGGGGGCCCAGAGACCAGAGTGAGGGGCTCAATAACGGCCACACGTAATTTAGTACCCCGAGGAGGGATCGGGGGTGTTCCCCGAGGAGGGTTCGGGGGGGGGTTCCCCGAGGAGGCCTTCTCGGGAGTACAGAGGGTGGAGGTGACTTCAGTGAGGGTGTCGCCACCTGTACACGTTTTGGCACCACCTTAGTTGGTGCTGGTTGACTTTGCGTGCCTCGAGCAGAGACGAGTGGCACAGGTCGTGTAGACGTTTTAGCAAGATTAACAGCGCAATGGCAGTTAGGGAAATTTATGTTCTGGCTAACAATTTGGCTATGCGATTTCTGAAATACCGGAGCTTTACTGGATACATACTCCTTGCGTGCCTGGGCATAAGGGATCTTCTTTTTTCACATTGAATCTCCAGGACTTTTTTCTCCACCTTCAATTTCGGACAGGCCCAAGACCAAGCAGAATGCGGATCCTTACAGTTGACGCATAACTTAGAAGACTCACATGGTGTATCGTAAGCTTCCTGTCCGCAACCCGCATAGGTTGGGTTTTCACGGCATCTCAGCCTTGTATGCCCGAATTCTTGGCACTGAAAACAGCGCCGAGGATTGGGGACATATGGCCGGACTCTGAGCACATGGAAGCCTGCTCGAACCTCCTTTGGAAGGGTGGGAGTCACAAAAGTGAGGCTATATTATCTGTCTTTTTCTCTAAACCATTCTTTTTCGTAACTATTCTATAAACTTCTGTGACATGCTGAGGTGCAAGCTCATCACAGATCTTCTCAATGCTTAAGCAGTCGAGATCATTGCATTTGACCACTTCCTTGCAAACATTGAGGTACCTGTTTGGCTCCACCTTCACTGGTAAATTGACCGAGTTGCTCATCGGTATTTCAGTTAAACCAATTATATTTGAAGACTGAATGTCAGCCATTTTTTGAATCACTATCATTCCATCGTGCAGTTTTCTTATCGAAACATTTGACTTTGCTGCACCATTTATCATTTTTTCGATAGTAAATGGGATAACACGCTTTAGGTTTTCTTCTTCCTGAACTCGAGACATAATCCGGAAACAGGGCTGAGGCCTCACTACTTCCTGATTATTAGATATCGGGCTGGACGACCTTTCCCATTTTCAACTCTAATTATTATTACGGCCCTGTGAGGGGCCGGGCAGTGAGTTGCCAGCGAGGTTTGGCAGTGCGGTGCCAGCGGACAGTAAGGTGTCAGCTGTGACAAAAGATTCGGCCATGCCGTTTTGGGGGACAACCTGCACAATACTCAGATCATATACCCAGGGTGATCCAAGTTGGTTCTACCACACAAGTTCCTGTTAACTCCCCGGCGAGAGGCTCCATACGATGCTAGACATGACAACCTTCGCATGGGGCATCGCCAGTAACAAGTGGGTGCAGGAAAGTGCCAATTTTACGTCCGGACCCTGATGAACGCCACCTATCTTTTCCCGGTTATTGTACTCCCTAAGGCCCTTATACTAGATATTACAACTGGCGCACTTTTATGAAGGAGCTCAAAAACAGTGTTTTCCAATAATCGTCAAAGGAGAACCATGTTAGCTGCCAAGGTCATCAACGGAGGGGCCAAAATCATCTGTACATGACTCAACAGCAGGGGCAGGGTAGAAAGAAGTAATGAAAGAGAAAGAGATGGGAAAAGATGGAAAGAAAGGGAAGGAAAAAGAAAAGAAGGAAAAAAGAAAGATTTAGGATAGATTTGTCCTGCATGAGGTACTTCCTACACAGAAGCCTCTCCTTTAAGTTGCCTCTTACGACAAGCAGGGGTTACTGCGGGACTATTCTAAACCCCGTCCCGCAGGTGAAAATTTTCAATAAAGATGCCAAAGAAAACATTGCCTAAAAGTACTTAACGTACTTTATTTAACTATTCTGAAGACTTAGTGGCAAAGGCTATAGAAGCTGTCAAGAATGGCATGCGTAAAAGGGATCATCAAATATGTTTAAAGTTCCTAGGGTTACTTTAATACGAAAGGTTAGAGGTGATGTGCCACAAACTCGAATACTAGGACCTTCCATGGTATTAACAAAAGTCGAGGAAGATTTGTTGGAAAAATGTATTCTTAGTCTAGCAAAAAAAAATCTGATTCCTTGGCACATGCTGTTTAATTCTGTTAAACAAATTTTGGATGAAAGTGGAACCCCTTTAAGGACAATTTACCGGTCGAACCTGGTTTAAAACATTCTTGAAGAGACATCCAAAAATATTAGAAACACATGCTGAAAACCTTACTAGCACTTACATTTGCAAATATTGAAGGAATTAAGAAGTGGTTTCAAGAAATAGAAAAGTTTTTGACAAAGGAAGGCACTCAAGATATTTTAAACCACCCAAAGTGGATATTTAATGCCGACGAATCAGGCTTTATGTTGTGCCCAAAGACTGGTAGAGTCTTAAGGCAACGAAAAAGAGGAGACTTTTACATTGAGGTGCCAAATAATGAGAAGGAACAGATTACTGTGATGGGTTTCTTTTTTCAAGTGGTGATACACTATGGTAATATACCCCTATAAGCGAATGCCATGAGAAGTTGCCGAATCGGTGCCAGACACTTGGGCTACTGGTTTATCCGATTCTGGATGGATCAATAGTGAGGTATTCTTCGAATTTTTGTCAAATCACTTCAGTTCATACCTTGACAACAAAAACATTTAATGACCTGTGATTTTATTTGTTGATGGATATTGGTATCATTTAACACCACAAGTTAGTCAAAATGACATTGTGCTGGTGGCACTTCATCCAAATAGTACACACTTGCTGCAACCTGCTGATCAGTGGCGGCTCCAGACATGTTTCTCAGGGAGGGCACAAAAATAATTAAGCTAATTAATTATGTAAAAATTAATAGGCTACCATTTTCATTTACATAACATTAATATGATTTCCTGAAAAACATTGCATACAAAAATATATATTTACCTATATACACCTGTCCTATATACTTATACCTACCTGCCTATGCCTTCCTAATTATGCATTTTAACTTGCATTTTTTTACAAGAAATAAATTGTCCTTGCCAGGTTAGCTAAGTAATACTTTTCAACTTAAATAATTTTGCTAACAAAACAATATTATTCTTACATACAAAATTATTTCTAAGAAAAACAACAAAACTATGATATTTAACAATGAATATCTTCATAGAATCAAAAGTCCTAGTTGCATTTGTTGCAATTATCAGTATCAAAACTGTTTTATAAAATGCAATATTATGGATTAGACAAAAACTAAATGTCTTCTTTCACAATCACACACATGAAAAGTTCAGTTTTGGGTGTTTGGATCACCCAATGCTCTTTTATTTTCTCATCCAAGTGTTTGAGATCAGCTACCCCTGTATTCGCCCAAGTGTCTGCAAAGCCGAAAATAGTACAACAAAAACTAAAAACTATTATTTTTTTCACACCCTGCAATTCAAGTAGCTTTCTCATACAGTTTCGGGTTAAAACTACGACTGTAGTTTCTCTTCTGGCTATGATAAGTACGTGATTGGTTAAGTTGTGGTCTTGGAGGGCCAAGTTTCTTTATTTCAAGCCTTTTTTAAAATAATCTAATGGCTTGC
>CABFWB010000683.1:0-20552 GCA_902151455.1 Timema bartmani | reverse complement strand
GTCTTACTACCCGTTCGGGTTGTACGCTTAAGTACTAATTACACTAATGGGTTAGGAATTGGGAAGGTTAAATTTAGAGGAAGTTAACCCGCATTTGCGTGGAGGGAGAGTGGAAAACCATTTATGAAAAACCACCCTCGGTTCACCCGACCGAGATTCGAACCTCGATCTCCCCGTCCTCGGCAGTCGAGCTCAACACGACTGGCGCGTTAGCTAACCACGCCACCGAGGCGGGTTACGGGGGGAGAAGGGGGCACATGCCCATGCACCCATTGGCTAGAGCCGCCCGTGCTGCTGATTTCAGTGTTTTCAAACCATTGAAGGATGGATGAAAGGAGACAGTTCGTCGGTGGAAGTTTAAAAACTATCTCAATGATATAACAAGGAAAATATTTGCCCCATTATTCAACAAAGTATTCCAAATCAAAGATACTCAACAAGCGATAATAAATGGATTCCGTTCTTCTGTAATATATCCATTTTCTCCTAAGAATGTTGATTTCGCTAAATGTATAAGGATTTGTGATGTATCAAATTTATATTAGAAGGATACTAAAGTAGAAGGCTTAAGCAATGAAAAATGCTTTTTGGAAGTTTTAGAGTCAAAAATACCAAATAATCAACTTTTTTTTTTTCTAGAGTGTGGAAAAAGGAGTCGGCTGGACGGGTGAAGAGTCTACAAAATATGTATTTCATATTTGGAGAGCTTTTAAAATTGAACAATCTGTTTAAAACATTGAAATTGAGCCTGAATTGAATGAACCTTCAATTTTGCAACCCAATAATTTGCCATATTCTTGTATGCATACCCAGTAGCGGATTCAGAAAAAAAAATGACAGGGGGGGTACTATGAGACCAATAGTTATATTGCTTTTACATCCTTTTAAAAACAATATTACTATATATTATGGGACAGTTATTATTAATTTTAAAATTAAATTTTAAAAATATCTATAAAAACAGATTGTTTATATAAAATAATTTTTGAGTTAATCAGCTATGTTAGTATAAACATTAAGGAATACAGTAAAACCTTGGATTGCGAGCATAATTCGTTTCGTAAACGTGTTCGTAATACAAAGCACTCGTATATCAAAGCGAATTTCCCCCATAAGAAATAATGGAAACTCAGATGATTCGTCCCACAACCCAAAAATATTTAATCTAAAAATGATTAATACCTTTTTTATTTTCGTTATTTAAATGTAACTGTACTGTTATCAAAGTTATTTATTAAATTTAATGGTGGCTGGTGTGAAGTTGACGAGAGAGATGAAAGGAGGAGGTGTGTTATTGTTTAGGACGACTTTCACTGTCACTAACGGAATCACTGCTATATGTTGGATCACTGGAATATTTTTCTTTTTGTGCGACTATAACAAAGAACCTATCCAATGACACTGCTCGGCAGACAAAGCGTAACCATAGTACTACTCGTATTGCAAGATATCGCTCGTTTATCAAGTTAAAATTTATTGAAAATTTTTGCTCGTCTTACAAAACACTCGCAGACCAAGTTACTCGCAATCCAAGGTTTTACTGTATAACCACTATAACCACTAATATTCTTTATATTTACACTCTAATATTTTATGAGGCATAGCAGTGAAAGTCACAAATCTTTTTTTGTGAAATATTATTACTAAACTTAACATTTAGTTCTTTGAAATGAGAGAAGAGAACAAGCTTGAATAGAATAACTGAATTTTTTGCTAATGTTTTCTGGAAAGAATATTCAGAATCTCTTCAAGAGTTATTTCAATATTTTAATTAGTACTGAACGTTGCCAAACCATTGAGTCTTTCCTGGCCCATTGTTCATCTCAAGTACAGTATGTTTTAATTATTTTCAACGGATTAAAAGACCGCTTTACTGTTGAAGAATTAAGTGGCATTACAAAAAGAATTTCCAATAGGCACTCGAGGTTTGGAAACATAAACGCAAATTTGTATGCTGCCATTGGCGTATCGACCTTTTTGGATTTCTGTATCCAGAATCCCTTCCATAATTTCAGTTATCTATGAAGTACCTCTACAGAAGATGGTAAATCGGATTCCTATATTTTTGCGGCATCTAGCATCTCTTCATCTGCTGTGTCTAAATCAAAATACTATTTAGGTATTCTTTTTTGCAGTTTTGAAATATCTAACTATGATAATATATTTGAGAAATCATGAATCTAACTCTGAAATCAGGTAGTCAAAATAAGGTAAAAAGTTGTTTACTTGAAAATAGTCTAGCAGATTGGTCAAATTCCCTCGGTTTTGGTGGATATTTCTAACTCTTGGAATTTTAATTTCCACGTCTAATTTTTCAGAAACACTTCTGGCCTGGTCAAATATTATTCTAAATTTATTTTCTGAATTTTCTCTTATTCTATTTAATGATGATTTAGCTATTTCTACTATTGCAATTGCCTTAGAGAAGTCAACATTAATAATTTGCAGTAGAATTGAAAGTGGTAAATGTTATGGCTAAAAGCGTCACAACAAAAACTCAAATTTGCAAATTGCTACGAACAACGACTGGGCATTGCATGCTGAATTAGTACTGACAGTATTGGTGATACTTATATCATACATTACAGAAACTACTGCAGGCAGTATTTCCAAATATTGTAGAATTTCACTAAACAAAATTTAATCCAACGAGTTTTGCAAAGTTTTCTAGCCTCTACTCATTACTGCTTTATGAATCGATAGAAGTTCTGTGATTTTCTCACTTAACAATTGGGTTATTGAGGCAGATTTGCTTAAAAAGTTGTTAACTTTTGTGTAACTATACCTACTGTATTGTGAATACTGGGTGCTATATTTGCTTTGCTTAAAGTTAAATTTGGCATGTGCTTGGCATAATGTGTGTAAGTAGGGAAAAGTATTTTCAAAATTCTTGCTTGTACTTCTCTCATTGCTCCACCCATGTTAGCACCCTCATCGTAGCCTTTTCCACGGAGGAATTCAATATCCAAATTTGATCTTTTCAAAATGTCAAATATGGTGTCACTCAAACCTTCACCAGTCAAGATAATAACTTTGGTAAACCCAATAAAGTTTTCTTCTATAGTGCACTTTTCTGTGTCAAAATATCGAGCGCAGAATTAAAATTGCTAGGAAATGGTTACGTTGGTTGTTTTATCAACCAAGATACTATAAAACTTCGAAACTTTAACCTTTTTAATAAATTTACTTTGTGTGATTTCTCCGCAGCATTTTATTAATTCATTTTGTGTTGTTATTTATATAAAAGTAGCATTTTTACCAGCAGTTGCAAATGTTTTTCAATAATTTAATCACCAGCATTGACACGAAATCTTAGTGATGCCTTTAAATTACCCTTAGTTTTCATTTTATCAACGTTGCCTAACTTGCCTTCGTCTTAATCTACAAAAATGGACCCATCATCTCTATAACCCCTCAAAGCGATATTTTTCATTCCGTGATATAATATCTTCTCAATGATTGGTATTAATTTTTAAATATTTCTTTCTATTATTCGCTTGTTGCTGCTATCTTTTGCTGTCTCAATACTCAATGTTTTACCATCCATGACGTCAGTAAAATGCTAGGACCTAACTAAATTTTACCTATGGTATTCAGATCTCTCATGAACTTTGAAATCATTGTTGGCATTCTTATAAGATGGTAAAGGTTCTATCACCAACTTTACCAGCTTCGTACGACTACAACCTCCCTCATCTTCTCCAGATAAAACACAAATTCTGCATAAAGAACCTACACATATATAGTAACTATTAAACCACCAAGGAAATTCCTTTATCCGGTGTATTTTTAATTATCTATTTTTGCTTCCATGAACAACAGAAGGAAAGTTGTAGTTTTCAGTTGGCCACCATGGATTCCGCAGTACACTATCACGTTCGTCATCAACTGTTTTCTGCGTAAAACCAACATAACTAATATCCCTGACATGTTGAAGCTGAACATTCTTCTAAAGCGTTTTGTGATGAAACGATTCCACAGGGCCACTTCCGCTTTCAAACTCGTATGGTTTTATCAAAACTTCTTTCATTACTCCTAAAACTTTGGGAAAACGTCATAAGTGTAAGTTATTTCACTGCTCGTCTTTTATCTATAACTGTAGATCTGTCATCAATGATACAAATAGTTATAACAAGTCTCTCTTAATAAATGTACACAAACAAGGGACACAATTATGCAAGGAGCTGTGATGTAACAATGTGACACTCAAACAAAATATGACTCGTGTACACAGGCTCATGGAAATAGCAAAACTCTAAATCACTTGGAATAAACAGAATACATGAAACACGACCAAACTGTGTGATTTCTTGAACTAGATAGATGATCACATCAGCATAAGTGTGACCAATTGTAGTCGGGTGAAAATAGCTAAACCACAATACAAAAATAGCTAAAATCCCATTTTACATTTTATTTGTAGCAATTTAAACAATGTTTGTGTATTTTTTTAAAATGACAGGGAGGAACGTGGCCCGGTGCCCCTACCCTTAATCCACCACTGGGCCTACCTCATCTTGTGTTTTACCGCCACAAACACCTGAAAAACTATCTTCTCCGGGTCTATCTACATCATAAGGTTCTCATTGTGGTTCTTCATTTTCTAGCACATCAATTAAAAGATCATATCTTCCCAAAAAGTAGGCCAACTGAGTAGCCCTTTTAAAAGGTGTTTGTTCTGGCCCAAAACACCTGAAAAAACCACGAAGAGATAACGAACGATTTACCTTGCTGTTGTTTCGTCAGAAAAATGGAAACAATATTTTTCTGACACTGAAAATAACAAGAAAAATTAAATAAATAAAAAGCCCCTAAAGCAGAAGAAGTAGCTGAGTATTGGATCTGCAAAAAATGTAAGAAAAGCTTCAACGAAGAAAAAAAAAGTGCTCCAAATGTGGTTAGAATGTGGCGAGTGTTCTGACACATACCATTACAAATGTGTACCAAAATCTCACATTAAAGCTTTTGGTTTAGACATTGATGACACAGGTGAATATGAAGAAGACGTGACCTTTTATTGCAATAAATGTGGCAAGCTAAATGACACAGATGAAGATGAAGATTTTGATGGAAATTAAGTAGGCTACCTCTTTTATCTAAGTAGGGCCGTATCTTCCAAGTTTAATTAAAGATACAAATTAAAAGGACACAAAAAATATAGCCTATTGGGTCATGTGTTTAGTAGTGTGGAATTCTTTTCGTTAAAATATAAACTTTAATATATTTTTAATAATACTGTGGATGTGTATTTTGATAGGTAAGTAGAGGAAATATATACATATATATATATTTATTTACACTAAGCATTTATCTATTAGTTAACTTTAAGTCCATTGACCTCAATGAAAAATACATAAGATAGGTTATAAATGAATTGTGGACTAACTCAGACAAAAAAAAATGTGATTACAATATTTGGGTTCACAAATAACATTTACTTTTTACTACAATTGCCTCAGGAAAAAAAAACCCATAATACTACCCAAAAAAATTTGAGCACGGGACTCTCTCAGGACCTCTGGGTCATTTTGGAAAAAATATACCCTGATTGTTTAAGTGGACTTATTGAACGAGCCACTATTTAATAAACAATTTGAATTCCTTAAATATATATTGTATACATTTATAGTCCATTTACTCATGAGGTTGGTCGTAAGACACTAAAACAATTAATACTAGATAAGGTCATTGCATTCGTCGAAGTCGTTACTTTGGCCAATAAAAATTTAGTTTCTTTTTAGAGCCAATGATGAAACAGTAAAATTACGTCCACAAGAAAAAATTCTAATGCCAGTGAACTAAAATTAATGTTAACCTTTGAACTTGGAGCAATAAAAGTTAAACGTTTAATAAAGCCTGGTCGAAAAGTTAGTTTAAACAAAGGATGAATCAACATTAAAGTTTGTGTTCATATCACCTCAGGTTAACGGCGTCTTGTATGTAGTCTTCGGCGTTGGAGAGGTTAGATGATAGTGAATCAGGCAATCTCACTTATTATTCACAGTCTTGTTCTGGCAGCAATTAACGTGGTCCCAAGACGTACCATCTTGTACTGGCCTGATTGTTGGGTAATTGGCATTAATAAAGCTCTGCCATTATCACAATACTTTCTTCCAAAAAACCAACTTTTTTTTTCTTCCAGTCCGCGTCTCTCCTTTCTTTGTTATGGTTTTCTTCAACAATGCCCAGCCTGGCTTCTTCCTTCCTCTCTCCCCTTCCCCACCGCTGGAGTTCAATTTCTTTCCTCCTTGTATAGTGCGGCCATTACGAGTCTCTTAGAAGATGACAAAATATTTTACACCTGATCAGGGTGAGTTTTTTTTTAAAGCGGGGACGGAATAATTTGGACAAAACTCCAGTAAAAAATTTTTTTTTGTCATATAATTGTACTGACATTATTATTAGGTGTTTCCTTCGATGCAATGCAATGTCCATTGAAAATAATAAGTTTAAAATAAATAATCACTTAAGAATAAATTAAAGCTAAATAAAAGTATACCTTGACAGAATTAAAATTCTTACAAGCAAACTAATTTATTTACTATGCAAATTAGGTACTAAACTAACTTCTTTTTCTTCAATAATATGTTTTCTATGCAAGACCTTATTTCCTACTGTAAATAATGTATTTCTTAATTTTGATATTATGTTATTGATAAATGTCCACTACTAAATATAATGGGGTGTTCCCAACTAATATTTACATGTCCACTACTACATTTTTGTGTGTGATTTTTAAAAATAATTTTTCAAATATATTTTTATGTTATAAAAAGTAAATTTGGGTATCCATTCTAAAAAAAATGAGGTATCAAAATTGATTATAGAATCATTACTGAGACAATTTTTTCTATGATAAATGTTATAATGATTTTTAAGAAAAGAAATTCTTCAACAGTGTTCACTACTACCACAGGGACCACTAGTGGCAATCTTTCAGCACCCATCCATTATGGACAGTCAATACGAGTTTTTTCAAATATATTTTGTTAAATATCTCATTCCAACTGCATTCACCTTTCTCTTGGGTCTCTCCTGATATACATACGCTTCACATCCATACAGCAAAGTTGGCGTGAACACACTTTTATACACTGCTGTCTTAGTCTATTTCTATACTTCCTCATTCTTAGAAATAGTCCGCATACACCCAAATACTCTCCTACATGCATTCACCCGTCTGAGGTGCTAAAAGCTTTTAGAGTGTTAAAGAATGACAAAGCTGTGGGTGTAGATGGGATTACAAGTGAAATACCAAAGTGTGGAGGTTAAGCACTTTTTGCCGGATTATTTGAGCTTTTAAATGTATGAGCTGGAATTTCAAAAGTCCTAATGATTGGGAGATTGCTATCATTGTTCCTTTGTTTGTCTGAAAGGTGGACACATTGCAAAAAAAATTAAACTAAAGTGTTTGATCTGTGATGGTAAACACAGTATTCTACTTTGTCCCAAACTAGAAACTAGTGTTCTTAAGTCTGGGGATAAGGACAGTTTGAAGAAAGACTTACCTGAAAGTACAAGGGTCCTGTGGAGAATACATTACCAAATAATTCTTGCTCTGAAGTACTTCTTTAAACTCTTATTGTATGGTTGAAGGGAGAAAGGGGTAATTTAAATGTTCAAGCTCTGATAGACACGGGATTCCAAAGCACATACACTCTGAAGGGAGTGGTAGGACAAATGGGATACACACCAATAAGTAAAGAACGTATTCAGCATGCTTTGTTTGGAGGAGACCAGTCAGGTGAAGTTTCACACAATCGTTTTCAAATCCAGTTGATAAACATAAAAAACCGATATGTATACGACTTTGAAGTTCTTTACTATGACAAAATATGTTGTTCTGTGCCTTCCACAAGAAAAGATTTGTGTCAGAGAGAGAGAGAGAGAGCGAGCTACAGCTGTTGGGTATATAAATAAATGATGAGGTTGGACGGGTAGAAGTTTTGATAGGGGCTGATTTTGTGGGAAAAATATTCACAAGTGAAAGAGTTGCTCTTAAATGTGGTTTGGTAGCTGTGAACACCTATTTAGGATGGACGCAACTGGGCAGGGTTCCGTGTAAGAAGTCACTTTCTCATACCATGACCATAACTTCTTTGTTTGATAAAGATATGTCTATTTTCACACTCTGAGATCTTGATGTTCTGGGAATCGAGGACCCAGAGAAGCGAAGGACAAAGGCAACATTAGAACATTTTAAACAAACTGTCAAACGGGATGTGGATGGTCGTTACATGGTTGAACTTTCATGGGTGGATGGACAACCCCCTCTCCCTTCAAATTTCACAATAGCTCAGAAGCGTCTGGAAACAACGTTCCGGAAACTGAAATCTCTTGAAGTAGAAAGAGCCCACATAGAAGTGTTTGAAGAGTGGAAGAGAGAGGGAATCATAGAAGAATTGGTTAATGGTAAATGTAATGAGGGACTTTAGTTTCCCCACCGACTAGTGATCAAGGAACAGGGTACCATGAAGATTCGCCCCCGTGTTTGATGTCTCAGCAAAGATAAATTCCTGTCCTTCGCTGAATGATTGCTTGGAGGAAGGGCCTAACTTGATTGAACGTAGTCCGTCTCTTCTGCTTCGCTTCAGTGTGGGAGCTATTGGTGTTATTGCTGATATAAAGAAAGCTTTCTTGCAGATTGGACTTTGTGAACGAGACTGAGATTTCATACGGTTCTTGTGGAAAGCAACGAATGGGAAAAGCACGTGTGGTTTTCGGCGTTTCACCCAGTCCTTTTCTGTTAGGAGCTGTCATTGAACACCATCTAGACTCAGTCTTGAGAGATTGTGAAAAGAACTGTTTTAGGACTAGCATGTATTCCCAGAAAACTATTAAAAAGTTTCAGAAAGGTTTTTATGTTGACAATTATGTCTCGAGTATGGATGAGGTGAGCGAGCTACATCAGTTTATGACAGAATCAACTGCTTTGTTGCTTGAAGCAAAATTAGAGCTGAGAATATGGGAATATTCTAGCTCTGAAGTTAACAATAGTGAAGTGTTACCTGTTTTAGTTCTGTATTGGAGGCGTGGAACTGATATGTAGGCCACCAATTCAGCCTTTCTTCCTCAAATTGATTTTCAGACTGTGACTAAGAGAAACATTTTGTCTTTTGCTCATAAATTGTATGACCCAATTGGTTTCACAGCTCCTGTAACATTGATTTCAAAACTGTTGATTCAACAGATGTGGGCCGCTTAGTTGGGCTGGGATGAAGGAGTTCCTACAAAAGAAAAGGAGAGGTTTATAAAATGGACTAAGAGACTTCAATGTCTGAACAAAATTGTAATTCCCAGATATATCACCCAGAAGAACGCGAAAGTGTTTGAAGTCACAGAAGTGGATCTGGCGGGTCCACTTTACCTACGGGATGGAAGAAAAGCCTGGACAAGCCTTTTTACGTGTGCAGTGTATCGTGCTGTCCACCTGGAACTAGTATCCGCATTGTCTTCGGATGCCTTCATACAGGCCCTAAGGAGATTCGTGGCTCGACGTGGAAGACCATATGTCATATACAGTGATAACGGGACTAACTTTGTAGGTACAGCTGATTCTTTTTCACAATTGGACTGGGAGAAAATTAATGCTTTCAGCTCAGCACAACGAATTGTTTGGAAAATAAATCTTTCTGCTGCTCCATGATGGGGTGGTTGGTGGGAGCGCCTTATTGGTATAGTGAAATCCTTGCTTTTGATAATACTTGGAAGAGCCCGGTTGACTTTTGAGGAACTGACAATTGCACTATGTGACTGTGAGGCTATAGTGAATTAATTACCTTTGACCTATGTATCAGAGGATCCTGACAGCCGGACTCCATTGACACCGGCCTTATTTCTGCAGGACCTCAAAGAAGTACCAGGGCCTGATTGTAACCAATAGGGAACGACTGATCTGAAGAAGAGGTCAAGGTGTTTGCAAAAACTGCGTGAAGTATTGAAAAGAGGTTCCGAAGTGAATATCTGGGTCAGCTAGCTGTAAACTCAAAGAGCAAGAAGGAGTATCCTTTAAAGGTTGGTGAAGTGGTTCTCATCGGGAGTAACAACCTCAAACGGCTGGACTGGCCCTTAGCTGTAGTAGAAGAGTTGTATGCTGGACTTGATGGAGTTCACCGATTGGTTCGGCTGAAAACGGGTACTGGCACTGTCATGAGGCCTATTCAACGACTGTACAGTCTCGAGGCAACAGAATCAAACTCAAGGCCTAAAGCTACGCGCTCTAGCTTGTCGAATGTACAGACAGATACGTCTTTAGAAGAGGGAGATAAAAAACCTTCAAAAGAGACTTTTCTAGACCAACGGACCAGAAAGGGTAGGGCGATATTTAACATAAGGAAATTATTAGGTTTTGTGTTTAGGTGTTAAAAGAACAGCGACGCAAATACTCTGAACTTCGTCAAAGTGATATTGTCTGTGAAAATTCCTTAATTTATGTTGTTGTTTCGAATTAGAAACACAAGGTGGGAGAATATCATATTGTTTCAATAGATGGACTTGTTTTTTATTGTTTCAAAACATATCTTGTTAAATGCCTATGCCTCTATTCATGTTTTGTCTATGTTTAAAAAAAATGTATGTTCTTTGTCTTCTTTGTTTTGTTAATTTTGTCATTTTTGTGGCTCTGATTTAAAAGAAAAATTAAATGGTGTTTATGTACAACGCATATTTATCGTTACTTAAATATTACGTTGAATTTATTTACGTCGGGTAGATGATAAGTGACAAAACGTATCTAGAAAGCCATATATAAGTGTAACAATGCTCTGCATCTTTGGATAGTAACAATACATATTCGTCTCGGTGGAAACCACAAATTGTCAAACTTATGGCAAGTCGGTTAGTTATATCGTACACTTTCACACGTTATTATACAATATTTTATTAGTGCACAAGAGGTCGAAAGGGAAGTAAGATTTATAATAGAGAGTGATAACAGGCTGATACAAAGAAATAAAAAAATTCAAGTACAAGTTCAAACATACAGTTCAGATCCAGACCCCTCGTATGAAAGAAATCTTCTCACCTATCAATTCCTTGCTTCAGTCTAAGGTTGAGAGAAATGAGTTCATCTTTATCCGATGAATCTACCTCAATAAGGCCATTGATTCGTTCCGATGTGACTATTGAAGAAGCTTTGTCCAATGATTCTACCTCAATAAGTCAATTGATTCGTTCCAATTAGCTCGGCTTGTCGTCTATGTGGCAGTGGCGTATTCGAAAATTAATTTTTGGGGGTTAAGTGAATCTTATGAGTAGTCTCGTGGGCCCACCTGGTACACCCCCAGGCTATTTTCCGTGAGCGAGAGTGTGTATTGTGATGTCAATTAACCTACTTTCCACATCCGGTTGATATACCGTTATTCTCCAACCCACATCCTGGGACCACCTGTCACAGCCCCGAGGCTATTTTCCGTGAGCGAGAGTGTGTATTGTGATGTCCACATCCGGTTGATTTATCGTTATTCCCCCCACCCACATCCCCCGGACCCCGGCGGGAGTGGAGGACCACCTACCCACTAGCCAGGGCTAATGAGTTTAGCCCCAGCCCCATTAGATTTTAATGTGTGCCCATTGGTTTTTTATGCATGCCCTGAACCGTGCAGTCTCGGACACTCCTCCCGCGACGTGTCAGCATGGGGGTTCAAACTCAGGGCCATAATTAATCAGTCAGTATTTGGAGCTCGCCACTCGGAATCCACAGACTGAGAGCAGCGAAGCTTGATTACTAATGATTGAAGAAACTATCGAAGAGAGCATTTACGGTTAATTTCTCGGGGCCCCAGAGCAGTAATTACCGGTAAACATGTTCAATCAGGAAAATTCCGGTCAGCTACATGACACGGATCTTCGTATCACGTGAGCGCAAAGTGTCTCCAACCCTCTATCGTTAACGATATGATTATTATCCATGGTAAAAGGACTCCTATAGTAGGGTTTTGACCGGAAAGCACAATTACGTCTAGATACACTTGACAGCAAATTATGTGTGAATATTCTAAACTGGTCCTCCTACCGATTCTAAACTGTTCTTCCTACCCAAGAACTTAAATATATTCATACAGCAATTCCGTGATCTGACCATAAAGTTTGTATTTTTAAACTGCTCTTCCTACCAGGATCATACTATAGTTCTGTTCCATGTTTTCAATGTTGTTTGCAAAAAAGTTTGTATTTGTTCTTCCTACCAAACAAATTAAATATATTCATACGTCAATTCAGTGAGATACCGGCTGCTGGTAAAGGACTCATTTGATCTTGGAAGAGTATCAAAATTAATTCACCAATAAAGTGTTATATTTGCTGATTATAAGGTAATAGAAATGATACCAAACAAATTAAATATATTCATAAGTCAAGTCAGGGAGATAATGACCACTGGTAAAGGACTCATGTAATCTGCAGACGATCAATGTTGATGTCTGAGAGCCATACATAGCATAGCGTCTTACTATCCGATTGGGTGAGGAAGTACACTCGCAATTGCGTGGAAAAAATAACCCTCAATGCTACCAGTTGGGGTTCAAACCACGCTCTCCTCAGCAAACGAGCTCAACACTAGAGTGACAGTACGCCTCAGCGGGGATTCTAACCACGACCTCCACCTACATAACCAGATGAGTTACAAGCACCCTTTCTGGCTAAACGTATATATATATTAATTAAGATAATGTTTCACCAGCAGGGATTCAATTCCGGCCTCCTCCACCAATATTAGATGATGTAGCTACCACAGAGTTTCGAACCTCGATATCTGTCGCGGTTCTTGCGCTGTGACAGTACGCAACAATTATCAAAACAAAATTGATCAAGTAACGGTACATTACATCTAATTTATTAACGAAGCTAAATTAAAATTTATCATTAGCCAATAGGATGCGAGAAAATAAGTAGGCTAAATCCGGATGAGATTTTGTATAAGAACACTCGCATTTTGAAAATTTTCTCATTTTACTTCTGACCTTCAAGCGGAAAAAAAAGAGCTTCAAGCGTACGACAGCAGAAGGTCTGCCTGACGGAGTAAACGAAGGTATGTAAACATTGTGGACAACATTATTTATGTTATAACTACTGACCCCCTAACATTTAGATTATGACTTTCATTTATTTTTTGTCAGTGTTACTAAATTTTATAGACATTTTTTAAATAATGATGATTCATATTTATTTAATAATTTAGTTCATTAATTGAAAATATTAACGGTTACTTTCTTTAATAATTTAGTTTTTATACCCTATTAAAATCGGACGCTTTTTTGACTGGCTGTATGTATCTTTCGACCCTAATATATTCCATAGTGTATGTTTTATTAGGATTTACCGAAAGCTGGACCGAAGGGGGAGAGTCCATCGGAGCCATGCTGGAGAATTTCACAGAGGACGGAGTTTGTTTGGCCGAAATAGCTGCATCATATGGTAAGTACTGTTTATTCAGACAGACCCTCCTCCAACCGGGACCACCCAAATATATGTTTTTAGGGTGATGCACCAATAATGCTGGGACTAGACAATTTAGAATGAGTGGGTGGGTGGATTGAAGAGTGTAACAAGATTAAATTCCCCTCAGAGTTCTTTGGTCAAACTATTGCATGTAAACAATGTGTCATAATTATGTTTTAGAAAATTGCGAGCTCACCGGCTTAGTACCTACCACCCGTCCCACGACTGTTCCTCAGCGGGTGGAAGGTGTTTGTACTGTCAGCCGCTACACTGACGACATCTATAGGGATCTGGATGAGATTGGAAGTATTCTATGTAAGTAATTTTATGACACACATACACACACGCACACACACACACACACTAAGCATGAAACCTGGAAGTTACAGCAGTGAACTAATGTGACTAGATTATACTTTCACTCTCTATTTGCGTTAAAGTTAAGGACTGCATTCAATAGGTTTGTTTTTCCCCTCTATCCCCGTTATTAGCTTGGGTTTCTTAATCTACTGTCATCTACGGTGACAGCTATAGTGAGACGAACGGTATTTACGTCAAATAATGTGATCCACAACTTTAATGTTGAATGCTAACAAAAGTTTGTATTTTCCAAAACTGCCAGAATCCAAACTATTTAACATATTCATACGTCAAGTCAGGTTATCTGCATCTGGCACCTTAATAGACTTTATCAATACCTATAAATATTCTAAACCGTCAGAATCCTACACTTTAACATATTCATACATCAAGTCATGTGATCTGCAGTACAAATAACTCAGTAAATTCAAAATAATTCTAGGGTAGTTTACAAATAATTTATTTAAGAGTGTTTATTGTGATTTTTAAGGTAGCGCACAAAATATGTTAATGTAAGGCTTTCTTTAAAAACTTGATGAATATTTATTCCTAAATAAATTAACTAAAGACTTTATTCTAAAAAATACGTCAAATCATGTGATCCACAACTTTGATGTTGAATGCAAACAAAAGTTTGTATTTTCTAAAACTGTCAGAATCCCCCTATTTAACATATTCATACGCCAAGTCAAGTGATCTGCATCCAGCACCTCTATAGATATTATCAATACCTCTAAAATAACACAACTAATATTCTAAACTGTCTGAATCCCATAATTTAAAATATTCATACGTCAAGTCATGTGATCTGCAGTACAAATAACTCAGTAAATTCAAAATAATTCTAGGGTAGCTTACAAATATTTATTTAAGAGTGCTTATTGTGATTTTTAGGGTAGCGCACAAAATAAGTTAATATAACGCTTTCTTTAACAACTTGATGAATATTTATCATACGTCATGTCATGTGAACTACATCTGCCACATTTATATATATTATCAATACCTATACAATAATACAACTAATATTCTAAATTGCCAGAATCCCACACTTTAACATATTCATACGTCAAATCATGTTATCTGCATCTGGTACCTTAATAGATATTATCAATACCTATAAAATAATACAATTAATATTCTAAATTGCCAGAATCCTACAATTTAACATAGTCATACGTCAAGACTTTATTCTAACGTCAAATCATGCGATCCGCAACTTTGATGTTGAATGCAAAAAAAAAAAGTATTTTCTC
Organism: Timema bartmani; assembly: GCA_902151455.1. Classification (NCBI taxonomy): domain Eukaryota; kingdom Metazoa; phylum Arthropoda; class Insecta; order Phasmatodea; family Timematidae; genus Timema; species Timema bartmani. The sequence goes on along the minus strand of CABFWB010000683.1, from coordinate 5,499 downwards.
AAACTGTCAGAATCCCCACAATTTAACATATTCATACGTCAAGTCAGATGATCTGCATCTGGCACCTTTATAGATATTACCAATACCTATAAAATATTCTAAACTGTCAGAATCCCACAATTTAACACATTCATATGTCAAGTCATGTGAGCTGCAGTAAATTAAAAATAATTCTAGGGTAGTTTAAAAATAATTTATTTAAGAGTGTTTATTGTGATTTTATAGTAGCGCACAAAATAAATTAATGTCAGGCTTTCTTTAACGTGATGAATTAAATATTTTATTATAAAAAATACGTCAAATCATGTGCTCTATAACTTTGATGTTTAATGCAAACAAACGTTTGCATTTTCTAAAACTGCCATAATCCCAGGTATTTAACATATTCATACGTCAAGTCAGGTGGTCTGTATCTGAGACCTTTATAGATATTATCAATACCCATAGATATTCTATTGTCAGAATCCCACAATTTAACATATTCATACGTCAAGTCATGTGATTTGCAGTACAAATAACTTGCTGTCTGAATTTGTTTAAGTTCAACTGGAGGCGGGAAACACCAACCAGCCCGTTGAAGCAGTGGCGCTTCCGGACAGCGCCCCACCACCACCATCTCCAGGGCCAACACCACCAGACGGGAAGCGGCCGACGGGAGTCATCTACATCCCGGCGGTGGATTTGGCAGCAGCCGGCCCCTCATCAGCATCCCCAACCAGAATTAGTGGCCCGGTAAACCAGGTTGGTGGAGGTTTGTCCCAAGGTATCTCTCTTCGTATCGTCGAGGAGAGAATTAAACAAATAAAGTTTTTTTTATGTAGGGCGTGAATTTATCATACAATTAGGGACGCCAGAAATCGATCGTGACGCTCAAACCTGGCTCGAGGATCAAATCAATGCATTGCTAGCGCGTCTCCAGGATCACGGAGTTAGGTTGAGGATCACGTAGATCTGCTATTATACAGCACAGACTCCATGTCAAGACCTGTATTTGTTTCGTTTAGACGTGCAGATCAGCTTGACGCGCAGACTGTGCTCTCTAATGTAGAACGAGTGTTACAAAGCAATGCTTCATTCCTCACTTCGTCCCTCTTGTATGTCAAGTTACACCGCTTTAAAGAGCCGCGCGGGAGGGGTAATCATAAATGTGATAAACTTTCTCCCGCTAGCACATATAGCCGTAACAACCAAGGAATCATTACGATTCAAAATGGCGACACACTTTGCCTTGCCCGTACATTGGTTGTCGCAAAAGCTATATGTGACGTTATGAGAGAACCAGGATGCATGGACGTGAACACCTTTAAGCAGATAAAAATTGGTTGTTATATCCAAAAACTCAAAGCCTAGGAACTATGCCGTGATGCCCATGTGAATCTTTTGAAAGGCGGTGGGCTCACTGAACTGAAACAATTTCAAACATACCTCTCCGAATACAAAATCACAGTGTTCAGGGAACGTCGGGGGAGGCAGGTCCTATTTGAGGGACCTACTCCTCCCGAACATTCCTTTAAGGTCTACCTTGATTTGTATTTTCACGATGATAAGCAAAACCATTTTGATGTCATAACATACATGACAGCCGCATTTAAGTGTTCGTACTTTTGCCGCGAGGGTCGTGTACCGTTCAACACAAAGAATGTACACAAATGCAAATCTGCGTGCAAAAAGTTCTACGCTAAAGCGGTTTGCAATGAAGGTCGAACTGTGACCTGTAAAGACTGTGGTCGTTGGTTCACAAACCAGACTAGTTTTGATAACCATAAAAGTCCCGGTGTTTGCAGAGGTCACATGTCGATCTGTTATATCAAAAAGGTTTGTGAGGTTTGCGGGCAATTTTTCAGTTTGGAAAGAGCATAATATTCACACAAGTGTTATGAAACTTTTTATAGAGTATGCAATACATATCGTCCTTTTGGTCATTTCTGCTATATGAATCAAGCCCCATTCAAACCATCACTGGAAAAGAACAATTTCATGTTCGTATTCTATGATTTTGAATGCCGACAAGAAACACTTCTTCAATGTGCGGCCAACACGTACTTGCACGAACCTAACTTCTGTGTCGTGCAGACGTGTTGCAAAGCCTGCCTTCATTTCGATGGAAATGACCATTATTGCACCGAATGTGGGGGCGATAGGACTTGCATATTCAAGGGTGATGCCACACTGACCCAATTTTTCGGATTTCTAGAGCTAATTAAAGCAACAAAATTTAAGGATATCACACTAATAGCCCATAATTCGAAGAGCTATGATGGAAATTTTATTTTAAAATACATGCTGGAGGTAAAAAGATGGACTCAAGCACTAATAATGAACGGTGGGAAAATCATGTTCCATGCGTTACGGCCCGCTCCACTTTATTGACTCGCTGAACTTTCTCCCGATGTCATTGTCCAAGATGCCCAAGACATTCTGCTTGGACGAGTCCTTGGCCAAGGGACCTTTCCCCCATTTTTCAATAAAAAAGAAAACGCGGGGTATAGGGGTCTCTTGCCGCAAAAGGAGCACTACGGCATCGGTGAGATGTCGGTTGAGGGAAAGGAACACTTTGAGACGTGGTATGACGCGCTGGTCAAGGAAAATTAGGTCTTTGATTATAACCGCAATTTGGAACTGTATTGCGTGAAAGATGTAGAGATCCTACGGAAGGCCTGTCTAAAGTTTAGAGATATGCTCATGGAAAACGTAAAGGTGTATCCTTTCAAAGAGGCTTGTACGATCAGGAGAGGCCATGTTGGTTTACCACCAAAGTCACCTTTAGGAGAATACCATAGGTATCATCCCTAACGGTGGGTACTGGTGTGCAGACCAACAGTCGCACGTCACTTTACAATGGCCCATCGACGCCGTGTCTCTATCCTTCACGCGGGCAACGGCCGTGAGGAATATGTATTAGGGCAACGTGTAGACGGCGTTATTAAAGCTGGAGATACCACCACCGTCTTCCAGTTCTGGAGCTGTTATTGGCACGGGTGCCTTCTCTGTTATCCTGACAGGAACACCCCTATCAAAATCAAAAACAACCGCCACGAGACCATGGAGACGCGTTATGAAGCGACCATGGCTTGCGTGGAAAAATTTAAGAATGCCGGCTACACGGTCGTAGAGATGTGGGAGTGTATGTTTAATGCGATGAAACGCACAGACAAGGACTGGAAACAATTTGTACTCCAGCATGAGGTGTTCAGTAAGGATCCCCTAAGTACCAGGGACGCAATCTTTGGCGGGCGTACAAATTGTATTAAACTCTTCCACGAAGCAGACCTTTCTTGTGGGGAGAAGATCAAGTACTTGGATGTGTTTTCATTGTATCCTTACGTTTACAAGTACAAAATATATCCCAGCGGCCACCCCAAAATTCACTTAAGCCAAATTGTCCGTTTATATATCAAGTAGAAGGCATAGTCAAAGTGACTGTGACGCTTCCGCGGGATTTATTCATTTTGCCTACACGGATGCACGATAAGTTAATGTGCATCTTGTGCAGGAAATGCGGGGAGGAGAAAAACCAAGGCGCGTGTCAGTACAACGACAAAAATGATCGTTGGTTGACAGGCGTCTGGGTGATTGAAGATATCCGGAAAGCCGTTGAGAAAGGCTACACCGTTGAAGCCGTTCACGAAGTGTGGGAGTAAAATGTATCTGTTAACTATCGTCAGACACGTTCGGGTGGATTGTTTCACGGGTACATTGATACTTTTTGAAAATTAAACAAGCCAGTGGATGGCCAGAATGGTGTACCTCACAAGATGAGAAGTTGCTTATATTCAAAATTATGAGGCAAGGGAAGGGGTAAAACTCGATTTCGGTTCTGTTTGTAAAAACCCTGGTCTCCGCACTCTGGCTAAACTCTTTTTAAATTCGCTACGGGGAAATTTTGGGCAAAGACCCGATTTACCATACGTATCTGTTGTCAACGACTATCAGGACATCCACAAGTACCTGACGGATCCGTACATCACTGTGGACTGCGTCATTGATGTAAATGATGAGATTATGTTCCTCAATTACAAGGATGCGCATGACGCGTTGCACCCTAACCCTAACACGAGTGTGGTAGTGGCGTGCTACACGACTGCTATGGCTAGGTTGCACTTATACAGCATCCTTGAACAATTGGGGCACCGCGTTTTGTATCACGATACAGATAGCGTTCTATTCACGGAACGCCCCGGCGATTGAAGTCCACTAACCAGAGACTTTTTGGGTGACCTTACTGACGAACTTCAGGATTACGGTTTGGAAGCTATATTAGCGCCTTTGTATCTGGTGGCCCCAAGAATTACGCGTACCGAATTTGTGTTGGTGGCGATCCCGCCAAAACAAACACAAGTGCAAGGTTCGCGGAATCACCATAAACTATGCCAACAGGAACGACGTTAATTTTGACGAACAGGCCGCGGAGAGATACATACAGAAGTCGCACAAAATTGTAAGAAAAGGTCTTGCAACTGTATGTACCGTTTCGCAGACTAAAGTTTACTGGCCCGTGTACACCAAACGACGGCTACTTGATGATTATAATACGTTGCCGTTTGGGTATCAGATTCCTTGTAAACGCGCTCGCCACGACTAAAAGGTGATCATTTAGACGGGCTGAATAATCATCTTTTATTTTCTTTCATTCTAGACAGTTCCACTGACATACCATTTTTCAAAGATTTGATATTGTTTTTTCATATATTTCTGCATGAAAACAGGCATATATTGTATTGATTTATTTTATGCACCCTGGATACTTTTTATATTTTTTATCCACCAATACAATCCTCCACCTACCTGATTATTTCTAGTCAAATAGAATTAGTTGTTTGTATATATATTTATTTTAATTCTAGTCAATTTTGTTTATTTTCTTGGACATATTTTAAATTGAAACCATCTATCTGTGTATATATTCAAATTTTATTTAAACTGGACTTTGTAAATTGGCTTAGATATTTAGTACTGAGGCCACTATTCCCGCTACGACCCCAAGAAATTTATGATTGTTTCTGTTACACCTAAACATGTAAGATATATTTGTAAATACATATTCTATAACTATATTTTTTTTATAAATAAATATTCCAAGTATTCTTTTCATGGTGTTAGCAACTTTTATTTGTGTATATAAATATTCCAAGTATACTTTTAGTGGTGTGAGCTATATTTGTAAAAAAATATTCTGTAATGAAAAAAAAAATATATTATGTATGTTTTTATTTATTATGTCTATATGTTTGTTTATTTATTTATTATTTAGGAATTTAGGAATGAATATAAATTTGATATAATATATAATTATATTGTATAATATAATATAGTTTTTTATTGGGTGCCAACTACCAACCCCTTTTATTTTGTGAGATAGGTAGATTTTTAATTATTGAATAGATTTATTCACCCCCATAAACTGCTCAGCGGTAATACTAAAAACCCTTTCTCTCAAGACCCCTGGACTTTACCTAAAGTTTGGACTTAAGTTGGACACTTACAACCGAAGACTTCCTG
>CABFWB010000682.1:230471-243388 GCA_902151455.1 Timema bartmani | reverse complement strand
TTGTGAATAAATAATTGGCAGCGTATATTGGGTCGAGCTTTTATGAACAGTCGGATAATGCGCGAGTGTACAATTTGCGCCGGGGATCTCCCCTCCCTTTTCTGTGAGCAATCATACAAATTTACGCTTGCATTATTTAATATTCGCGATGTATTATGGTGAAGGGTAGAGAGGGCGACGGTCGTTTTTGCTGACCGAAACTGAATAAACCCAACTACACGGTTCCATTTGATTAGCTTAGCGATGTTAATTTAAATTGGTCAGTCTCTATCTCCCTTGCTGTTTGTTTAAATTGGCCGGTAAATAATATAGGTCTGGGCGGGCTGGTTGGACGGACATGCTCTGCCTGGAGGGGAGGGGTGTGACAACATATGCTCGTCTCGCAGCGCTATATGCTCATTTGGCTTGTTCAATTGTTTCATTATTCAGCCGTTTAGGAACGCCATCATCATACTTTTTGTCAAGGTTTGTAAAAACAAAAACAAAAATCCACTGGAAACCAGGAATTAACGAGGGATTTTTTTTATATACCTTTTTCATCTCATTTAACTCTCGAAACAACGTGATCATCACTCACATATTGCAATTATTATGTTCTCAACTCGGTCATTCGTCGAATAAATTGAAAAAATGACACATGGATACGGCTAGATTCCCATGTCAAAGTGTCATTTTTTTTCAATTTATTTGAATATAATTCAGATACGGCTGGTTTGACGCTCTCCGGGATTATCTTAGCTGAAATGCATGGTTTGGACCAGATTGGTCATAGGACGTTTGTGAATACACCCGCTTGTGTGTTTACTTCTGGATCGCGTGTCTTTAGCCATTTACATCGCCTGATGGTTAAACTAGGTAATGTTATGTTTGGTAGGTCTGCAAAATGAAGGGATAATGGTTAGGTTGCATTAGATTACCTCAAGTAAGTCCGCATAAATGTAAGGAAGATTTCTGTTTATTCCTTGGTCTGTGCGTTCTATCTCGGCTGGTCCAAATTACCCCTAATTTGTTTACTAATACTGCGCCAAACGAACGGCGTATATTATTCCAAACGGGTCGCTTTACGGGGGTAAGCCTATGTGGCAAATGTCCTGCGGTCGGTTTTACCTTTCTTGTTGATCGAGGCTCTAAACCTCTCGGATCTCTCTCTTTCTTTCTCTTTCTTTCTCTCTCTCTTTCTCTTTCTTTCTCTCTCTCTTTCTTTCTCTCTCTCTAGCGCAATCTCGAACATAGCATCAAATGCTATAAACTATACATGTTAACTTAAATATCGGCATCGCTTTATCAACCAGAACAAGCTCAGGAAAGAGTTGTATATAAACTATTTGCTAGACGGATACAGGACTCAGAGTAGGCTGGAACCGCTTCGGTGGCCGCATGGTCTAAGGCGTCAGTCCCACAATAGACTAGACTGCTGATGACTAGGAGATCGGGCTTCGAATTCCGGTCGGGTGTACTGAGGGTTGTTTTTCTCCAAATGGTTTCTCTCTCTCTCTCTTACGTTACGCAAATGCGGGTACACTTACTCTAAATTCAACCTCCCTCAGCCCTAACCCATTAGCGTAATTCGTTCTTAAGCGTATAACCCGAATGGGTGGTAATACGTCTTACTACCTGTTCGGGTTATACACACATGGAGCTAATGAGCCAGGCTTTAATTTGGGTATATCACTCAAATATATGATTTTCTATTTGAATTTAATTTGTCAGTGACATAAGTTCGTGAGTAGCTCCTGGGCGTACTTGACCAAAAAAGGTAACTTATCTGGGTCGATGTTTTGGTAATGTGGTTAGCGCGTCTGATGGTGTCGTTGAAAAACTTGTTGACAAATACTCAAGCCAACCATAACATTATTTTTATTTTTCTTATTGATGATTGAAAATAAAATCCAAACAAATAATAGCAGTTCTCTTTCAATCGATACGTGAGTGAAAGAAAGAAAAGGAGCTAATATTAACAGCTTGAGTTTCCTTTTCTAGTTGTGGTGCACGTTCAAATCTTAACTCAATCGATAGCACGTCTACCTACTGAACCAAATATATCGGGTTCTAATCCCGGCATGGGCACAACATTTTAGTTCGTGTGAAGTTGAAGCTTCGTCATTCACAGTAACAAATTAACTGTCGATAGACTAGAAGCTGTGTCTGTTCCGAAATTAATTTAGTTTGTCAATTTATAGTGTAGTCGACCTCTTGGGGTAAAGTGCTCGCCTCAGGACCCGAGGTTCGTGGGTTCAAAACCAGCTGGAGGCCACGGATTTTTATTAAGCGATAGAAATCCGTAGCGTAACTTCCTACGGAGGGAAAGTAAAGCCGTCGGTCGCATGTCGATTGTGGCATGTAAAAGAATCCTGGAAAGTATATGAAAATACCTTTCCCGGCTAAATTGGTAGGGCCTTTCGTTCTCGCTCATAGAAATTCTAGCAGGATGGTATTATCAGTCTGTTCAGGAAGTGCACGTTAAATATCTCAAATAAATGAAAATTAAATAATAAGTGCACTTTTTTAAAGCACCGCGTCTTACTACCCGTTCGGATTATATGCTTATGTACTGATTGCAATGTGTTGGGAATGAGAAGGGACGAATTAAAAAAGTATACCAGCATTTGCTTGGAGAGTGGAAAACCGTTTAGGAAAAACCACTCCTAGTACATCCGGCCAGGATTTGAACCCCGATCTCCCCATCATCGGCAGTCTAGTCTATTAGGAGTGTGACGCCTTAGACCATGCGGCCACCGAAGTGGCTAAAGTGCACGTTAAATTCCAATATTAATAGTAATAACAAGTCCTTTTGATTTGAAATAAAGAATTTATACAAAGTTCCTCACTTTAGATTTGGTTGTGTGTATCGTCGCATATAAAGTTATTTAAAAAGTCTACGGGAAATCGCTCACTTAGAAAATGAACGCGTCCTAAGGCGTCGCCGGAGAATCGCTTGGCGGAGTTGTGTAGTTTCTCCGCTGCGAGCGCTCGGGCGCGAGTAAACAGAGGCTTGCTTCTTGTCCTCCACTCTCCTCTCGCTGGCAGATTATGTTTGATTATGTTTTTATGTTGATTCAACCATCACTTTATTCCACTCTCCACACTTTTTCCGCCTCATGACCCCTCCCCACCTCCTCCCTCAAACTCCCTTATGCCGTATTCTTTTTGACAGTCTACATCATAGAGAGCCAGTCAAACAGCTCGCGGTCGCAGACTAGTGACGTCACTCTCGCGATGATGTGGGCTCGAATCCCGGTTGGGTAGACTGAGGGTGGCTTTTATACTCTTCCTGCAGGTAAATTCAAATACACTACCTCTAAATTCAACCTTTCTCACCCTTAACACATCAGCGTAATTAGTGCATATGCGTGTCACCCCAACAGGTTAAGACGGAGTTTGTTATTTGAAAATATGAGTTCACACCTAAATGAAGCGTTGAAAAAACCTTCCAAGGGGTTCGCCAAAATATTTCTGTAATGGCGGATTTTTGCAGCACTTTGTAAGAAAAGGGGAAGCATTAACAACTGTTTATTGTCTCACACTGAATTCAGGTGGTTATCTTGAGGTAAAAATCTTAAAAGATTGTTTGAACTTAAACACTAAGTTTTAGTTTTTCTTACCAACCATTTCTTTCACAAAGCAAAGTGCATGCAAGATCAAATGTGGCTCCAGGCTTTGGTCGAATATTACAATAGTACAAGACCGTATCGAATGGTTCATAAAAAATAATAATTGGAAAACGTGTTTAATTAGCAATCAAACGGACTGCTTTGATACCCTTCACGACTTCATGGTAGAAAATCAGCTTTCTTTGAACGAAAATGTTAAGAACATGGTTATAGAACACTTGAAGGGACTTGGAAAAACCTTCAGAGGATATTTCCCAGCTATGTCCAATAATAACAATTGGATTCGCAATCCCCTGGAAGAGACAGCAGTTTTGAAATCCTCCACATTAAGCGTGAGTGAAAAAGAGCAGCTCCTTTAAATTTCCACTGATTTTGAATTAAATAAAAGCTATAAATCTTTGTCATTAATAGATTTCTGGTTTAGTTTAAAGGAGGAGTTCACAGTGTTAGCGAATAAAGCAATTACAGTTTTGTTACCATTTTCTTCTACATATTTGAGCGAGAAATATTTGTCTTCGTATGCCTATTTAAAAATATAAATAAAGAAACAGGCTCAGAACTGAAAGTGACGTGAAACTTTATTTATCGGCTGTGGTTCCTGACTTTAAAGCTCTGTTCCATCCAAAGCAAGCGCACCCTTCTCACTAAGTCACGTGAAGAGGTGAGTAACTGTTAAAATTGTAAACAATTTTGAAACTTAGATTGCCGTGGAATTTTGTGATTAAAGGAGGCTATTTTAGTTATGTAAAAGCAGCAATTTCCAGAACCACTTTAAAAAACATTTGAAATGTGATAAATATTGTGACAGTAAAGATAAGAAAATATTATTCCATTATATTTGGTGGGGTATTACTAAGTACCTACCGGAGATATAGTAGGTTAATTTAAAGATATTAAACAATTTGATTACAATTAGATTACTAAATTTTATATAAATTTTGTATAAAATTAAGTGTGGATATTTATCAGGGGGTTCGTGCAACTCAGATGTTTGTGAAAGGGGTTCGCAAGTGAAGAAAGTTTGCGAACCGCTGATCTAGAAGATATAATTACTCAAAGGTGTATGCAGTTGAAATGGATGGACAGGGTGATGAATGAGGAAGTGTTGAGGAGGGTAGGAGAAGAAAGGAGCTGGATAAGAAGGTTTGGAATGCTAACAGATAACAGGAACTACAAAAGGATGGAATAAGACGTTCAGGACTGAGGAAAATGAAAGATGTCCAGTTAGTACCTGTCTCAGGACAGATTCACAGAAGAAGAAGAAATATAGCTCATTTTCAACGACGTTTCACACCAAATGTCACAGTTCCTAAATTAAGGTTAATGGGGGGAAACAGTCATGAATTGGGTTGCGATAGAAAATGTCAAGGTGATAATTGAGGATTGTTTTAGTGGTTTGAAAGCTTCAGAACTGTTACCACCATAATAAGTACGGCAGTGTTGTATGTCCCCTCAAGAGGGCGGCGCTCGCTCGATGTGAGGAACTAATTTGTTATTTAAGTAATTTATTCCAAACTCAAATAATGACTTCTAAGGAAAAAAATAGCCTATTTTTCAAATATAACTAATTTTGGCGGCCAGTTTCAATATGTAGCTGGCTGGTTTTTGTGCACTCTATCACCCTTACATAATTAGTGCGAAGCCAACACGAATGAGAGCTAAAGAGAATTGATCTTATCATAGCCATCTAAATAAAACTTGGAGGCCAATATGAGCCATGGATACGTACAACTTACCCACTTTGGTGGCCGCAAGGCAATGCTGGATTCACACATAAAGCTCCGCTATGCTATGCTATTCTATGCTACGCTACGCTATGCTGAGCGACATTTTTTCTCATGTGTTTCACACAATGAGCTGTACTACGCTATACTTTGGAAGGTTTAGTAGAGTATCTGAAGTCTTCAAGACAACACGGCCTTTTGTGGGTCTGTCTGTTGTGCGCATGCGCAGCACAAAACATAGCGCGGGTGAGATTTAAAAATCGCCCAGTCCGCGATTTCACTCGCATAGCTTAGCTTAGCATGGCATAGCATAGCACAGCACAGCGTGATATGTGAACGTGCTCGTTTAAATACTTGGCTAGCAATCTTAAAACATAGTATAGCATAGCATAGCGTAGCTTCTTGTGTGAATCAGTATTCACGCTACTCTCACAGTAGACTAGACTGCCTAGGACGTGGAGATAGAGGTTCGAATCTCGGTCAGGTGTATAGTGGGTGGTATTTCCATAACGGTTCTTCACTCTTCCACGAAAATGTGGGTGCACTTCGTTTAAATTTAGCCTTCCTAATCCCTAACATATTAGTGTAGGCCTAATTAGTACATAAGTGTATAACCCGAACGGCTAGTAAGACACAGTGCTAAAAAAATACGTGCAACAAACCTCCTTAGTTAGGAACTAATATTTGTTAAAAAATAAGCATGCAGGTTTTTATACGTGAATATATTCTCTACATTGAAATAGCTTAAATACATTATAAATCTCAAAACATTAATTAGGTAACCAGATGCGATTTATTTGTTATGGTTTTGTCATTGATAACATTCTTAAAGTGATGAAGGTACTACCATTGTATTATTATTAAGTGTTCTGTCTTTTGACAGGTACCCTATTGCCTTGTCCCATTTATGTCCTATCAGCATCCTAATTTATATCCTGAAACTTCATCTTGTTTCCTTGTTTGAGGTCATCCATCAGTTGCATTCGTGCTCTTCCTGTGTCAGTAAATAGAGAAATATGTGAATCGTCGCAGACTGGCAATTTAACCACTCCGGCCATGATAAAACTATAGGAAAGGGTAGAAGCAAACAAGACACAACCCACGCTTGGATAATATTATTTAGAGGTTTCATTGGTTTGTTGAATGCATCACCTCTACTATTCTCTTTTCCGGAAACATTTAACTTTGCTAATAATATTCATTGTTGACTGGTGTAATATTTCAACAGCGCCAAACACTGTGTCTGAACAATGTAGAATTATTCCTCTTCAAGATAGAGGTAGTGATTGGGTACAAAAAAAACTAGGTAATGTACCCATGTACCTTCCTGTACCCGCACCGCTGCTAAAACATGACCATTTATTTCTGTCCAAGTTAAGTTATGAATTTTGTCAAGAAACCAATCATGCTAAATGGAATGACAGATACACTAATATCTAATCAGAGAAAATTTCTATAATTATGATTTTGAAAAAAAGCTTGCAGCTTGATTTTGTTGCCACACAGTATTTTTCTGTCTTCTTAAATCGCAAAACGTGTGAATGTGAATCCAGCGTGATGTCAGTCTCTTCTTTCAACAAACTATAGCTCATAAACGTATGGGAGGGGTGTCAACTGACAGCTAACAGAAGGTTCTTTATTCAAACATTGAATGAAAGTAACTAATTTTAACCTATTCGTAAATAATTATTTGCTTATTATTACTGTATTATTATCAATAAAAAGTGTTATCAAATGAGCTTAGTAATTCTTTCCTAAGGATTACCTTATAATTGGTGTTTTCATCATTTGTTGAAAGAACAAAATATATTAATAGAATTATTATGTTTTGGTTTCACAGTTTTGTATTTGCATAAGAAATTGGCAACGCAAGTCATTAGCACTTTTGTATAAAGATTAGAAATGGCCTTCATTGAGTATTGTGTAAAATACTTTATTTTAATACGAGAAAATTCCTCTGATCTCCATTAATACAATGCCCCACGCTCTTTTTTTTTACGAGGCTTCGCCCTTATAATTTCACACTTATAAACACACACACTTTCCTAAACAGAAAACAATTTCTGCACCTTTACTTTTTAGTAGGCCAACTACCTAATTGTGGATATGTTAAATTTCTTTTAAAAAGTTTGTCTATTCTGTACTTATATAAATTAAGATCACGAGCAGTCAGATAACGCATCCACTTTCAACTCGGGAGGGCTCTATGACCTCATATATGTAGCTGACAATTTCCACACGTCCATCACATACTCTGCCTTAATATATGAGTGAAGAATGACCCTTGGCACAGGACAGTAGCTCAGTGGTTAAAGCATTGGCCTACTAAGCCAAAGATCTTGGGTTCGATTCCTGTGTCCAGGTGTCATTTTTATATTTAATGTGATAGACGGCTCCATTTAGAAATCACTGTCAATATTTTACCGTTGGACTTACCTTTAATTGTAAGCCTATTTGGCTGAAAGGCCATATTATTGAGTAATTTAATTAAGGAAATATAATGGTAGTAAAGGCATCAAATATCCTAGTTTTATTTTGAAATATATTATCTCTGATATTATAAAAGGCTCCTAATACATTTGTGAGGGACAGACAACGGCTGAGTCATACTTTGTAATAAAACATAATTAAAAAAAAAAAATATTTTACTATGAATACCGCACTACCCGCATTGCTGGGTAGGCAAGCTAAGGCATAAACTTTGTCCAGTTTTGGTTTGCCAGTGATGGGTAGTTTGGGGTTTGAATTCTATCTTAAGTGTATTGGAATAGTTTTTCTTAAATGGTTTTCCACTTCCTCAACATACCAATGCGGGTACACTTCCTCTAAATACAACCTTCCTCATTCCTAACCCATTAGCGTGATTTATTTAGTTAATATGCGCGTGACCAGAACAGGTAACGAGAAGCGGTGGTAAAATAAAAAGCATTAACCATGTGCCATGTTTGTCGTGAGTTGTATTGTAATGTTTTAAACATTAGGAAATGATGTTAGTGATATTCCATGCTGGGCGCTTACTCCTTTTGATGTGGCACGCCACAGTTGAAATTCCCCCACCCGCTTGCATATTTGAGTGCACTTGTGGCCAACTATCCCCGCTCGCCCTTACTTACCAGTTACCTACCAGTATAAATATGCCCTTTGTTGGGGTCTTAATTGTTTGGAAATGTGATGAAAATATTAATTATTCAGATACAATTGCGATAAATTGGTTGCTCTATGTGTACAAAACCCATATAATGTTTTTAAGCTTTTGCTCTGCAACCTTTTGCTATCTCTTTTATGACTACGCTTTCCTCGATTTTGTTAATCTTCTGTGTGTACGTTTGTTTCTAGTTGAGTTGCAAACTGCGTTCATTTGATCTGTTAGAACTTTGTGAGTAATTGTAGCAAAATTGTACTTTATGATGTGCCCATTTCAAATCCATGGGGGCTTCATAACCAGTTTTTATGTTACCAAAACAGTTCATTGAATGAATCCTTAAATAAATATGCTATCTGGTGACTCTCAAACTATTTCACATTTTAATATTTGTGAATTTATAATGATACATTTGGGTAGATTTTAATCGTGAGCCGTATTCACTTTGACAATAATATAAGTGTACACAATTTAGAAAATCAGGTAATGGAGGTTTTATACTTTCGTAATATGTTAACATTTGAGATAAGAGAAATTACTATATTTCAAGTGTGAATAAAAGGTAGGTTTTAGACACTTTTAGTTTAAAGTAATAAGCAAATATTAAATGTTACAAATTGAATTGTATAACTCATTGATAAATTTATTTAAAAAAAAAATTTAAAGTTTGAAACTTTAATGTTGCTAGCAACATTTTGCAGATTAAAATTGACCTAAACTTCTAATGACAAGGATAATAAGGAATTGGTTAGTATATTAAAAGTTTGTGTATTTTGGAAGAAAATGAGAATACATTTTCACTATCTGGGATGTATTTGTGGCTGAAAGTTTGTTTTAAATGTACTCTTGTAGCGCCACTAACTTGCAAACAATTGCTTTGTTACGGGTTTTTTAGCACTGTGTCTTACAACCTGTTAAGCTTATACACATGTGTAATAATGTGTTAGGGATGATATAGGTTGGATTTAGAGGAAGTGTATCCACAATTGTGTGGAGAGAAAGTGTAAAACCATATAGGAAAAACCACCCTCAATAGACCCGGCCAAGATTCTAACCCCCGATTTCCCTGTCATCGGCAGTCCAGGCTATTGCGAGAGTGACGCCTTAGACCCCTTTGCCACTGAAGCGGGTAAACAATTGTCATTTAGTCCCGATATGTGGGATGTTTATGAACAACTCCGACCATCTCACTTTGGTGATTTGAGTGGGCTAAGGCGGCACTCTCACAATAACATGAACTGCCGATTACAGGGAGATTGGGGTTCAAATCTTGGTCAGGTGTATTCAAGGTGGTTTTCCCTAAATGGTTTTCTACTCTCTCCCTCTATGCAAATGTGATTATACTTTGAATTGGACCTTCCTCATCCCTAACAGAGCATAATTTATTACATGCTCATAGCTGACAAACTTGGTTTGTCTATAATAGGGGGAGGGAGATGGCCTAAGATGATATGTTGACATAGGAACTTGTGGTCAGTAGTGACCCCCTGGTTCAGTACTGCAGGCCTTCCAAGTAGTCCCTGGAGGTAGGCCATCATGGGAGCTGTGCTTGGTTTATCATTTTATCAACATTACATCTTCATATATTTTCCCCCTGACACATCATTAGTCCAGAAAAAGGCGGTTTGGGGTGGAAGCGCATTTCAGTACAATGTCCGTCACTACCTCGACGCTTGATACCCTTCATGGTGGATTGGTCCTGTCGCTTGGGAACTTTTGCTGCTCTCACTACCATCCAAAACGATTTTTTTTTAGCACTGCATCTTACTACCTGTTCAGGTTATACACCTATTTACCAATTACAATAATGGGGTAAGGATTAAGAAGGCTTAATTTAGAGGAAGTGCAGCCACATTTATGTGGAGGGAGAATAGAAAACCATTTAGGAAAAACCACCTTCAGTGCACCAGACTAGGATCGGACCCAGATAGCCCCGTCTTCACCAGCCAAGTCCAACATGAGACCTGAAGCGGGTCAATTTTTTGTTCACCAGGAGTGCAAAATTAACGATCTGGCTTTTGTTTGCTAAATTTGTTAAATCACTTACAAAGAAAAGTTAAAACTTAGGGGGGATCATAAGGTTTAATACATCAGATCCACAAATCATACTCGACTGGAATGGCGGTGAGGGGGAACTCAAGGTTTGCACTGCAGGGTCGTTTTCAATATGTGTTTTCTGGTTGTTATTTTCAAATCTCTTCATATCATTAATGTTGGTTCACTTCACTTTTTAACCTCAGGAATCCTTTAGACTCCTAAACAAAATTTCGTAGCCCCCATAAATATTTTGTTGAGTTCTATCTATCGATGTTTACTTAATTATAATTTAGACCTTTGAGTGAGAATATTTGTAAATATATATTTACTAATTTAATTTTAATCATAAATAGCTTGATAAATAAATAAAACCTTTATTTTTTAAACATAACATAATATGTTGTATTTTTCCAAAACATATTTTGTAGTAAGAATAGTTGCATTGTTAAATATATTTTGCAAATCTCTTTAGTACCTGGCCTTAATAGAAGACACCTGATTTTCGTTTTGGTTGAAGTGTATTTCATAAGTACAGCCCCACAGAGATTCTAATGTCTCAAGGAACCCCAGGGCTCCCAAGAGCACACTTTGAAAAACACTGCTCTAAAACTACCTTTCAAATTTTCTACTTGTTAATTTAAACAGCTAAGGGCCTTGTTGTTAAATGTGAGATTTATACAAATGTTATCTCAGAGAAATGATTATTTGGTGAGGTGATCTGATTCTATTCTGAGAAGTAATTAATTTCACAGTGAAGCAACCAAAGCCATAACAAGTACACATCATTTGGAGGTGGAAAACACCCTAGATAACGGCACATAAGTCTGATTCTGAGTAGCCTCAGTTGTGGTCTGCGATGCAAAGGCAAGGGAAGTATGGGTGACTCGGAGTTCACTCTTAAGTTCATTCCCAGGTTCTGAGAGCCCTAAATGCCCTATACACACACAAGTATTTCTTTTTACTGACAATAAGAATACCCATCCCAAACTCTATCGCACATTCTACCTGCTCTAATTAAAATGGAACATATTAAATATGCAGAATATTTGGGTGTTATATCATTTTATTAACCAATAGAAAATACTTTTAGTGAGCTATCAGAGGACAATTTTTATTTCTAAATAAATAACAAATAAATGAGCCATTGAAGCCAAAAAAGGTGTTTTTGAAAATAGACAATTTCACAATTTTGAGTTAGATCTTTGATCAACTCAAATGTATGTTGCCATTTGTATGTTCGAGAATGTAGCCATCAAACTCGACATTGTGTAACCTAATGTTAGGAGTTTGTAGAGGACAGCTGGTTTGCAGTTGTGCACATAGCAAATAATTAATGCATATACTCGAGTCGTTGATAGGTGCGTGGGGGTGAGTGGAGCATGTGTCGTGATTGTCCAAGTGTCCATTAACTGAAGGGAATAAATAAACCTCATGCTAGGAGGCGAATTAGGGCTGACTGGACAACACTTAGTGTCACACAGACAAGCCGACGGCTTCTAATGCTAAAATGCACGTGTACAGTTCTAGTCATATGCTACGTGTAGAGTTGGAGAACAAAGTATCACAGAGTTTGTAGCTGAAGGGGTGGCAAGGCAGAGGTTTTGGAGAATACTTGACTCATAATTCTTACCCCCTGTAATGTTTAGGGTTTATCAGTGGTGAAAGGGGTCCCAAAAATAAGTAACACACATTTTTGTTTTAATCTAATGTGTTTGTTCTAGAAAATTACCATCAATCATCAAAACTTTTCAAATTTTAATATTCACAAATTAATAGTATGAAGTAATGTTGAATCAGTAAAAGGACAATAAATTATTAATTTTAATGTATTGTTTCATGACTACTGTAATAATGTTACATATAAATTAAATTGACAAATTATGTAATACTCTTTTTATAACTTTTCTAAATTACAAACATCAACAACACTGTCAGATGGTGGTGGGTGAGTCATTGTAATTTTTTGCAATACTGTGCAAATAATTAAAAATTTAGCCTATTAAATACATACTCGGGAGAACACTGAACCAATTTTCCAAGGCCTTCTTGTACTTATGGGGCACTTTAATATATGGCCCCGTCGCAATGCAAATGCATTATATATATGCATTAAAATACACCCTGTGTGTGTATATATATTAGCGGACCCGGCAGACGTTGTCCTGCTCGAACGTTGGCTTTTCGTTTGGGTGGCATAATTGATATATATAATAAAACAAATACTATGTAATCATCACAATTACAAATTCACAATGAACTCCAATTAGTGAGTAACACAAATATTACAAATTCAGTGTTTGTCAAGACAACATACAAAATAAAACATATTTTCACTTTTGGCATTTCGCCCACAACTCCACAAATATCAGCTGTATCGAAAAACAAACATAACTATGAATTATT
>CABFWB010000682.1:194921-230233 GCA_902151455.1 Timema bartmani | reverse complement strand
TGAAATTTTGAGGTTACATGTTCTGATATGCAAAAAATCTTTAAAAAAATTCCCTAAAAATTAAAAAATTCCTAGAACCCGATTGCAGCGCCACCTACCGGGTCCAATTGTGAATCTAAACCATCCACGGACCCACTCAAACACACACAAAAAATTTAATCAAATTTGGTCGAGCCGTTAAGGAGAAGTTCAGTGACATACACACGTACAGAAGAAGTATATATATTAAGATATATACACACACAGGGTGTATTTTAATTGGTGTCAAATAGTCTAGGGGCATATTCCCATCAACCAAACACTAAGAAAAGTTCATTTAAACATGGTTCTAGAAACGCTTAGTTTTAGAGTTATAAAAGGTTTTCCTCAAAGATGGATTGACCATGATCCATTGAATGACCTGCTCGATCAGCAGGTTTTAACCCAGTGGATTTTTTTTATCTCTGGGGACATTTAAAGTCTATTGTTTACTAATTCTTGTTCCTAATGTTGAGGTTTTAAGATATTTTATGATATATGGATGCGAGAAAATATTTAGCCCCTCATACAGTATGTATTCAACAGAGTATGACAAAGCATGGAACACAGTCTTAGAGCGTGCATCGAAGCGGGACGACACCATTTTGAACAATATTTGTAACAAAATGTTCTGTATTCTTGGGGTTTTTTTTCTGTTAGACTTTGTCTTGTTTAGTTGTATTACTTCTTCTGTTGAATTACTTATTAATTGAACAATAAAGTTTCTCCTACCATAGAAACTAAATGTTTCTAGACTTCTAGACCCATGTTTATGTGATAATTTCTCAATATTTGGTCGATATCAATACACCCCTAGAATATTTGACACCAATTAAAATACACCCGCATGGTAAAATATACTTAAATATAAACTATAGCCAAATATTAATATATATTCAAAATGATAAAACATTAATAAAATAATAATTTCTAAAAAGGCCTAAATTTCTTAAATTGGATAAATATTCTGAATGTATAAAAAACACTGCATGTTTGCTTTTTATTTTTAGAGTATACTAATCGTTAAATTTTCTGCTAGATATTTTCCTAATAATAGAATAAAATAGTATCAACAGGACACTTAGCATATTTCTAATTTATGTTTTACTAAATATCTAAGATTTATTGTCTGAAATAAAGTGTTATTCCAGCCACATGTTTAAGATAAGCTGATTAATATATTTTTCTTATGTTTTTGTTGCAGAGAAAGGAGGTGTCCATCCTTGCATTGTGTGTAAAACGTCACTGGACCAGTTCTTGCAGTCCCGCCCTTTGCCACGTTCCCATGCTCTCCAGTATGGTTTGAGTGAAGATCAAGTAACGCCAGGTGCCCGGGTGTGCAACACGTGTCGCTGCAAGTCTGTACGCAGCCGCTACACCCAGTGCCCTATGCCCAAGTGCCCTAACGGCAAGGGAAGAGTCAAGAGGCTCAGATCTTTTCCAGGGAAGTGGGCGGAATTGCCACCAGAGATTTGGAATCCTATTATCATAGAATTTCGTAAGTTAAATTGCCTTGTATGGTCTTAGCTTTTGTTTGTTAAGTAATAGACTTAGAGTTTTATCAATTCTTTTAGGACCAATGTACTGTATATTAGTAGCTTTAACTAATCTAAGACCTGCTTCAATGGCCACATTGTTTATGGCATCACTATCATGTTAGACTAGACTGCCGATGGTAGGAAGATTAGGGTTCAAATCATGGTCTGGTGTACTGAAGGTTGCTTATCCTAAATAGTTTTCCACTCTCCCTCCACTCCAATGTGGGCACACTTCCTCTAAATTTGCATACAGCCTGAACAGGTGTTAAGACGCGGTGCAGTGAAGGGAGTAAATATTAAATCACTCAACATTCACTTAGAGAAAGAATTGGAAGCTGTACTTAAAAGTGGAAAAATCAACCTCTCATGCGAATTAGAGTGTAAAATGACCGGTTCATCTGTTTAAAAAATAAGTACTGTCAGATTAATGTGTTTATATTTGATATTTTACATTTAACAAGCTAGCTACATACCCTACCAAACTATAACATAGCCCATTTAGTAGATTTGTAGTACACTAAGCTAAAGGTAAAGTTACAGTATACATCTTTTAAAGGTATAATAGAGTACTGTAGTGTTCACACCTTCAAATTACAACTATTTATTTTATTTTAGCTCTAAAATACAGTGTTTAAAACTCTTGGATTCATTGGTTAGGGATATCTAATTTTAAATCTCCATCACTTTTGTTACCAAAGAATGAATGTTGAAAAAGTGTACGAAAGAAGACTCTCATTTGCAATAATTTCATTTAAATCAGTTCCATATATAGGAAATTAAATTCCTTAAATGTTCCAAACTAGGATCTCCTTCTTATTTGAAAATTTAATCAACCTGAAAAACGCTGGCAGGACAACTTTACGGCTATTTTATTTAAATATGCCAAGCCTACTAGTTCCCAGATAATTATGCACACAATTATTGGCAAGAAAAAAATATTGAGTTTCTTGTATAAATTATTTAGACCTACTGATATGAAACCTAGAGTAATAAGTTAAAATCAATCGAACTCTAGAAACAAAGGTAAATATGTTTTCAAATGTATTAGAAATGACCCGCCTCGGTGGCGTAGTTGGCTAACGCGCCAATCGTGTTGAGCCAGACCACCGAGGACAGGGAGATCGAGATTCGAATCTCGGTCAGGTGAACTGGGGGGGTGTTTCCTGAATGGTTTTCCACTCTCCCTCCACGCAAATGCGGGTTCACTTCATATAAATTCAACCTTCCCAATTCCTAATCCATTAGTGTAATTAGTACTTATCCGTATAACCCGAACGGGTAGTAAGGCACGGTGCTAAATAATAATAATAATAATCATAATCATAATAATAATAATAATCATCATAATAATAATAATCATAATAATAATAATCATAATAATAATAGAAATAACTGGAAATTCACTATTTTCCAACTCATTTTTGTTGGCTACACTTGTTAATATAACATTTACTTTTACTGAAATATGTCAAGAACATTTTATGAAATCTATTGCATTGACTGTAATGTAATTGAGAATTTTATTAAATAATAAATAACCATCTGATCTATTTATTTAATTTAGTCTATAAGGTCTCTTTTTTGTTTCAAGCCCTCAAACATTGTAATAAGAGTGTAGAAATAGTAACAAATTTCCTTTCTTAAGAGGGATGTGAACTAGTGAACCAGAGACTTGTTAACACTCTACTATTGAATAGTGTATTAGCTATATACAGAGTGAATACAAAGTCACTAAATTACTCTTCAGATCACGATTTTTTGGAAGTTAAAACAAACCAAACCAAAAATTTAACACAACAAACTCTGTCTGATGCTTTGTTTTCAAGATTTTCATACCCAAGGGTACATATTTGAGACTGGCTAGGTATGGCTTAACAAAGGAGGTGAATTAAGTGTGGAGGGGTTGTTGTGTAGCCTCTTTGGTCGCCTGAACATTTCTTTCTTTGGTGAGCAACGGAATAACATGTACATCCTGCACAGTTTTTGACAATCTTCAGCAAAATTGCATGTTATTTGTACATGTGTTGATACCTGCATGCCGTGGCTTGTACCCGACAGCATAATGTGCTGCACTGCCGCCTGTTTCAAAATCCACGGATCCCATCTTGAATCCTTACTTTAAGCTTGGATGTATTATTATTAGCACCGCGTCTTACTACCCGTTCGGGTTATACGCACTTACGCTAATGTGCAATGGTAGGGTGATTGTCCATCAAGCCCCGCCCCCAACAAGCGAGAAAAGACCCCCCATACCCCGATACCCCCTTTGGAACGTTTTGAGAGGTTTCATTGGTTCGTAGCCAAACCTTCCTTTTTATCGATGTTTCGGAGCGAGAGCTTGCCGCCAAATAAATATGACGCTTTATTAAAGGCGTCTAAATACACACACACACACACACACATACCTAGGATTTAGGTGTTTTCAACGCCTTCTCGAAACTTCTAAAACCCTCGGAAGGTTTACTAGGAGTCGATTGGATGAAACATAAACAACATTTTCCAGGATTAAGTTATTAATATCATTCCCCGGTTGTTCTTTATGTTTGAAACATGGGTCCCCTAACTAACGTAGCGAGACGAGATTTAAGGTGATTGAAAACAAAGTAGACCTACTTAAGGAAATATTTGGTCCAAAAAGGGTTGAAGATAATTTTGAGAATCGAGAAGGTGACATAATGATGAGTACTCATTATCAGACATTGATAAGATAATCATATCTCGTAGATTACGGTGGGCAAGACATAAAGCACGAATGGGAGAATCTAGAACCGTGTTTGGGGTACTGACTGGCAAATCACATGGGAAGAGACCATTGGGAAGACCTAGACACAGGTGGGAAGATAACATTAAAATGGACCTGAAAAAGATAGGCTGTAATGAGATGGACTGGGTAGAACTAGCTCAAGATAGGGATAGAGTGTAATGAGGTGGACTGGTATAGAACTAGCTCAAGATAGAGATAGACTGTGATGAGGTGGACTGGATATAACTAGCTCAAGATAGAGATAGGGTGTAATAAGGTGGACTGGATACAGTGGCGTATTCTGAGAAAATTAATAGGTATGCTGTACTCTAAAAAATGCAAGGGAGATTTGGGGGCCAAGAACCCTCAACCACCGTTGTCCAAGAATGTCAAGGGAAATATTTGAAGATGTGTGCCTCTAGAACAGTGGTTATCGAACATTTATTATTTTCCCTTAACCGTAAGCTATCTTAGGAAATTTTAAGGTCCCCCTATCCCCGTTACTCCCATATTCTCTCTTTTTTTATTTATCCATAACGATGATTACCATCCACTAAAAATGTGTCAGCCCGCATTAAGGCTATACCTATCGAGTGGCTACCAAATTGTTTGGCGAATTAGTGCCAACTCTTGCTGATAGAGGGTGTGAATTGTCAGCACAACGACGCCTCCAGCCATTAAACTCGGTTTCTATACCGGAGCCACTACTGTTTTATTCGAGTAGTTCCTTATTTATCCACACTAGACTGAGTCTAGCATGTTCCAGACCCACTGCTTCCCAGATAATCTAGAAGGACTTCTCAGAAAATCTGTAAGCGCCGGGAATCAAACCCGGGTCCGTAGCCAGAACCTCTGGTCACTAGACCACATAGGTGGTCCCCAAATTGTAATGATATCTACATGGTTAGAAATTTAAGTAAATATTAATGTCGGGGATAAGAGTGGTATGGGTACATTTCTGAATGCATAAGAGAGACAGATCCTATTCAATTAGCCTAGTGTAGTTAAAAACACACAGTAAACAATACTCAAAGCAAACAATCATAATAAGAGTAAAATGGAGCGTTCATCAGATCTTGGTGAAAGGGAATCAGGTGGATTGTCCAACTCACGTTGCAATTAAAGCTATTTCTTAAAGCTTAACTTATCTCACACAATGCTGCTTGGAAACAAACGAGTCTCCCAACTTGATAATTTATGCTCCAGAAGTTATTTAGATACGTAAACTCTGACTAACATAGGGGAGATCATCTCGGACTATTAATACTCTATCGCTACGTCATTGGTTTATTGCTAAGATATTTACACAGATATTTTGCTGTAACCCAAGGGGGAGAGGGGCAAACCGGGTATTTGACCCCCCACCCTTCCCCAACACCACAAATGATTTTAATAGAAATTTAAATAGTATGAAGTATAACTAAAATATTTAGCATTGAAGATGTGTCGAATGTAGAGGCTACATTTTAAGACCAGGCTTCTGACTTAAACCTAATATTCAAAAGGTTTACCGGTACACACAAAATTAACAATACTATTATTTTACAATTAATTTTATATACATTTTATGTAATTTTACTTAAACTATACTAAATTAGCTTGATAAATAAACATTGTGATCTTGAATTTTTTTTCAATAGTTGGCACAGTGCTTAGCTTGCTTCACATGAACAGCATGACCTGGGGTGTAAAAACTCGAACTCATTGGCGAATTACTTGTGGGCGAGCGGAAAGGAATGTGTTGCGGGCGAGCGGAAAGGAATGTGTTGCAACCCCCTAGACATTGGGCAAGGTCATTAGAACCTCCCTAGCTTGCCTTGCGGTTTTCAAGCAGCAGGCCCTAGGTTTCCTATTGTGTTAAGTAGAGCCTTTTGAAAGAAGAATTACTTAAAACACAGTATTCTTGGAATATGAACCAATATTAGTTTTAAAATTAATAATTCATTACATGTATATTTATGAACAATTTAAATATTAGTATTTACACAGTTAGCACAAACAACATTGAATTTAAAAAAACTAATCCATATCATTATGGGTATGCGGCGCATGACTAGCATACCCGGAGAATACGCCACTGATAATTTGGGCTTAAAACACTCATATTTATTAGCTAATATCATGATTGTGTATATTTTACTGATTTTTCTTTTCTTTTCAGAAATACCAGAAACTCTTACAAAATGCTGTTCAGCGTGTTTCAATCGTATTTCCCGTCGCGTGGCTCCACATATTCAAGATGGCAATGCAATTGCAGACGATGATCAGCTCTCACAGTGCCAGCAACTCCGCTGGAGTGAAGAAGAGATAGAATCGGCCAAAAGAGCCCTTAAAGAGTTTGGCACAAACTGGAGCAAAGTGGCTGAGCGTGTGGGCAACACCAAGACACACCATCAGTGCAAGAACTTCTATTTTAACTATAGGAAAAAAATGGGGTTGGATCTCTTAGTTCAAGAGTACAATAAGGTTAGTATGATTATTAGCAATAATATTACCAGAATATAAATGTAAAGGAAAAAAAATGCATGTTAGATTACTTTGATAAAGGACTTAAATAATAGAGAACTTATTTTGTTGAAGAATCATCTTGGAGAAGAAAGGAAGCCTACTGTCACAGATGAGGAGGAATCTGGTTCCAGCACTTCATCCTGTGATGAAATGAGTGGTGTCCCACTAAATAGTGATACGGACAGTGCTGCCTCACCAAACAACTCTCAACCAATTGGTAAATTACTTTTCTTGAAGAGTTTGCATACGGCATAATATTACATACTATTAGTGATTGGCATTTGCATAGATGGAAACTCTCTCGTGTTTTCTTTAATTTGTACGGAAATATAAATACTTCTATGATTTTACAGTATCTTTGATTATTTTACCATTTTTACGAAATAGCTAATATCAACATGTATATAGGTTGAACTGCCATGGTGCTCAGTACCATGTAAGGTGCTTATTATCCATTATATGTGCTGTGTTTATGGATAAATTAAATAGGTTTTCACTAGAGATGGACCGAATGATACACACTTAAATTATAAATTTTATGACTATTGAATGATTTTAAATGAATACAACTTTTTTTTTTACCAATATATTTAGCCCAAAATCATATTGGGTTGTGATCCGAAAGTCTAAGGCTTGATTCACAGATGAGTGAACTAGAAGTATTACCATCTCCCCTACACCCATTATGGAATTTATTATTATTTCACTATCATAACTTAGAAATATTTTCTTAAAATTCACTTTCTAATATCAATCAATCCAGGCTATTGCGAGCCTGACACCTTAGACCCACTACCACCAGTTTGGGTATTATTACTCTATCCATAATTTACCTATTTAGATACTCATGCATCTTGGTTTTGAAGGGCCAATGCCTAAGGATTTGTAACATCCAACCACATGTTAATTGCAATCTAATAAGTGTCATGGAACAGAGTACATTGGTAGTTACTTAATAAAGCTTGACAATTATTTTTGAATCGATGATGATGATGATTATCTAATAAACTCGTCATGCTTGTATTCTCTCTTCTATAGAAGAAAAAAGGTCCTCGCCTATGAAGACTGTTTTGGTTAGTGATGTTAGAGAAGAACAACTAGAGTTAGCCAAAGTGCGGCAAGCAACAGAGACCGAAGAAACCAAAGCTCCAAATCCACCCACTCAGACTGCTGCTTGTAAAGAAGATTACGATAGCTCTGCCACGGTGAGTTACTTTACTGCTCTTATGAAATTTCCTACCTATTTTATATTGAAAGTAAAAGTGTTGGAGGTTTTACCTGCTGGGCTTGCCTTCAGGAGACTGCGGATGAAGGTCAGGGAGGTGCTGATGCTGATGCAAGTGCAGTTGTTCGTCAGTCACCAAAGACTATAAACTATCCAATATCTTCCACATCTGTAACTGTGGTGCCTTCTCAACCAGAGGTAAAACAAGCACTAATTCAGTCTTTTTTTTGTTTACTTTATATTCCTCTCTCATTGTTTAAATTTAGGACGTAAAACTGCTTACACAGTAATTACTATTGCCAATTATAAATTGTAACACTTAACTTTGATATATCATTTTAAAATTATATCCTTCCAACAACCCTCTCCTAGCACAAGTATTTATTTTCAATCACTTTATATAGTATAATTAAGTAACTAAACTAGTATGGTGGTGTTTTGTCCATGCACGATGTCTATATATAAAAAAACTACAACACATTAACTGATGTACTGGTCCAATCTTTCAACCACATAGGGCAGTGTCTGGAACTTAAATACATTATTTGATTCTATCTCTGGCCAACAAACTCTGTAAGACATATTTAAATCTCATTTGGGATGTAAATCTGAAACCTTAGCTCAGCCGTTAGCATGTCTTGTCTACTGAGCTAAGGGTTCCAGGTTTGATTCCCGCCATGGCCGAAAAATGTATCATTGGTGAAATGTGGGTTTACCCTTTCACACATCGTGCCAGAGAGACTGATGCTTGAATCAGTTACCTACAGGTGCTCGGGGTAGCCCTGCGAACTGGTGTGCCTTCGTTAGACTACTTTTGTTATAAGTAGTACACAGGGCTGGGCCGAAAGCCCACGCTACGAGCTTGCTTGAGGCGGAGGCCCAGAAATGGGTTGGACTTTGTGGGGCAGTGAGTTTAAATGCAGACGAGTGATGGCGTTGGCAGCATGGTGTGGTCCGGGCTTCTGGGGTTCTGGACCTCGCCATTCGTGTGGTGAGCCATTTTAGTACTCCGGTGCTAACCCGGACAGTTAGTAGTGCATGGGCTAGAACATGGGCGCCTTCACTCGTACGCACAAGTAGTGGGGGATTACTTTCCCACGCGCAATGGGTGTAATCCCATTCCCCTACACACGGGAAAGAGTGGAGATTGTAAGGTCTCTTCTGTGAGAGGAAGTAGACAGCTCCGGTCACCACCCTGGATATGTGGTAGGCACGAGTCCCCGGTTCCGGTCCAACCAGTGTGTGACTGGAAGGGAAGGAGGAGTTAATTCTCGCCTCCCTGGGTATCTGGCCTGAACCGGATTAACCCACCCTTCGGGGTGTGGGGATTGGAGCTTTTTTAGGTACCGACCTAGAAACTGCCCTGGGCCACGATGTCCAGGGCTGTGTGGCGCCACTTTTGTGCCATACCATATCACATTAAAGGTTTACCCTTTCACAGTGACTGTGACTGGATGTTATACCTGTCCTAGTCTTAAGTTAGATTAAAGGCATATGAAGCAACAGCAGTCTTGTAAAGTAAATTTAGGATGTAAGTTTGATTAACAATGAGTTAATTAAAACTCAAGACTCTATCAGCCTCACTTTTATAAATTAACATTGGGGAAATAAGGATGACCATGCCAATCAGTTCATATATTTTAAATATTACAAAGTTAATTTTTTTTTACCACAAATATATATGTTTTATTAAAAAAAAGGATCAAGATGGTAGGAATCTAGTTTTGACCATCTTGATTTTTCGTTAACATTGTCACCCTTTAATTCTACCCTCTAGCAATATCGCTTTCTCATTCTGTCTNTCTTTTTAAGAGGATAAAAGTGTCAACTGTTAGTGTTAGCATCCATTAATGGGCAGTCAGACCGAAAACATGAGTTTCCACTGCCTGTCCTTTCCAACTAAATTTTTCCCTCCACCAAGCTGAAACTTACCTCCATCCCTTCCTCCAACCCCCCCTCTTTAAGCAATAGTACAAATGACAAGACTCTCTTCCATTACCAACATAACAAAAGAGTCTTCACTACTTTTAATCTTAAGTGTAGTTCAATGATTAGTGTAAACAATCGATGGGTGAGTGGCTTATCACCTGGATACAAAACCTAAAGGGAAAACGCACATTCACTACATAATGAATTGGTTACCATGAGGTTGGAAAGCATGGTTCAGGCATCTATGAACATTAACCATTTCACACATGCCAGATAGTAATCACAGCGTGCACTATTTACTTAGTCAAAGGTTTTTTTATAGTTTGAACACCTTTTACCAAAGCCATTGTACTTTAGTGTAACTTTTTTTTATAAACTCCATTGTAGTGTTTGATGTTAAAGCTACCAGAAGATTGATTTGTTTAATATCTATATCTCCTGTTTTATTTGTTTAGTAGCTACTCATTTAGCTACAATGTAACATCACTATGCTACATATGTAAAAGTATATTATAGAATTATTTAAGTGAAGGTGGGCTATTAAATATTTGTGGTATCATTTATATTATACTAAACTTTATCAGGGACAATAAATTGCTATATATGCATTGCTAATGGCAACATTTTCTCCCCAGGTGAATGGTCCTGTTCGTGAAGGCTCACCACCCACACGTTCTGTTAAGGACCTTGTTTTAGGAATGATTGAAATGCAGTTATTGAAGAATCCCGGGGGCCATGGGAATAACACATCAGTAAATCTAAGTGGGACTATCGTAGAACCAACAATTTCCTCTATCCTCAAAACGGATCATCACGCTGAAATCCACCGCTCTGATATAACATTTGGTCGAGAATATAGAAGTGAAGCAAAATCAAGACAAGTGAGTGAACAGCAGGGCTAGGTGAGAGTTTAACACATCAGTCTTAAACTCTACATAGGCCAGGGTTTGATCTTGATTGGCTACGCTCATAATAGTTTTTTATATATTATGATTCCTTCTTTTCTCTTCGGCAAGTGCATGCCCTTAAAATTAATTCTTATTCTTGCCCTTTTGCTCTGTAAAATTATTTTTTAGATAGTCAATAGTGTTACTTATCTAAATCAATTTGTTTCAGTCTACAAACCAAAGGCTCTGCCGAGATTGGCTTGTCTGGGTTTCTTTTCTCTTAGCACAGCTCCATTAGGCCTCAGCTGGACTACTAAAAAGCAATTTGGCTGAAATTTGGGACTTAAAAAAAATTATTGTAAAAGTCCTCAATACTTACAATAAACACCCGCATAATAGCATTTAAAAACATCCATTAGGCCAAAATGTTTCTTGTAAAATTTGCTAAGAGTAGTAATGGGCTATCTATCATCAATAGTGGCATTCATAGCTGCCAACTCTTTCACAATTTGTAATATAGATGAAAATATTAGTACTTTCGCTATTTATATAAAACAATCAAATATCAACATTAATATTTTAAAGTTGTGTGGTTTTATGGTACTCAATGCTTATTGGAAACTGCAGATTTCTCCAACGAATAGCTAGGTGTGGTGCACACACACATTATTATAAACAAAGTGATTAAAGTCATAAAGAAAGGCAGGGTTCAATGGTCTGCAAATTCTCTCCTAAATTTAAGTATGTCGAATCAAATAATATCTATCGTTACTAATATAACTAATTTCCACTCACTCAATTATTATTATTATTATTTTATATATTAATATTGTTTCTCATTTATATTTATTTTATGCAATATATAAATTTAATTTCTAGGTTCAGGTCACACAAGATACATCTTTGGCAACATTATCTGTGGTGAATTCCCACCATTCCTCAACACCAACTTCTCTGCATCCACACTTGCCTCCACCTGGAAGTTCTCTTTTAGAACGTATTCCTCAGTGCATGCAGGCTACTATAACGCAGTGTTCAACACCATCATCTGTGGAGTTCCCTAAAGAAGGGTTGGTTGTGGTACAGGTGTGTAAACTTATGCTTAAGTATCATTGTATATTGTATATGAACAGACATGAGCACCTGGCTACAATCAAGGTGTACTGAGTTTGATTCCTGTCTGGTACCTTGGGTATTATTCCCTAAAGGGGTACTATCACATTGAGTACAAGGTGTTGGTATGTAAGGCTTAAGCTAGGTTTAAGACTTCCACTGGCTCCACACCTCTATAATCACTATAATCTCATCATCTCATTGTGGATATGTGTAAACAACCTCCTATGGTGTACCCTGGGCGACATTCTGTAACACTAGAGCAGTTACAAGTCTACATACAGGCGACCAAATTAGTTGTCATGTTCCTCCTGGCCAAATATCCCATATGATTAAAAAAAACCTGAAAAGCTCATAAATTATGTTAATTATGGGGATTGACATGATGGCTATTACTGTAGAAGTCATCCATACATTTAGTGTGGGTGTGTGTACATATTCATCTTAATGTTTTCAATATACTAAAATCATTCAAATACTAAAAAACACAGATGGTCTTTGATCAGAAGTATTTTGATTCAATTCATTTACTCTGTTTATACATCATATTTAAAATTGTTTCTTTTAAGGTTCAACAAGCACTTAGAGAAAATGAAGGTGTTACACTAGATTTGAGCATCAAGAAACCTCGAGAATGCAGCCCAAGTCCACTGGCTTCAATAGTACGAGATTCTTCCCCAATGGGATCTCGGGGTGATTCACCATACCAACCCATCCACCAACATCATCACCATGAGTCTCCATCTCTACCACCACATACGACACTCCATACTATTCCTCCACCTGCACACAGCAAATCAGTCCCATCAATTCACCATCCTCCATCACAACCATCTGTTACATTGTACAGAACCAGTGGTGTTTCAGGAGAAACTGGATACTATTCACACCCGGTATGTGAATTACTATAAATATATAAATATATTACAGTGGTGGTGCTTAAAGTGGTAGTTCGCATAATAGAATAAATAAACAAGTTTTCAGAATAGAAATACAACATAGACATGCATGTTACCATTTTTTCTTGAATGTATTGTTTGGTTTAAATATTTTCAATAAAAGATTCATAATTATATTAGGCCTTACTCATGTTTTTTAAATGCTCTCTACTGCAGCTTGCTGTCCTTACCATAGCATAAATAATTTGCTGGTCCGCCACATTGGTTTGTTTGAAGAGCACTGTAATATAGTTAATCCAGAAACCCTCCAGTAAACTACAATAATATATTATTAATAGTAAATAATTTTTAATCCTATATTGATATAATAATTAAAAAAAATTATTTTCCAGTCCATTATTTAGAGAATTAACTAATTTTTTTTAAAATTTAAATATTGCAATATATTATGTGTAACCCTTAAGAATTGATTTGATCTCATGTAATCATAATCGTGCATACATAAATAAAATAAATAAATAAATTTCATTTAAGATTCAAAAGATAAGGAGGGAAAACTTATAATAATGATTTTGATAATTATATGAGGTGAAATTTAATTTACATCTTTATGAATACAACTATGAATAAATGTAAATTTTGCAAGTTATGCCAACTATTCTAGTATACTTCACTGTCAACATCTATATTTGCGTATAACCCGAACGGGTAGTAAGACGCGGTGCTAATAATAATAATAACAGCTATATTGAATAATTTAAAAGTATACTTAGTGACCATAAATCCCACCCCTCAGACAACAAGGCTAGCTAATAGCTAAGATAATACCCGTTGGATGCCTAATTAAATAATTACACATTTAATTTTTTACCAGGTTGTTTTGCCACCAGAACAAGTTCATAATGTCTCAAAATCCCAATCAGTCTTCCCTTCTGAAACTCGTGGCAGCAGTGGACCAACTCCTCATTTGGTAATGAATCAGCTTCAAACACAATCAAGAGTTGCTACAAACACTAAAATGCTAAAGGTGAGAATTTTAAATCATTTCATGACTACACACAATATTAAGTTTATGCTAAAACGAAAGAAAAATATATAGTTATGTAATTTTTGGGGTATATTGGTCCTCTTCTTCAGAGGAAGAGAATAAAACATAAACTATATTTTATATATATGTGAGAAGGTCCAAAAAAAATTGATAAAGATAGTTGTGGGTGGAGGAGGCTACATAATGATGAGCTGCATACCCTGTACTCATCGCCAAACATTGTTAGGGTATTAAAATCTCGCAGGTTATGGTGGGCAGGTCATTCAGCGCGAATGGGAGTATCTAGAACCACATTCAAGATATTGAATAGCACAATGGGAAAAGACCACTGGGAAGACCCAGATGGGAGGATAACATTTGGAAAGACCTAAGAGAGACATGGTGTAATGAGATAGACTGGATAGAATTAGCTCAAGATAGGGATAGGTGGTGTACTTTTGTGAATGGGGTAATGAACTTTTGAGTTCCTAATGCCATAGAGTAAGTAAGTAAGTAATATATGAGGTCTGACAGTATGTATGAAATAGGGAGTGACTAGGAATGTGCTATGTATCATGATAAACAAGTAAAATATTTATATTGATATACTGGTAATACAATTTTGGATGTGGCGATATATCATCTACCACGGTATATCATGAATAATGATGCATCATGTATTGCCCCACTCTGAATACACTACTGTAAAGGACAATCTTAAGCAAAATAAATGTATAATGAATTCATCTTTAATCTCATCTTAAATGGATACAGACAAAAAAATTAATTCATTAGACAATTTCGCGTGTTTTTCAAATGTGTGGTATGTTTCTAAATCACTTTTATACTTTTGGTTTCCAAAAACCTCTAAATACTTGGCCATTGTGTGTCCATATTTTCTACAGTAATCTTAGTCACTTACTGAATTTACTAAAAAATTCAAGAGCAATTCTAACTTATAGTCTGATTCTATTATATAAAATCCATTTCCTGTTATTTTCAAATACAAATTAATCAAGTCACCATAAAGTATAAATATTTGTATTGTAAATAATAAATATATCCTTTCAAAACTAAATTAGGGCTAAGCAAATAACTGGTGTGAAACCATCATCAAGCTTAATTTAATACAAAATAAATATTTAATCAAATATTGAGAGGAGGATAAAGGTCAAGGCCTACACACCTGAAAACTGAGGCATCAAAATTTCACAATTAAAACACAACAAACCACATAGCTATGTAATTTTCGGGGTACATCATTCCCCTTCTTTAACCTATAGTCAGGCTGCCATAGTCCAGTCTGTATTTTACTCCCTTTTGTTGAAGAAGAGGACTGATGTATCAAGAAATTCCACCACTATAAGTGATGGGATAAAACCCCAGCCTTCTAGAATAGCCTTGAGTGAAAACCTGGATACTGGCCCATGCTTTCAATCAAAGGTTATAAGGAACATGCACAAACAAACCTCGCCTAGTATTTTTCTTTTATACTGGCATAAAGATCAATAAAGATGTTTCTTTTTCCATTTTTTTAGCCTGCTGGACATTCAGTGAAAGTTTCTCCAAAGCTGACACATGTGGCAGCAAAAGGTGGATCTATTACTCATGGCACACCAGTGTCCACGGCACCTCTTATGGTTCCAAGTCATCTTCCACCGTTTATGTTGCAACATCCACCTAGATTTGAAGGCTTGTTGCGCCAAATGACACCTCCACAACAAACTCCGTCACATGGAAAAGATGGAACTCCCCTCAGCGGATCCATTACCCAAGGCACGCCGATGCATCATGTACCACACCACCTTAGCAGTGATAAACGAGTAGAACGTACATTGATTCCTATCCCAGGAGTAGTTCATGATTATTACAAACGGTTGTCTCCAGCAGCTCCAAATGTTGGGAATAATCCTTCTAATGTTGTGAGTGGCACTTATCAACCCTACCCGCGAGATGGTTCATCCACACAGACTACTTCAGCTTCAGGTGTATTCACATCTCCTTACCCTCACCAGGCGAGTCGACCCGCAGGATATGCTACTCAGCAGCAGCTTAGCTCAAGACAAATTATAATGAATGATTACATAACGTCACAGCAGATGGATGTTTCAAGAAGAGGATCACTTGGTTTAGGATCAAATGCACCTTTAGACAAAACTACATCTCAACAAGATTCTCCCTCACCTCGTATAGTTTCGTCTTCTCCTCACTACTATCCTCCTTCAAGTGCACCTTCTGTTTACTGTCGATCATCGCCTGCAAATAGCAACCTCATGGAACAATCTCAGACACCCCCTCACCACACACATACCCCACCAACAAGACAAGGTGTTATTCAGCGACATAACACAAACCCTTGTGTACAGTCTCGACCCCCTAGCAGTGGAAATACAAAGCCTCCTTCACCAGCTGCTTCACCTCATCAGCGACTTCACTTTTTACCTCATCATCCTCCAACCCATCATCCCCATCACCATTTCCCTCCGCTTTACCCGCCCCCTCCTGGGCATGAAGCTTTTTCATCACTTGTAGATGTGGCAGTTCAACAGCCTAGCCTTCCAGTACCACAAAAAGATTCCGAAAAACGTCAATCTACACATCACATGCATCACCATGAGGGCTTGGGAAAATCCATGGCAGATTCCTTAAGTAATGTACGTCTCTTAGCTGAGCATCAACATCAGGAACGTGAAAGATTTTCTCATCTTCCCCCTGACCAACAAAGATTTGTTGGGTTTTCAAAGGATTGGGATGTTCATTCTGAACAGCAAAGGTTTCACCAAGATCGATTTGGACCTTCCTTAAGGGAGGGAAATCCGGAAATTCAACAACGAATGGCTGCATCTGTACGAGAACGAGAAAGAGAGAGGGAAAGAGAAAGAGAAAGAGAAAGAGAAAAGGACAGGGAAAGAGAGCGGGAAAATCATTTGCAACAGCAACAACAACAACAACAACAACAACAACAACAACAACAAAGAGAACTCCAGCACCACCAACAACAAATGCATTTGCAAAAGCAAATTCAACAGCAACAACACCAACAATTACAACTTCATAGACAGCAACTTCAGGCTTCACATCAGCACCACAATCAGCCTTCACAGCAGCAGCAGCAACAACAACAACAACAACAACAGCAGCAACAGCAACAACAGCAACAACAAACTAGAATTACTTCTGGCTATGAATCTCAAAAGCTGGCTATGTACAGGGAAAACTATCGCGAGACATCAGACTTAGGTGTACGCCCACAGTTATTGGACAGAAGTTTTCCACGAGAGATACCTAATGCACCACCAGCAAGGCACCTTCCCTCATCACAACAGCAGTTAACACATGGTATGTACTTTATTTTTGTTAAAACATCTAATAGTATTTAGAATGAAACAAGAATAACTTTGTACCTAAATGAATTTCTTTCTTTGTTTCTTTCCAGGAGATAATAGAGAGAGAGAGTTGAGTAATTCAGGAGCCCCTCGTGGCCAAGGAAGTAGTTCAAGGGTTGCTCCTGGTGGTGACTCTTCTACGTTAACTGCAGCAAGTTTGATTGATGCCATCATAACACATCAGATAAATCAAAGCTCCACAGATTCATCTGTACCAGGTGCTTCCTCTGGTGGTAATAGTGGTTCACTGCCAACCAGACCAGGCGATAGGTTGTTTCAAGTATGTATTTATTCAAACCTATTTGGAACCATTAGTGATAAGCCTTGAATATATGAGTACAATAACAAATCTATTTCTTTACATGATGATGATAATTACAATTTACTGTAGCTACTAGGATGCACGCAGTCCTTTCCAACTTTAAGTTATCTAAGGGCCTCATTTCAAATTCCTAGACAGTGTGCAGGCCGCACACGTGGAAATCAGGCCTTTGACACCGACACTATCTGCAAGCATACTAGAAACGTTTTTTTTACCATTGTTTGTAAAAAAAAAAAAATTTATTTTCCAAATTTGTTTGAAACATTCTGTTTTTATCCTCAGTTGTGCGTCATTTTACTGTAGTAGACTTACTCATCTTGTTAGATTTCCCAAAATTATGAAAATTGTAGTTACTAATACGATACACTCGCAAAGTATAACTAGAGACTAATCTTGCTCAACTCCCAATTAAGAATGCAACAGAGACAAGTGAGGGGCAACGAGCATGTTTTCCATTTGTGTATGCAGGTACTTTTCAAGCTGTTACCAAATTTTGGCACTCTCTTTCTTCAGTGTACGATATTCTCAATTTTTGGATAAATTAAATAGACTAATGTTTCATGATAGTCTAATAACTAATATATTACATTAAATGTATTATAATAATTGATATACAGAATAGTATAGCAAATAATACATATAATAAATTTTACACACTTAGTCTGATCTTGTTTAAGGAACACTTGGATGACATTTATTTTAATTTTTTTAATGCATCACTGGCCATAAAATATGCGGCCCGTGGGTGACCAGTTGGACAGGCCTGCTTTAGATAGAAATTTGCACCTATTATTTCATTCACTGCACCAAAACCAGAAATATTCTCCTCTTTGTATCAGAAAACACTTATGATTCTGCTATCTACCACAAGAAGATTTCCACTTTTCTAAACTAAGCTTCGGAAATAGGTTTACACCTTATATATATAATTATATATATAGTGTTTGCTGCAATCATATGTACTCAATTATGGTGATAATGATTCTGAGCATATTAACCAGTATTTTCCTTAATTATTTATAGACACCTGTATAGGGGATCATCCATACCTTTTTTTGACCCCTGCCCCCCCTTTTCCCTCCCCCATAATAACACCAAGTATACAATAGCCTGATCCCTCTCCTCCCCTACCTTCTTTGTTACATAATTTTCACATCAGTGAGAATGTCATTATTTCATAAGGAAGCTATTGTGACATTGAAAGAGGAACTCAGATTTAATACTAGTCAGCATTGTAAGTTATCAAGTATGTTTATTAACGGTGAAAACATGAATAATAATACAATGTTTTCAACAATAGAACATAATTAATTTAAATCCCAAGTCGCAGATGGCTGTAGTATTTGATAGCTCGCAATAATATTGGTCACTCATACGTAGCTGATGATTCCCATACGTCCATCACAGACTCTGCCTTAGGGCCAGATTTATAAAAGTACAACACAATTACCGTAGACCAGAATGGAATTGGCCAATTTCATATGAGAAACAGGCCCATTACATTCTGGTCTAGGTAGGTGTCGTCTTTTATTTAGTATAGCACCACACTTGAGATGTACTAAGTTTGACCATAAAACTGGCTGTTTAAGTTTGAGTGAACAATGGCCCTGTGCACAGGATGAATCCTGAATAGCACAGTGGTAGAGCAATGGCACACTAAGCCAAAGGTTCCTGGTTTTATTCTTGTGTCTCTGTGTCACTTTCTAACTAATTTAAATTTAATTGTTGTCCCTTCCATATGGACAGTGCCGTAATTACAATAATTCGTAGTCTCTGTGTTGACATTCATTATAATATGTATATGTATATAGATATGTGTTACATAACGCTTTGATTGATGTATTCACCTCCCACCGTGTAACACCAAGTAGACAATAGATATCCTCCAATCTCAACAGCGTTAAGTGATTTATGGATCACTTCTAAGACAAGGGTATTTTCTACTCCAAAATAACAAGTCTAATCATATTGTCCAGCCCAGACATTGTTTATGACTTGAGTACAACATTACAGCTCGACCCTAATTGCACTCAACAAAGTCACTATCAACACTCCCTCATAAATCAGCAGACTGTAGTTTTGAGTGGAGAAAAATAATCCTATATTATTTATATATTTTCTCATGTGGTTTCAAAAAGTAATTTTTGTAAATATTAGGTGTGTTGTGTGTGTGAAGCTTCGAAAACCTCAAATGTGATTAAAAAAATGATGGCTTTGACAGTAAAAATATTGCAATCTAAAATACACATTTATGTTCAATTTTTGTCATTAATGCTCTAATCAGTCACGTATAAAGTTAACTGGAGTGTACATCACAAATTAATTCGCATGATAAAAATCTACAAAAAAAAATTATATTTTTTTTTTAGCATCAATGGGTGTCCAGTGACCTGTAAAACATGAAAAAGTTAGGGAATTTGATCAAATTTTTGGAATTTTCACACATTCATTAAAATAATACAATACTTTCATTTACAAAAGTCAACATAACATTTTTCTTCCAGTTAATAGTCACCGTGAATCTTTTTAAACACAGTTGAGCATACTAATCTGAATTCTCAAAATCAACATGTTATTTTTTTTGTTTCATCTTTTCATTCCTCTCTCTGCGTGTTTTTAGCCAAAGTTGAGCCATGGATATGCGCATGTGCGAGAATTCGATTACGCTATTGAAAGAATAAACTAAAAAATAATGTGTCTCACAACAATTTTAAACTGTACTGGTGTACTCAATAGGATCTAATTGAATTCAAACTTAGATCGCCCCACACTATTGCTCATTGTTTTAGAATGAAATTCTTTAACTCCATCATAGAGTGACACAATTTCAAATTATGTATGTGTATGTGTCTAGAAATAGTATTACATAAAGTTGCAATCTTAATAAAATAATGTTTTTAATATATGCGTCATTCTAAAATTGAGGGACAATTTATGTCTCCTGCCTATATAAATATTTTGTTATTTTTAAAACGAGCAACAATTTTTTTTAGTAGTAGAAAGTGTATAAAACTTGATAGAAACATTTAAATATGGTAATATTAAAAACAAATTAGACAAAATAATTATTAAAAGTCCCTTTCATCGCCTTACTAACTGTCCCCACCTCTTAATTTTGAAATTTGAAGTTCTGTACAAAAATAAAGAAAAAGAGTAAAAATATTTAACCACAGTAAAATATTCCCATAATACTGTTATTTTCATTTGAAGAATCCCTTTCAATAAATTATTCATGAATTTTGACATTTTAATCAATGTTTGTTTGTCCTCAAGTAACACACTGGACAAACACAATATTTTGAATTTGGCGCTAAAACCTTCCAGAATGCTCCACTGTTCCCCACTTGCTGTAGTGTGTTGTGTTCCTGTATTTACTAGTTCTTGTTATTTCATTAGTTAAAAAAGTTTATTTAATATTACTCGATTAACGTACGAAAATTCAGGTAAATAGTATAGAGTATGTTAATTGCAAATCACTTCGCTAACGTTAATATCATTTGGAGTTTTTGAAATAACTAAGCTAATATCAGTTCAGTTGAAAATAATTGGAGGCAGGAACTAACCTCAATGTTTGTTTGCCACTTTATACTTATATTATAGTTATGAAACTCAAAAGTCCACCAGAAATATCACTTCGCGAACACTCACTTTGCTCACGCTTACTTCGCTTGCTAACGAAAATGGTGCTATCACTTTTTAACCTTGCTCGGTGACGAAAAAGGTGTCATCACCTCGCTAACGTCAGTTAGGTGATGAAACTAATGATTGTTACGTAGCTCGTGTTAGTAAAGTGAAATTTTTGTAAATGCTGTTTTCCCAAACATCACTTTACTAACGCCCGTGTCACTTCACTAACGACAGTAAAATAACTTATTTCTCTTTAACAGTCTTAAAAAATAAATAAATATTATTATATATTATTAACATTTGAGCTATTAAAAACATAAATAAAAAGTGAGAAATGTAAAACTTAATTTTTTATGGCTTTTGGAAAATTTAACATCACTAACACATGAATTTTGTATGAATCTTCACTCACAAAATCCTAATTCCAATAAATTAATAAAAATACATCATTTTTTATATTATTGTTAAAAAAATATGTTATACTTATGTGGTAAAATACATATTTTGTTTGGATTTTAGAGATTATAACATATTTATATGTGTTAGCGAAGTGATGGATTATGGGTAGCCACTTCGGTAAAACTAAAAAAAAAAATGAGAAAATTATAAAATCAAGCTCTGCTTGTTTTATTGTATACTTCTTTAATACATTTTGTATAATCATGCAATACATTATTTTTTTAGTTTTGGATTTTCTATTTGTCCCTCAATTTGAGAATGATTTATATAGTGACTGGAAAAGTTGGAAATTGGCTCTGGAAAACCTGTAAAAGTTAGGGAATTTTAAAATATAGTTTGGCTGGACACCCTGATTAAGTCTTACTACCTCTTTGGTGTATACACTTATGTACTAATTACGCTAATGGTTTTAGGAATTATGAAGGTTATATTTATAGGAAGTGTACCTGCATTTTTATGGAGAGAGAGTGGAAAACCGTTTTGGAACCTCGATCTCCTTATCATTGGCAGTCTAGTCAACTGCGAGAGTATTGCATTAGAGTGTGTGTCTACCGAAGCGAGTCTAAAATAATTAATATACATGTTGTGATACTAACTTGATCAAACAAATCGAGACATAATATGATAATTATGCTTGCAGTATAACATTTCATAAATGATATTTGTGTCTAAAGTTACTGCTTTGGAAATGTTTCTTAAAATTTGTTTTGATTTGAATTAAAAAAGTGGACTTATATTTAGTAAATTTAAACACATTTGAAACCCATAAATTATAGAGAAAATCAGTATTTTTCCCTTTGGAACTAATGTCGATGATTATTACTACACCCATTACTTCATTTGTACATCTTCCCCTGTCCTTCCATTATTCTTTCTCCTTTAATTGCTTCTATTCTTATTCTCTCACTTGCACACTTTCTGTTAACTGATCCTTTTATCTCTTTCTTGGTATTTTTCCTACATACTTTATTTTGATGAGTGAAGATCAACACGAGAAGCCTACATAGTGGGTCCTACGTAACCTCCCTTTCTCAATCCTGCTTTCTCCTCCACGGGGTGTACCCTGGGGTCTGAGTAACCTGGTGGAGGTTGGGTTGAACCCCAGCGGAAGCCAGGTCAAGTGCGGCTAAGAGGCAGGAGGCTGGTCATGGCCTAAACCAACAAGCTTGGAAAGGGCCTGATCAGTTGGGTAGACTTATGAGGCAGCAACCGCGGCCTCAGTTAACAGAGGGTACCACTGCCAAACATGAATACC
Organism: Timema bartmani; assembly: GCA_902151455.1. Taxonomy (NCBI): domain Eukaryota; kingdom Metazoa; phylum Arthropoda; class Insecta; order Phasmatodea; family Timematidae; genus Timema; species Timema bartmani. Next base: position 207,297 of record CABFWB010000682.1, on the reverse strand, counting down.
CAGGATTATACAGGTGGCAAGCAGCCCCATCACCCAGGTGTAGGCCACAACAGTCCTAGTAAGTCCGAGATGGATTAAAACAAACACTCGAGACACAGAGTTTAAAATATATGTGTAGTTTTAAATTCAGTGTAATTATTGGTTTGTTTTTATTTTTGTTTTTATCCAACAGGGTGTACATCGGGATCAGCCACCTCCATCTTCCGCTCATCAATCTGCAGGTCTTCATATTCCAGAATCAAATGGAAAAACATCACCCTTGAAATCCTCTCACAGTCCAAACGTAGTTCATCTTGATCATGAGCAACAGCCCACTCAACAAGAAAGTAGTGCACCAGGAAATAATACAAAAGTGATAACTTTGGCAGAGCACATTGATTCAATCATTACAAAAGACTTTAATATCAATCCCCCTACAAGTGCTGTTTCTCCACACATAGCTCCACACCATCGTAACATGGCACAGATTTATCCTCATCATCCATACCATCTTCTTCCTCCAGTACCACCAACTTCATCAGTTGCGGCAGAAATAATGGCTGAGCATCAAAGTTGGAAGTTACGTAAAGCTCTACAACAACAAGCCAAAGAAATGGAGGTAGCAAGAGAACGAGAAAAATCTAGTATAGCTCCTGGTAACTCTCTACAATCTGATGAAAGACAGATTATAAGAGTAGCGCAACCTCAGTCTCCAAGAACCAAGACATCGAGTGGAAGCTACCATATGGAACCTTTATCTCCATCTGAGCATGTTGCTAGTGGTCATCATTGGCTTCCGGGAGGGAGTGTAGGATCTGCAGGTCCATCGGAGTCTGTGAGTTTCCTCCCTTCCCGGGGAAGGTATTCTTCTGAACAAACTAAAGGTAAGCCTTCACATCTGTCTCCCTTAGACTATGTTAAAAATAGAATTGTAGAGGTTATGAGAACCTCTGAAGAAGAAAAATCTGAACAAGCTATGACAAACCAAAAGCAACAGCCACGTCATCATCAGCAACAACACTTTGGAGGGAAACTTGGAAACCATCCAGAAGAAAAGAGTGTATTTCCTGGTGATGCTCAGGATCGAAGGTTGATTGATGATGAAGCAAGACATCAAAATAAACATCAAGATAATGATCATCGTGAAAGTGGAGTCAAAGTATCTGACAAAGACAGACAAGAAAGAAGATGTGATAGTCCAGGAGATATGGTGATTGATGAAAGTGCAAGCCAAGGAAACTTGAGTGATATTGTAGGAAATAAACTTAATTCTATGATGAAAGGTTCATCACCAAACATTTCAATGGATAGTGTTGGTAATAGAGGGACTGGTGGCTTTCCAAAATCATCTTTATCGGTGGTTAATCCGATTTCGTCCACATTTTCAATTCCTTCGGTAACAACAGTATCTTCATCAGTGGCAGCAGCTTTTGTACCCCCTTCAACAACATATGCATACCCCTTTTCTGCTTTGAATGTGCCATCAGCAGCTCGTTCCCCAACTCCAGCACAAGTGTCTTCAGTGTCTAATAAGATTCCTGTTTCAGGTGCAAACAATACTAATAATATTCAAATCTCACAGCAAAGCAAAACTTCAGGTTCAGGTCAATCTCAACAATCTTCAGTTCCAGCTTCGAACTCTCAATCAGATGTCTCCTCAAGGCCAGTTGAGCCAGCCCCTTTGCTTTCAGCTCAATATGAACCATTGTCTGATGAGGACTGAACAATAAAAAATTGAAAAATTCCTCTAAATATAATGTTTGAAATTATTTTATAAAAGACAAGAACTTGACTGTTGCAAGACACACAAACTGGTTTTTAAGACTATTAAAAGTATTAGTAGCCAAGAAACACAGTACCATCTAAAGATAAATGAGTTTTATAACCATTTCAATGAGTACTCTTTCTTTTAGTGATTGACAAAGAAAATAATTTTTGTCAACTGTTTTGAGTGAATCACATATTGCAGAACGCATCATATTTACCATAAATGTATTTTGAATGCATTACGTATTTTTGAAAGAATTGCATGAGATGAAACATTTGTAGAATTCAGAGCTCATAACATTTATTGAAGTCATTTATTTGCTTTTATAAGTAATACATATAACAATTGAGTTTTGCGACTTGTTTTAATAGAACATGGTTTTATTTGTATGTGATCATTCTGCATTGTATGATTCTACTCTACTTCGTATATACTTTTTTTTTAAATTATCAATGTAATGTTTTGTGGTAAATGTAATTAATTTAAGTACGGTACTTTATGTAAGCTGTTTTGTACATATTTGTAAACATATATTTCTTATGTTAATTTTCTCTTTTTAATCTTGCTTTCATACTCCCACAAAATGTGATTAATTAATATAATTAACATAGAAAATTTGAGCAGTAAAAATGTTACAATATTATGGCCGTGTATTAGTACTTGTAAAAAAATTTGTAACCTCGATTTAATTTTTGTATAATTATATATAGGATGTCTCTCTACTTGTATAAAAATAGGATTATTTGTCAATTCAGTTTATATTTTGTATAATTATTATTTAATAAAGCCTCTAAATCCAGCTTCACTATTTCATAAAAAAATGAAATATGTTTTACAAGCTCACAATTAAAATATGCGATAGTTTTTCATTTGTCTCGAGTTTTCTCTAATCTGTCCAATTGTGTGATCAAAATTTTAATGAAAGCTAATATGTTTTAGTTGTTTTTGATAACTTTTTAAAACAAGTGGTTTATTAAAGGATTATGAAATCTAAGTTGATTGATATAAATATCAAATTTAATATAGTGAGATGCTGAAAACATAGGTGAAGAAATTCCTTGTGAAGCTTGGGTTTTAAAAAAAAATACTCAGGTCTATGTTAAGCAGATTTTTTATTGTTAATATACATAGAAAAAATGGTGGAACATAATAAAATTAATAAAGTGTAAAGTTTATGCAAAACGTAGGAATGCTCATGGTGCAAAAATGTATTCAATGTAATTTTTTGGGCAAAGTGTTTAAAATGAGAGAAAACTTTGTGTGATAACTGGGAATGGGAACTTTTTGATTTTGGATATTTATTCATAAACTGAGAAAGAGTTCTTCAGTTATGAAGTAAATATTCAGAGTCCGGCAGATGTTTTCCCTACTAATTTACTGTTTTTCATAAAGAGTTAACCCTGGATCATGAAGAGGAAGATGTAGAATTTAGAATATATATTGTAGTCATCTTTCATGTAAGGAAAAATTGTTATTTTTGTTGAAATAAAAATCACAACTGTCTGTTAAAATGTTTAGTTCATTAGAATATATATTTTTGCTCCTTTAACTTCTCTGAAAACTATGAGCATAAATTTATTTTAATTTATTTGGTACACTTTGAAAAAGTTACTTGCCAAAGTTAGTGACTTATATTAACACTAATCTTTTTTTCAGTTTCCTATTTTGAAGTAACTCTAAAACATAAACAAAGGGTGAAAAGTGAGTGCACTTGAAAACATAACTAGGCAAAGATTGGAAGGTGGAAATGATCTAGGTTACAGATATAACCGCATCAAGTATCATATTTATGGGTTGAAAAAAATTACACCTGAACACAGTAGAGATGTGAAGAATAGCTCACTTTTGGGGGCGATTCAAAGTGATTTAGTTCACTAAACTAGGCCATTCATTTAATTAGTTCAGTTGTTCGCGACCAACCGAAATACAACTTGTAGCTTATCATTTGTGACCGACCAAATTCAAATTGTGGTTCATAGTTCACGACCGACCTATAGTTCCCTTATGGCTTGCAGTTTAGTTTAAATCATTTACAAGTTTGTATGCCTAACTGTAATATAATTATACTACTTGTATCTAAAGTTAGATAACTCAGGGGGAAGTTATTAAAGTTTATTTAAGTTTTAATTGTATTATTTGTGTTCATTAATGAAATCTAAAATGTCTTGAAAGTAGAATTAATGGTCTGCCAACCCTCTCTGGCGGTGTGTTGAACCTTAAGCTCTCAAAAGAGATGGTGTAGCCAACGTTTTACAAAACTAGTAATTTCCTGCCATCAGTTTGGTAGAACTAATGGACTATTTAAACACTTGAGAGGCTGGCTGACCAACAGGAAGTTAAGTCTGCACACACACACACACTTTTCCAAGAAATAATAGAGATAGAAACTGAAGTGAACACCAGACTGTAAGATTAGTAGGTGAAAGAAAGGTGGACTAGCCATGGGCACAAAAAATTTCAAGATACATCATAATCTCTAGCAGAAAAATCAGCTTAACATTCCCAGCCCGCTGGACGCTTCTGTCTAGCAGGTCAGAAACAAGACAAAAACTGGAAGTCAAACCTCTAGGCTGAAAATGTTCACAATTACAATACTTGCTTTATGATGTATAAATATGTAGACTATGAAATGAAAGGGAAATTATAGTGTTTTATAAAAATGCAGATAGTCAATATTGTTCATGTGCCTTCCACTTACGGAGACACCTCATCCCTCTCATTAGTGTAAATCTTTGGGTAGTTTGGATGGGTCATAAGATGTGTTCAACTTTTTTTCATAGAAGTTGTCAAAAATAGCAATTCATTGCGTCGGTGGTCACATACTCCAAGATGTATTTCTTGTAATAGCGCAATAAACTGGTTTGTTGGTGACAGGGAGGTTCAAATCCCGGCAGGGTGTATTTAGGGGGATTCTTATTATTTTTTCACCGCGTCTTATTACCTACCCATTTAGGTTATACGCATATATCCTAACTACGCTAATGGTTTAAGGGGTGAGGAAATGTGTCCATATACTAATTGCACTAATAGTTTAAGGGAAATTAAGTGTAGAAGTTAGATGAAGTGTACCCACATTTGCGTGGAAGGAGAGTTGAAAACCATTTGGGAAAAAAAAACCTCAGTACACTCGACCAAGATTCAAACCTCCCATCTCCCCGTCATCAACAATCTAGTATACTGCGAGAGTGATGCCGTCGACCACAAGATTCTTATTCAGTCGTTTCTTACTCTCCTACACAAATGTAGGTACATTTCTTGTAAATCTACCTTAATTATAATATTTGGGTGGAGATGATTACTATACATGTTTAGAACCCATACAGGTAGTTTTAAACAATGAATATATTTTTGCAAAAATCAATTGATTATTTTGTAATTGATATATCAATTATCGAGTTGTAAAACTAAAAATGATTAGAAATGGGTGTTATTTTTCTTTAATTTGTTTTGCAAACACTTTTAAATAAACTTACTGGGATTTGGGGAATGTTTTAATCTATAGCTGTAGTCCAGAGATTTATCAGGTTTAAGAGGTTTGTCTTGGGTGATAGGCCTAGAAAGCCGGTAGTGTAAAATATATGTCTTGAATAAAAAAAAAGTGACCCAGACCGCAAGCTGTAAACCATAATGGATGTAAAACTTGCAACTACTACAAACAATGTTACAATTCATAAATACAGCGGAACGAGATGTATACATAAAAAAGTTTAAAAAACACTTCTCTAGAGTCGAGGTCAGAAGTTGACAATGGGGTGCTTCGGTGCTGAGATGATCCCCTAGGGCTACCACGAAAATATAGGGATTTAATAATTGAGTTTAAGTATTGCACTAGAAAAATATTCTTGATTTTGTTAATATTAATTTTGTGTCTCTACGATACATTATCACTCATAAGAGTATTTTTGTTACATTATCTATTTAGTGTTTACTAAGCTTTCAACATGGACACATGGACATAAGGTTTCATTCAAAGAGTGGTGTGAAATATGGGGAAGGTATCAAAGGGTGCCACCCTTATAAAAATAGAGAAACAATGCTCTATATCCTAAAAAAAAGTGTGTGTATGAAATGGTATTGAGGAAAAGTACATTAGTTCAAAGCGGTACACAAAACTCTCTTGCACACGGGACACAATCACTCATATATGTAATCTCATAATCATAAACATTTAATTATAACCCCCCTCCAAACCCTTCTCCATTTGCTCCATAGAAAATAGCTAAAAATAGTGTACCAATAAATTTAATACCTCTAGCCAAGATTTTTTTTAAATATAAAAATCATCTTTATTGTTGCTTTCAAAACAATGCATTTTATTTATTATTTTATTCAAATCATGGTGGTGTATCCTCGGTACCCATTATTTAATTGGTTTGAGTATGTTCATTATTTGGGGTACTATCATATTTTTTTTGTCTTGTGCTTTCCAAATAAAATTAATTGAGGTGTATAATCATGTACAACTGTAGCATGCTGAAAAGGAATGACTCTCTTAACTACATGTGAGGTTGTTTGATTACAATGTGCTTTTTTCACACCCTCAGACACATTACAAGGTATTTATAGTTCAGTGTTAGGTGACCTTACCTATCAGGCCAGCCAGAATAATTTTTAATACTTTACAACTATGACTGGATAAGTAAAAACTTAGTTTAAGGTGTGGGCGAACAGAGTGCGAGTAATTTTACAAGTTTTTATAGCATTGAATTTTTTTTGGTAAAAATAAATAAAATATTTCTCCACTAGTAACATAGAGTTTAGTTTTCTGCACATGCTAATATCAACAGATCTTGAATATTTGTAAAGGGTGTACTGGAATGTTGTCAAAACTTTTTAAATAAAGAGAAAAAGTTTGACAAAATTTCAGGACATCCTTGACAGATATCAAAGATCTGTTGATATTAGCATGTGCAGAAAACTAAACTCTATGTTGCTACTGGAGAAATATTTGATTTATTTTGGCCAAAAAAAATTCAATGCTATAAAAACTGTAAAATTACTCGCGCTCCCTTCGGCTGCACCTTAGGAGAGAGAGTAGTTTACACGTCTCATCTTCAAGTCCTTCCTAAATACCTTCACTGTACCCTTCTGGTGTGAGCACATACCTAAAGAGCCCTCAAAAGGGTGGTAAGTTCCCCGCCTGAATATTAAAACTAATTATTAGACTAGGCCAAATATTCACTAAGACATACTACTATTCTTAAAATTAACAAAAAACAGTTTACATCCATAAAATAAAGGGAAAAAAAACCCATTAAAAACTACCAATCTGTCAAAAATCAATCCCCCCTGTCGTGACGTGTGCTCGCCAACGGGTAGAATAACCTTGATGCATTTGTCTTATGACGGCAGTAATACACGACCAGACGAGCAAAACAAAAGTCAGAACATGAACCACCATTTTGTTTATCAAGTCCCGTGTTATTTATATTTTAACTTTTAATCTGTTTTTAGCTATTTATTTATATCGACTACTTGATTAAATTCAAACCTTTTTGTCAACGTGCCTTTTCTTTCCAAAACACCTAGTAAATACTGACAACCAATCTTTAAGATTTTTTTTTAGCACTGAGTCTTACTACATTTTCAGGTTATACACATGTACTAATTATGCTAATGAGTTAGGGATGAGGAAGGTTTAATTTAAAGGAAGTGTACCCACATTTGTGTGAAGGGAAAGTGGAAAACCATTTAGGTAAAACCAGCGTAAGTACACCCGACTAGGATTCAAACCCCAATCTCCCTATCATCGGGAGTCTTGTCGATTGTGAGAGTGATGCGAAAGGCCTGGATCATGCAACCACAGAAGCAGGTTTTAGATTTAATTAACTAGCAAAATTGCTACAAATTTGTTGTGCTGTAAAATGTAATCTTACCATCGTAACATATAAATTGAAAAGATTTCAAGCTGATTACAAAAGGCGTATGCTAATATTTGGGAAGCCAATTCTGAAGTTGCCAAGCTGGCACAACGGGAAATGAAAGTATACGACTGGATATGTGAGTAGCCTAATCTATCTAAATTACTGATTGGATCGTGATCAAGAGACATAGCAAAATTAGTAATAACTAACAATCATTAAGGTTGGATTTATATTAATACAATATGTGAGATTAATTATATTATTATTATTATTAGCACCGCGTCTTACTACCCGTTCGGTTTATACGCACTTACGCTAATGTGCAATGGTGGGGTGATTGTGAGATGAAATGGAGGACCTACAGTTTAACGTGAGATCTGAACCACGGTGGAGGCCTGCCATTCCTCACATTCACAAGTTGTGATTAATACACGTCTTGTCAGAGGTGAAGGAAGATTAATTATAGTCCAATTCATCAGAAAATAGACATGACCTAGTTCTTTCAAAACTAATAATCTTTAACCACTTTTCATAATTTTAAAACTAAATTGGGCTTACAACTTTTATATAATGCATGTTTTTGTTTATGAAGATGACACATTCATCTCAATGCATTGATAATATCAAGTTTTACTAACCCACCTCTGTGGTGTAATTAGCTAACGCGCTAGTTTCATGTAGAGCTAGACTGTCGAGGACAGGGAGATCGAGGTTAGAATCTCGGTCAGGAGAATTGGGGGTGATTTTTAATAAAGTTTTCCACTCTCCCTCCATGCAAATGCAGGTTCACTTCTTCTAGATTCAACCTTCCCAATTCCTAATCCATTAGCATAATTAGTACTTTGGCGTAAAACCCAAACAGCTAGTAAGATGTGGTACTAAATGAATAAAAAATTGTATTTTTTTTACTAAAAAAAAATCTAAATAATATTGCTAAAAAGGTTCAAAAATTCTTAAAATAAAATAGGCCTACTGTTATATAATGCTTTTACCCTGTTTTGAAGAAAGCTTTCTTTTTAGAAAAAGGTTTTTTTCACGGTATAACACTACCAAACAGCATTATCACATTAGCTTTTAAAGCGCTAAGGTTTGACATGGTTGACCAGTCTGCCTAATACAATTAATATATTTTTAATCATTGGAATTATAACTTTTAAGATGCTGTAGGTGAAGAGTTACTATAGTGTAACATAAAGTTGGCTCTTATCGTATATATTGTTGCTATACAATTCTTAAATTTATTTTGGTTAGGGTGGGATTTTTTTCTTTTATTTCTTCTTCAATGGCACTGAAGACATTTTCTTCAGTAAGCCAGGAACACTTGTATTTGATGCTACTTTCTTGATTTTTCTATTATTTCAATCCAGGTCTGACCCATATAACCTAACCCTAACTCAACATTAATTTCATCTAAGAGATAACCGGGAAGACATATTTTGTTCGGGAAGACCTATTTTGTTCGTCTCTACACCGACATATTTATATTTAGAAGGAAATTAAACAGCTGCCTATTCAAAGTAACATCTGAGTGTAATACTTTAACTAAAGAAAAGTCTGTAAAATAATTAAGAATGTAATTTACCCATGCCAACTGTGTACAGGCCAAGTAATAAATATATGAGTAGGTGAGTTTCAAAACTGCCCTTATCCATTATAGTATAATTTTGAGGAAATTAATAAAACCTGTAATGTGTTTATTTATGTTTATATTTTTATGAAACTTTACCTGGTATGAAAGTTTATCAACCTGGGTCGAGTTGGTAAATTTCACAAATGTTGACAATACATTTTAGAAAAGGACAGTTTTGCAGTGTTCCACTGGAAAAGGGCAGTTTTGCAGGTACACACATTAGAATATGGCAGTTTTGAAATAAAACATAAGTGTTAGGTACAAAAATCTATTCATACAAAATTATTAGTATTTATTCAATCAAAAGAAGACTAATTTGTCAATCAAGTTTTAAAACATTTATATTAACAAGATCACCTATTTCTTCAACGTTTTATTCGTCTTGGTTCACTTTGTGCTGTGTCTATGCATATTAGTTCCTTGTGCAAAGGATCCTGAGTCATTATAACTTCAATTTCCTATACATCTTCAGAGATATTAATCTAGTGTTTGCAGACTTTGTTTGAGAGGTTCTTTTCGGTGCACTCTGAGTAGTATACTTTAATACAAAACAATCTTGAGCCCCTTTAGTTGAATTGTCGTAAAAAGCTTGATGGAAGCGCCGGATATCTTGCATCACAATAGTACTACATTTGAATGACTTTGTATTGTGACCACATTTTGGAATTCTTGGCAAGGAATCAAGGATCTCGATTTATGTCTGAAACAAACAAACACTACTTAACTATGGCACCTTAAACTTGGCCGCTTGGATTCGATTTTAATTTGATGTTATGTTTTCAATTTTTTTTCTCGAAGTTTTCCTTTGGAACCCCATTTTTTACCGCATATTAAAATATTGTTCCAATTTGTATGTTAATTTGTACTAATCGTGTGTTTTAAACGCATTTATTAATTATTTACTTAATTTTAATATGGTTGCATCTGGTTATTATTTCTTCAGTTGTTACCCTGCGCATATCCTTTTTTCCACCAGAATAAACATTTATGAGATTGTGGAAAAGTTTAGTCAGCTATAAACTTGCAGTTTAGGAAGAGAAGAATTTAGTGATTACAGCTAGCCAACTAAACAAAAATGTATATTAAAATCAATAAAAGCAGTAATAAGCTCATAATCTATGCAGCCAAGGAGAAAGATAGTTTTGAAATGTACGACAGCATAAGTAGCCATATTGAATATTGGAAAAGGAGAGTTTTGTTAAGAAACCATAGGTAAACCACACAATTTGTGAGGACGGTACCTTGCGCATCAAATAAAGTCTGTCTTTCATGTAGACTTGCCCGAGCCGAAGGTGGATTATTGTACAAATAAACTTACGAGTGCCCTTAACTCCTGAAAACCATGGTGTAACTAATTTTGTACCACAAAAACCATGGTACCTTTTTGCTGGCATGTGGTGTCCCAGCATTCGCTCCAGTTAACCTGACTTCTGAGTTTTACCCTCTGTATAAAGCATTGATCTCTATAATATAACTGGATGGACATCTGTGGCTGAAATTTTCGAGCTGTCGTCTGCATACCATTGTGTAAGAGAAAAAACTTTCGGGTATCTCTTTCTCTCTTTCACCCATGCAATGCAAAATGGCATTTTGACATAGTTCATTAATTTGATTGAATATATTAGATACATCAATGTGTGAGTGATTAAATAAAATAAATATGTTAGTTAAAGCTTTGAAGAGCATATAAAAGTTCCAAACTGGTTAGTTTTTTCTTTAAATAAGTTGATGTAGCCTAATATGTACGATGATATTTGAAGGAAGCTTACTTGTAAAACTTTATCTCGTACTAGAATCCTACCCTATAGTTGTGTTTAGTTAGGATAAAAGACCTTCCAAAAGGAAATTTCTACTTCTGTTCTAAATTGCCGTTCATCCTACCAAAATATTATATATATGATAGTATTCTGGTACGAAATAAAGCCTTACAGATTGGGATTATTACTAAAATCAGGGTTTAGTAGATACTGTACTTCCTACAAGCCAATAACCTAACTTATCATTTGAAAGTAAGACTTCTACACAACGTGTGTCATTCAAACAAATGTAATACAGTTTTTAGCTAACTTGTTTCATTATAGTTATCGAAATTTCAACATAATATGGTTTCTGAATGATGTGAGCCAACTTAAAAAAAAAACTGGTATTATTATAATAATACTTTCCACAAGCCTATAACCTAAGTGATAGTTTGAATGCATGGCAACTATTCAAAGTTTGTCATTCAAACAAATGTAATCAAGTTTTAAGATACCTTGTTCATTATATTTATCGAACTTTCAATATAATATGGTTTCTGAAACCAATATACAAGCTAATAACNTCACTATTTTCAAACAATAACACTTTTACTCATCAGAGACATGTTTTCGCATAAGAACATTTAAAGAAACCGTTAAATCTGTCCCCCCCTCAGTGTAGCAGACGATGCACTTGAGCGTCACGCTTTTGTCCTTGGAATGTGCATGTGTATGTCCATCCAGTTATATTATAGAGATCAATGGTATAAACTCGCTTTATAGTAGCGGGATTTCCTGTACAATGGAAAGTAAATTTACACTGGATGCCAAACTATCTACTCTCTTATTACCCATTATACCCATATGACCAGGAATCCATTGGTACCCTAATTTGTAGCCCCTAGCTCGTAGAGAGGCGCACTCTTCTAGTATTTGAATTATCATTGAGTATGATGGAGGGCCTGATAAGCCGCTTATAGATTTCAAAGCACTACGGGAGTCGCATTATACCATTACAAGCTGAGGACGTAAAGATAAGATATATTTCAATACCTATAGGATAGAAAATAATTGCGCTGTAAATATTGATGCGTCGGATTGTAGTATATGTCTGACCATAATTAATACTACTGCCATAGAAGGCCGCACCCACTAGGGATGGCTCCCCTCCCCTCCTAGCACCATCTGTAAATATAAGTCTGTATCTACTCCATCTTTCTTTCATATACCTTACTGCATTTAACTACTGTTCGATCAGAAGGGTAACTCTTTTTACTCCTGAATCAGGAATAGATAACACCACTGGTACGTCCCAAAGGGCATCATGCCCCCCAGTGATACACTGTACAGGATACGGAAGAGAAAAAATATACTGACGCAGTTCATTCAAACCCAA
>CABFWB010000682.1:172192-193475 GCA_902151455.1 Timema bartmani | reverse complement strand
GGCGCACATAACTGAATCCGGTATCACACTACAAGCGAACGAGTCTGCCCATGCCTCTAAGTCAACCATAAAGATCCCGAAGTTTGTAACAATACCCTTGAACCGTTTGATTCTACGCCAAACCTGTGTCAGAGATGCATTGGGTGAAAGAGACTCGTAATATAAACGCCAAGAATCACGTTTCTCACGTAGCAAAGTTAGCCACGTATCAGCTGCCATACGACAGTAGCTTTCATAGTTTATCAGGTTAAAAATTTGTTTTAAAGTATATAATGATAACCTCCTTTGAGCGATCGCTTTAGAACATGACTCTGTCCACCACGGGCAACGTTTAACTCTCCTATGACCCCCACTATGTGAGGTTGGTACTGCCGCATCAGCTGAGCTCTGTAGAGCATTAACAAAGTTGTAATACTGTACTAAAGGATCACCGTCCACCGCTAAATTTTGAACTGTTAACTCCAATTTTGTCGAATATAATTCTCATTTTGCTTTTTTATAGTTGCGTGACCTATCCAGAGGAGCAGTTTTATAGTTATATGGGACCTGAGCGTCTATTGTCAAAATAATTGGCAAATGATCACTGCCCATGGAGTCACCAATCGTATCCCAAGCTAAATATAGTGCAAAATTAGGGGATGCAAAAGTAACATCTGGGCACGTATTAGGATACGGAGTTCTGTTAAGTCGCGTAAACTTCCCTGTATTTAATAATATAATAATATAATAATATATTTATCCCACAACGATCTGTGTAAGGGGAGCCCCACATTATCCTGGTACCTTAGCCAAGTTTCACTTAACGCTACTATATAGATATCACGAGAAAAAAATTAATTGCTCAAGGTCCGCTTTTTTGTTCCTGATGCTTCTAAAATTCCATTGTATCATATTTAAATAACTAACCATAAAAAACATATACCTAACTCAGACAAGGTTACCTTGGACACCACTTCCTGCTTTGATCCTAGCATATCTACGATTATGGCTATTAAAGCGTCGTACATCCCTTAACAACTTTTGGATTTTTCTTGTTATTGTTTCCATTAAACTTGGCAAATCTAACTCCCCTGGTGCTGAGGAAGCCACGGTTACTAGGAGCGACACCACTTTAGAAACCATCTGTTCCACCCCATTACTTATTATATAATCTAATGTTCCTTTGATAGAGCTTCCTGACGAATCCACATCCATATCCCCAACAACTTGTGTCGGGGTACTAGAAAGAGTCGCCGCATAGGACGTTACATTGCGTGGCCGTATTGGCCTATTTGGGAATTGAGAATTGTCCATGACAAATTGGGCCCCCCTAGTTGCATAGCGCGACTTGTAAGGAGAGTTGCGGTCCACAGCCTGACCAGCCTCCCGGTACTACAAATTGCGACGAGCCATTGTCGATTTAATTTGACGCTGTCGCATCCACTCGGGACACGTTCGGTCGGTCGCCAAATGAGCCCCCCCCCACAGTGATACACATTTTGGGGCTCCTTGTAGACATTCTTCTATGAGATGACCACCTCCACACTTTGCGCACTTATGCCCCCCACTACGACAGTTGACAGCGAGATGGGCAAAACGTAAACAATTGTGACATTGCGTCACTGGATAAACATCAGGCTTGATCTCCACCATAGAGAAACACATGACAACATAAGACGGTAGCTCTTTGCCCACGAAAGTCGCCGCTACTGTACCAGAGGGCTCTAACCGCTCAGGTGTATCAGGATTGCGCCTTTTGAAACGTCGTACCTGTAATATTGAAGATTCACTTTCTCTCTCTAACTATTCCTTAATAAATTCCTCTGAAAACTCTAGTGGAATATTATGAATAACGCCTATCCGATGTTCATTACGACCCACCCTGTCAACTGAGACCTTCAAAAGATCACGCAGTTCCCTATCTGCCATAAGAGTATTAGCTTCCTTAATACATAACAATTCCACAATAATTTGACTCTACACTCTTATAATTAGGAAATAATACCTTTCCCATTTTCATTGGATGTAAATTCTGAATGTTTAATCCTGATGTATTTGAAAATTTAATTTTGTACGGCCCTGGATTAGAAGAATTAAATACATCCTCTATTTTGACTGCTATACTGTCATCTGAAACAATTGTCCCAATTTGATTCTCCTTGGCATTTGCTACTTTGAGAACTTTGGCTGACGCCTGTCCCGTTGGTTTGGCCGAAACACGCCCTACACTAGATTTCTCTTTCTTCATAATTTTATTATTAGATGGTGATCTTAAACGACCCGCTTTTAAACCTATGGCACTAGTTTGAGAGTTTTGTTAAATATTTGAGTATAGTTCTGTCATAGCCGAATCAACTTCACACTCGTCACCGGAATCCACCGTATCCAACAACACTGATAGACGTCACGGTCTCTAATCCAATACCAAAATACGTCCATTCACCACCAATGCCAAATATCGACCTTCGAGATATTTATTATTTGTTTGGGTATTTATATTTGGATTTTTTTTTCTAAGAGGCAGCACTGTTGTGTGGGTCATGTGACTTTTATCACTGCTTTTTGTTACGCAGTTGTGCTGTTTCTTCTGGAAGTTTCTTTCCACTTGTAAGCTAAGAGTACATGTAATGAAAAATTGCCCTAAACTTAGAAACAGTGCAAATATGGTGACTGAAAATGAGTTTTCATTTGTGACCTCCATAGAATCTGTTGAAGTAAGTGGCCTGTCTGTTGCTAAACTAGTGATGGGCATAATCGAATGATTTTAAGAATCGAATAGTCACTCGATTCTTTGAAAAATAATCGAATGATTTTGAGAAGTAGTAGAGTCGGTAATAATCGGATGTTAGCTACTTCTAACTAAAATTAGTTACTAGGTGCTCGTTTTGCTTTGTGCTACCATTCTCTTCACCCTGCTGTCGAATCACCCAACACTCATTCCTTTGCGTTTTCAGATTATTGACACTTTTCTATTATTGTATTTAGTTCCTCGTGCCAGTGTCAAAGACCAAAATACATCCACAACAAAATACTATACAGTGAATGCATTAGTCACTTAAGTACCTCACAATTAATATCAATATTTTTGCTTACGATTAGTAATAAAATAAAGAACATACTTTTCCCTTTGTGTTTAAGAGTCGAAATAATTGACCCTTTAATATTTCCTAAACATAAAAAATATATAAGCTTACAATCCTATTTATATATTGGGTAAGTGATAAAAATACTTTCGATATGTGAATATCTGAATCCATTATATGCCTCCTGAAGCTTCACTTAGAATCAAACACACAATTACTACTCGACAAACGACGACGTAAGTATTTTGTGTTATAAGAATGTAAAATTATTTCAATGAAAAAATTATAAAACGATCTGAATATTATGGCCAGGCAATGTTTTATTAAATACATAAAAAGAATATACTTATCTATTTAATAAATTATTTAAGTCAACGTTAAGAAAATGATCTCTCAAACCGTTCGTGCTATTTTCGTTTAGTTAATTAGGAAGGTAAAATTTAAAGGAAATGAGAAAGAACAATCTACGTATTAATGTAGCAAAATATTCGAATAATTTTTTTAAATTTTCATTCGAATTATTTTTGACTGATATTCGATTGTAAACTTTGTATTAAATTACCCTTAGAATTATTCGAAAGCGTAAGGTCGATTATTGTGCAGCAATGGGGACTATTTATTGAAAATGAACCTAATAGAAATGAAGACCTGTATAGAGATAGCCTGGAAATATTCAAAATCATTAGGTCGATTTTCCTCAGCACTTCTGGCAAGAGAGTGGTAAGAGAATGAATCGGCCAGCTCACGTCAAGTCAGCTACTGCTTTCATTTGAATGTTTTTTTCGTTCGAATGATTTTGAAAGAATCGAATGAATCTATTATTCAGAATAATCGAATGAATCGATTCTATTCATCCGATTCTGCCCATCACTATGCTAAACCTATAGAGGAGGCATTATTTGTTTTTGACAGTGGAGCTACATGCCATTTATTAAAGAGCAATTATGCAATTTATTTAATTGATCCCAAGGATGTTAATGTTGACATTACTGTGGCTAAAGTGGGTGCAACTGTCAAAGGAACACTGTTCGGTAAATTACCTGTTGTTACAGAAGATGGTGTAAGAATCGTCATTAAGGACATTGTAGTTTGTGAGAACTTGACTTTTAATTTATTGTCAGTCCGGAAGCTAGAGGAAAAAATTTATTGTGTCAGTTTTGAAAATGGTGGTGTGAATGTCATGTTGTACGGTAAAACACTGCTTTCAGGACGATTATGTGGCATATTATATATTGATAGAGTGTTTATTTTTAAAGAGTGTGTGAACCTAATCAAGATTAAGAAGAACTTTGAGTGTGATTTGTGGCATCGGCGTATGGGACACACTTCAAAATTTCCCTCTTCTAAACTATGTGACATTTGTAAACAAACAAACTAAGTTACCGTATATGAGGTCCATCCCAGAGGATCAGAGGGCAAGACGTATTTTAGAGACCATGTCATCAGATGTCCGTGGAAAAATTACGCCTCAAACACATGATGGTAACAATTATTTTGTGAGTTTCATAGATCATTATACTCATTTTGCCATGATATATTTGATTGAACATAAATTTCAAGTTATTGATAAATTTAGACTATTCATATCAATGGTTGAAGCAAAATTTAACAAGAAGATTGAGAATTTTCGGTGTGATCAAGGTGGGGTGTACTCGTGTAATGATTTTAAAAGTTTGTGTGCAAAGAAGGGCATTACTTTCCAGTAATCATTGGCTAGTAATCCTCCCCAGAATGGACTAGCTGAACGATTTAACAGAACAATTTTGGAAAAAGCCAGATATCTACTATTTGAGTCTGAAATGGTTAAAGAAATGTGGGGGGAAGCAGTAATGTTGGCGGTGTATTTATTTAATAGGACTGAAACTCCAACTCTTCCAAAAGGTGTAATACCTGCAGAAGTGTGGTATTATTATAAACCAGTTTTATCTAAGATAAAAGTTTTTGGTTGTCCTGCCCACAGCCTCATTCATAAGGAGGATAGGAAAGGTAGATTAGACTCACGTTCAAAAAACTAATAATGGTAGGTTATTGTAACAATGGTTACAGGCTGTGGGATCCTAAAGAAAGGGAGGTTGTTTTGTCCAGAAATGTTATTTTTGACGAACACTGAAAGAATCAAAGTTCTCACATACCATGCTCTATCACCAAATAAGACAAAACCCAGTGTTATGCATTATACTGAAAAATAAGAAAACACACCAAAAACTAGTCCTCCACCAGGTAATAACGAAGATCCATCACCATGAAGCATATCAGAAGTTCGTCGAAGTTCACGAGCAAGGCAGCTTCCAAAATACTTGGACGATTTTGATGTGATGTTATGTTAGCCCTATCAGCTGGCACAACAACTAATGTTCTTGAGAGCTATGAAGAGGCTATAAAAGATGACGGTTGGCGACTCGCAATAAAAGAACTATCCTCGCTGGAAACCAATGGTACATTTAAATGAGTTGACCCCCCTCCAAACACCAAAGTGATTGATTCGCGCTGGGTTTTCACTGAGAAGATGGTGAATGGTGTTGCTCACAAAAAGGCCCGGCTTGTGGCTCGAGGATACCAGCAGCCTTCATTGGATGATGAAAAGATCTTCGCTCCTATTGCTCGGCTGGCGACTGAGGGTTTGTTGTCAATTGCAGTCGAGAGGAACCTACAATTACAACAACTTGATGTCAAATTTGCGTTCTTGAAGAGCCCTTTTAAAGTGCCAGTGTTTATGAAGCCACCGGAGTTCTTATAGTGCAATGAAGTGAAAGTGTGTGAATTAAAAAAGGCCTTATATGGATTAAGGCAAAATCCCAAGTACTGGAATGATTATATTAATTTAGAATTAATCAAAGAAAATTTTAACAGATCTAAGGTATATCCTTGCTTATATTATAATGGGTCAACATGCATTCTAATTTGGGTTGATGATTTATTTTTTGTGTCAAATTCTAAAGTTGATTTAGAAATTATTAAATCACATTTGGTGTCATAGATGGAAATGAGAGATTTAAGTTCTCACACAAAATTTCAGTTTTTAGGTTTGGATATTATTAAGTGTGACAAAGGTAATATTGTGATTAGTCAACAAATTTTTATTCAAAAGATACTAAGAAAATTTAATATGATTAACTGTAGAGCAAGTAAAATTCCTTTGGAACCTAAATTAAATTTGGTAAAAGATGAACAAAATTTTGAGGTTAGGTTTCCTTACAAGGAACTTATAGGGAGTCTCGTGTATTTGATGTTGGGGTAGAAACCTGATTTGTGTTTTTCAGTATCATACTTTGGTATATTTCAAAATTGCTTTAATTTGACTCATTGGAAACATCTGAAAAATGTATTGCGTTATGTAAAACAAACAGAGCATGTAGGTCTAAATTTTGTAAAATCAGATGATACAGATTTGAGAATTCGTGCTTATGTCGATTCTGATTTCACCTCTGATACAAACGATAGGGAAAGTGTATCGGGCTTTATCGTTAAATTTAATGAGAATATTATTTGTTAGAGCTCTAAAAAACAATCATTTGTAGCTCTGAGTAGTTGAAATCAGAATTTTATGCACTTTCATAATATTGTCTAACTGAGAGAATATTTTTGAAGAATTTGCTAAGTGAATTTCGTGAACTGGTTGAGCCCATAGGTCTATATAAGGGTAAGCAATCCACTATTAAAATGGCTTAAAGCTTTGAAACTAAAAGGTCTAAACATTTGGATGTTAGGCATCACTTTGTGAGAGATCTTGTTTCATTAGGAAAGGTTAAAATAACTTATGTAGAAACAAATGAATAAATTGCAGATATAATGAATAAATCATTGTCTTATGTTAAGTTTAATTACTTTGCTCAAAAGTGAAATCTTGTTAATGTATGAAGGTTTGTTCGATTACAGAATTGGGTAGGGATGTTGTTATACAATTAATATATTTGTTTTGGTTAGAGTGGGATACCTATTTATTATTTGTTTGGGTATTAATGTTTGGATTTTATTTTTATTTTTTTCTAAGAGGTAGCACTGTTGTGTGGTTTGTATGACGTTTATCACCGCTTTTTGTTACGCAGTTGTGCTGTTTCTTCTGACAGTTTTGAATCCCTGCGTTATTGATTATATATTGCTTTTAGAAACTATATTACAGTGAAACCTGGACTAAACGGACCCTTTATTAAACGGAAATTTGCCTTAAACTGAAATATTTTCCGGTCCCGTGAGCCGTGACTTTAGGGCTGAAAAACATGTTAAATTTCCTGGGTTAAACGAAAAATGTCTCGTGGTAACGGAAATCAAAGTAAGCCTTTCTACAGAAAATTTCCACTGCTCCGAAGTGAATTGTTTATTAAAATTTTTAGGCATCCTATATATTCTACACAATTTTGTTTTCTCTAACTCTTTCGTCATTTTGAGAGGAGTTTAAATGTAAAGGCAGGTATATTTCCTTTCTCCTTCGTAGTTATTTTGTTATCTTGCTTACAGGATTTTGTACTGTAATTGCCACTTAATTGTTATCACTGTTCTTTGAAGTTGCCGCGCTAATGACTTGCTATTTGTCAATCACCTTTGGAATTCAACTTTTAACGGTAACGCACTACTTGTATTGATATTCAATTGTTTGCCCCTTCCGGAAATTTAATTCAATAAAGGCTCTAGGTCAGAAGCCGGCAACCTTTTTGGGCCCCGATCAAACTTTTGGATTTATCAAAGGTCCCGCGATCATCCTTCGTTTCTTCACTCAACTTTTTTTTTTAATACATTCTTTATTTATTCCTTAAATTCAATATTTTCTCCAATACTATGTCCCTGCTTTTATAGAAATGCATAAAATAAATAAAATGGACTCTCCGTTTACTTTGAAAAGTAGCAGTTTTACCTTGACGTATTACACTATGGTCCTATATTATAAGCTGTACCATTGTGGAATAATGCAAGGTAAGCGTGTCTTTTCGGGACGATGTAGCTTTCTTTAACGATCGACTGAAAATTGCTGCGAGATCAACCGGTCAATCACGATCGACCTGTCGCCAACCCTTGCTCTATGTCTACATGTTTTTCTTTAGTCTGGCAGTTGTCATTATAGCTTTAAAGAGACGAGCTGTGCTTGATCTTAACACGAGAGTAAAAGTGATTCGTGCATGTTAGCGAGATAAATCGTCTCTTAAGCAGATCATGAAAATGTTCAACATCGGTAAAACTCAAGTGTACGAGATTCTAAAGAATAAAACGGAAATTTTGAAGCTGTGGGAAAACTTTGCCAAAGCAGAAATAAAAAGAGAACTTAAGAAAACTGCAAACCAAGACATTAATTAAATAGTGTGAGAGTGGTTTGTCAGAGCAAAAAATCACCACGTGTCAGGTCCTATGGTAGAGGAATATGCTAAAAAGGTCGAACAAAAACTGGGGTAGACTGAATTTAAATCATATAACGGATGGTGGGAGAATGTTCGCAAAAGACAGTGAATAGTTTTCTAGCGAGTTTTGTAGTAAAGCGAGTGATGTATACAGTGAAACCATTGAGGAGTGGGTTGCTAAACTTCTCTCCATAATCCAGGCATATGAACCTGAAAACATAGTGAATTGTGACAATAATAGACTGTTCTTCCGCGCGCTACCGTATAAATCGCTGTGTTTGAAAGGTGAAAAATGTTCTGGTGTAAAATTGTGCAAAGAAAGATTAACTGTTTTTCTATGTGGTTTTATGTCAGGTGAAATAGAGAAACCCTTAGTTATCGGTAGGGCAGCAAAGCCACGATGCTTCAGAAACATGGACAAATGGAAGCTTCCCGTTGAGTGGGAATAAAAAAGGCGTGGATGACGTCATATATCATGAAGGACTGCTTAACGGCTTTTAATGGTAGAATAAAAAAAGCAAAACCGGCATGTTTTGTTGTTTTTGGATAACGCAACATGCCACCCCACATAAAACTTCCAAAGTGCGATTTGCTTGGTTCCCTCCAACCAACGTAAGTCTTATCAATGGATCTGGACACTATTCAGAATGTTAACTTGAAAGAACTTGCGTTTATAGATGTGGTTATTTGGCTAAGTAAAATATAAAGACGTTCTTACTAGAAACTGTGATAAGTGTTTAAAAAAGCAGGATTTTCTACGGGTGAAGTTGCTGCTAGCATAGAACACGAGGATTACCAGCAGGACTTATAAATTTGCATGGATGAAGCTGCTTTCAATAACTGCAATTCTGAGAACTATATCAACACAGACAAAGACGTACAAACTAATCCAGACACAATGGGTATCGTTGACTTAGTTGAGAATTTTAGAGAAATTTGGAAAGTATAAGAGAAGGAAGAAGAAGAAGGGGAAAATGACATTGTGTTGGAAGAAGAAAGGTGTAGAGTGAAGACTTATCTAGATGTTGTCAAAATGTAACATTGTAACATGCTACATCATACTACCCCCCATATTAAGCTTCACGCAAAGGTTTTCCTTAAGAGTCATACTACCCACTCCGTATGAAACCTCAATATTAATAAACTTCCTGCAATAGTAAGCTTCTCTATTGTAGTCCAATGTAGGTTCAGTCTATATCGAGAACAATATTAAACAAGAATATACTCCCCGCAATCACAAACTGTTCATGTACTTACCCTGTGTTTCTTCTGGCTAGAACAACCTTCAAGACTGGAGTACACAACTCGCGTCCTAAATCGAAGAGTGGGACGAACTAGCCTTGGTGAGCCAGCAACTGAGGTTCCGAGCGGACAAGTCAAATCGATCCTTATGGAACTAACCAAGGACAATAACTAACTGAAACTATCCAGCCGGCCGGCGGGAAAGACGAAACCAACCATCAAGACATAGCGTGATGTATGTACGTCACCAACACCAGTCAAACGGATCTCTATCACCACTGGAGTGCGTGTTCGAGACAGCCCACCAATCCTAGCCTGATCAAGGACTACGTGCTCGTCTGCATGCATCAAAAATGACCGATGGGACGTCATCGAGCAATGTGGACATTCCCTCCTTCCAACCCTAAGCGACTAGAAACACTATTTAAACCTTGCGATTCTGAAAATCGGTGACCATTAATTGTTCGACGCAATCAAGAGAAGTCATGTCTTAAACATTTATATTCGACACCGTCTAGAGAAGTCCTGTCCTGGACTTGGACAATTCACAGGATGATTACGTATTGTGTTTATATTACGTATTGTGTTTATATTACCTCATCGATGGTACTTTAATAGACTTGAATTGTGGTTCGTTCGATTTTGAATTAATGTGATGTAATTTTGGGGATAAGCCAAAATAAGCAACGTAAATTATTTACTAAAAGTTTTTTTTAACTATATTTAATTATGAGACAGTTGATTAATTTTGCCGCCTTTTGGACTTTAGTGTCAGTGAAGTCACGTAAATATTAGATTGCCACATTTATTAACTTATTTTGTTAGAAGTATTTAATTTAAATTTACAGAGTTTTGCACACTAAGTAAATGAAAATTACCTTTTTTTAAATAATGTTTTCTAATTTAATTGTTGTTTGAATTAAAGTAAAGTTTTGCTGATTGATTGATTTAGACTTAATAATTTTCCAAATTATTTAATTGAAATTACTTGTGGTTTAACTAGTCTTTTTGAATGTCATATTGTTTATTAACAAGTAGAGATCTTGTTAACGACGTTTGTTGTGTCGACATTTAACTGTCCCGCGGGAGTTTGACTTAATGCTAGTAAGCAAAACTCTCGTGTTCATATAAATATCTGTGTGATATTAAATTTAGCTTTATCTTTAATTCTGTCTGTATACAATGTAGTGAGGCAGACACTTTGATGACCATTTCAAAGTATGCCCATTAGGCTCTTTTTTGTAGTCAAATAAATATCTGACTAGATATTTTTAAAGTAATGATTTGTTCAAATAGTCAACGCTTAAGGTTGTGTTGTCAATATCCACTGTTGTGAAACTGACATAGTGTAGTTTGGTCGAGTTGTTATCTCTTCCAGACTGACCTAGTTGACTTAAAGATATGTTTCATGTTTGGAAACATTCATGCGCTTTAATATTAACATGATTTTCAACATACCCCCAATGGATTTTTGAGGCCATGTAAATTATTGTTTAATTATTGTTATCTTGAATAAAATATTCATATTGTTATTTAATTGTTGCTAATGTCTTACTTTCTTTGTCATTTATGTAGCTTACCCCCCTCCCCCCACCTTCCTTTTAGTCTAGTGTGGCCGTAGCTAAGAGGTAGTAGAGTGGGTGGTAACACTGCGCCACTCTGCTCCTATCCATCTATTTATCTCTCTGAGCTGTGTTGAAAATCATTCTTGCATTATTTACATTGTTGTGTATACCTATTATTGTTACTAATTCTGTTGATTTTTGTTTCATGAAGGAGACACTGACCATGGACGTTGCTTCTGGGGAGGGAGCGGCAAGAGACTCTGAGGTGTTGTCAAAATCCATGGTCTACAGGCTCAACAATGAGGGCCTTATTTTCGAGTTCGCAAAGAGAGGGCTGCAATGTTCACTGGAAACCACTGTTACCAGACTCCACGCAATTCTCTTGGGAATCCTGACAGAGGGTGAAGCGTCTGATGATGCTGGACCAGTGGGAGTAGTGGATCACCAACCAGTACCGGTGAGGGTTGAAGCTCCGATTGACCTGTCACGCAATTTGTTGAGTGACAAAACTCAATATAAAATTTTAGCCGAGTTTGTAAACCGTATACCGCTGTGTGATGGTCAGGACAGCTCTTCACTTTTTGTATTTCTGGTTGAAATAGACAGGGTGTGTAGATTGGGATTAGATTCCGAGTTGGAGTTTGTAGCTCTTTGTTTGGGGAAAACTTCGGGGTATTTAACCCAACTATTTTCTGAAGGGTTGGTTCAAGGGTTAAGTTGGAGACATATAAAACAAAAGATTCTAGATTGTCTCGTTCCCTCTAGAGCTAGGTAAAACTTGCGCAGATTATATGTACAACGCGTTCAGCGTTCAGAAGAGTCCTTAAGAAACTTCATTGTATCTGTGTCTGAGGCTGCCGAGGTGTTAGAGCTAAACCTCTCAGAGCGCCAAGTTGTGGATATAATTTTGAAAAATGTATCCCCCTTATCTCGACACCATTTTGTTTTTGCTAGAAAACCTTGTACTATGGTTGAACTCCATGGTCTGCTTCCCAGATTGAGGATACGTTATTGTCTGAGAACGAGTATTTAGCGGCTAATGTGCCTAGTGTTGTCGCTAATCGAGGTGTGGGTTCAAATCCCGGGAATTTTGGTAGTATGCAAAGGAATAGAGGTATTATTCCTTCACGGGATACCAAACCTGTGGGGCAGAACCACATTGACCCGTGAAAGTAGGAAAACAGGGATTTGACCAAAATTCGCTGTTTCAAATGTCAGTAGTTAGGGCATTTTCAGAGTAAGTGTCCGTCGGGAAACTAGTAGCGCGCCGTAAGTTTCATGGGTCTCACAAGCGAAGCGACCTTCCATGCCCACCTACCCCTATTGTTGATCTTGATATTTGTACCCAGCGCTGTCTAGGATTATTAGATACTGGGGCAAGTTCTTCTTTTGTAAGTTCCAAGTTGTTAATTTCTCTTCAAAAGGCTAACAATATTGTTATTTAAAATTTTGTTCCTAAAGTTTATGCTGTTGCTAATGGTTGTTCGTTGGTGGTTAGTAAGAGAGTTAGTGTTCCAATTAAGATTGGTGGATTCTCGTAGAAAACCCCATTGTTTGTTGTTGTGGGTTTACCCTATGATGTTATTTTAGGAGTGGATTTTCTTGCCTGTTCTAGAGCTATTGTTAATTTGTCACAAAGAGAGGTTTCTTTTGGATTTTGTCCCATGCTAAGGTGGCATTTAGTAAGGAACTTCAGCGTAGCAACCATGTTTTTGTAAATGTTGAAAATGTGGATGTAAATTCAATTTTGGAAAAATTTTCTGATGTTATCACTCCCAGATGGGGGAAATGTGACGTGTTGCCTTATGGAATTGTAATGGAAGACCCCAAACCTGTAAGGTCAGGTCCGTATTCTTGCGCTCCACCCAAATTGCACATTTTTAGGGAGCTGATTCAGAATATGCTCAAGGAGGGGGTTATAAGACCTCCTAAATCTGCTTTTGCTAGTCCCGCTTTCATAATTCCCCGTAAAGCTGGTGGACATAGACTTATTATAGACTATCGAAAGGTAAACAAACATATTAGATTCGACCCATATCCTATGCCTAGTATAGATTCTGCTTTTCAACATCTTGGTGGAGCTTAATCGACCTCGACGCCAGCTGGACTTCTGATAACGGGGAAATCGAGGTTCAAATATCTGTATGGTCTACTGAGGGAGATTTTTCCGTAATAGTTTTCCAATTACCCTCCACGCGAATACAGGTACACTTCATCCAGAAATCAAGGGTAGAAAATGTTGACTAACCTATCAGAGCTATAAGATGTAAAACTAGCATAGTAAATTGAAGAACATAGATAAACCGAATACTTTAAAGAATTTAAGATACGTACGCTGCCTGACGCCTCAATCGTCGAGATTTTTACATAATAATGCTTTACTGGCTACTAGTTAAAATACAAAAGTTTCACAACCACAGTATTCATTTAGTAATTCAAATGCATAATCTTTGAACATTTTATTAAGTATCCAAACTGCGCCAACACACCTCACCTATTTACCATTAATTGACCGCTTTCCATTATTATACCTTGTATTTTTGGGAACCTAATGATTAGTTTATCTTATATTTTGTTATTGGCCATTTGTAAATCTTTGTCTAGTATGAATAATAAAAGTACTACATCTGTCATTTTAAATAAGACCTTGAACCTTTGTAATGCACGACGTATCCCTACTTTGTGCAACAAGATCATGTCATTCCTTTTTAGACTAAAGATAATAGTCATAGATTTATTATTCGATGGTGAAACAGTAATATAAAATAATATACAAGTCTAAAATGAAACTATTTATAACCTAAGCTATATTTGGTTGGCTTTTTGAAGATTAAGTTTTAAGCTAATTTGGACGGGTCGTCGATTAACTTGTAGTTATTAAATTATAAATGAAATATAACAATTTAGTATAAGTTGACAAATTTTATAGCATTTATTTTGTGTTGGACAAAGCTTAAAATCTTTAACTTTACAAAGTCTTAAACCAGCACACGTCTGCCTTACAACTTTCGATTTTACCTAAGTTAAATATCCATCTTGAATTTCAGTTAATTAGATTAAATGACGTTCTTTAAATAATCCTAATCCCTTATTAAGGAAATGATGTGAATATTTTCCAGAATAAACCTTTTAAAACCATATTTAATTATTATTTTGTCCATTATATTTTCCGATACTGTACGTTTACTATCAACTGTTTCATCTAAGAATTTCAAAATTTTGCTACATAGGCGCCTCATGAGTTTTCACTAGCGCCATCATCATCTAAACACAGTGATCTCTTTATTATACTGGATGGACATAAAGGGCCCTAAAGATGACATGATTTGGTCAGGTGGTCGGGCCGATTTGGTCAGATCAGATACAATACCGGGTCGTGTGTAGGTATGTCACCCGACAAAAATTTTCCTATTTAATGTCGGGTGGCCGGCGCATCCAACCGCACGACCGTCCGACCAAATCGTGTCGTCTGTAGGGTTGTCGGTTGATTCAGCGTGTCATTTGTACTATAAAACGGGCGCGATTAATAGTGTGTATAACTTCATTTTGGTTTGAAGAATAGTAGAGAAAATTCAAACATATTTCTTTGCGGCCAAAATTGATAATATTTCCCCATATTATTAGTGTTATTTCATAGGTATTGACAATAGCTATCAAAAGTGACAGCTGCAGAAACATGACTTGATGTATGAATTTATTACAATTGTTTTAGTAACTTTAGTAACTAACTTCTACTGTTCTTTATACCAAAATCATACTATATGTAGTAACATCATATGACTGAATTTTTTCTATTCAATTAGCTATTTTTTGGCTCACATTTTTCTTTTTCTGGAATTAATCCCTTACGATGCTATTAGCGCGAGTCCAACTTTTTTGTGTTTGGATAATATAGAAGGCATGATGAGTGTGTCTTTTAGAGAAAAACAAATGATGAAATCATACACTAAGTCAGGTCGTCTGAAGGTAGCACCTGATTTGAATGGGCCAACTGTTGGGCTAACCAGATTGGATTGTCTGTAGGGCCTTTAAACCATTGATCTCTATAATATAACTGGATGGACATCTGTGGCTGAAATTTTCGACCTGTCATCAGCATACCATTGTATAAGTGAGAAGGAAACTTTCGGCTATCTTTTTTTCTCTTACACCCATACAAGGCAATGTGGCATTTTGACATCGTTCATTAATTTGATTGAATAGTTGAGATACAACAATGCGTGATTAGTTAAATGAAATAAATGTGTTAGTAAAGGCTTTAAAGAGCATAACAAAGTTTGAAACTGGTGAGTTTTCCTTTAAATAAATTTATGAAGGCTAATATATACGATGATTTTTTTTTAAGGAAGATCGTTAGGAAGGCTTTATCTCGTACCAGAATCCTACCCTATAGTAGTGTTTAGGTAGGGTAAAAGACCTTCCAGAAGGTAATTTCTACTTCTGTTATAAATGGCCGTTTATCCTACCAAAATACTAATATATGATAGTATTCTGGTACGAAATAAAGTCTTACAGATTGAGATTCCTAGTAAAATTAGGCTTTAGTAGATATCGTACTTCCTATAAGCCTATACCCTAAATTATAGTTTGAAAGTAAGACGTCTACACAAAGTATGTCATTCAAACAAATGTAATACAGATTTTAGCTAACTTGTTTCATTATAGTTATTGAACTTTCAAAATAATGTTACACCCCTCTCTCCAACCTTTCCTTACGACCATCGAAAACTTAAAGGTAGAGGGAGGTTAGTAAGCTACATAGATTATACAAGGAACATGAAATGCAAGATTTAAATAACAATACCATAAATGGTTTATTCAAAGCAAAAAACAATTAGAGTTCAATTAATTACATGGTCTCAATAATCGTACTGAGTTCAGTGGAAAATCATATTAGAAATAAACAGTTATTTAGCGCAGTTCATTAGAGAGAACTTCTCTCATACTTGACATATCAAACAATCAGATGGGCTAGTCTTTAAGAGACAAAAAACCCACCGTGTTTAAAAGAATACATAAATAAATAATAAATCCGTTAATAAGTTTGTAAGATTTATATAAGAGCCTTATGGGCCTTATTATATTGTTTTAAACGCGTCTGCACTGCATCACTTAAAGCAGACTTCAACAATTTATATAATAAATATAAAGAAGTTTTTAGACATTTTTAAAATACGCGAGAGTTTGGCTAACAGACTTTAGTCAAACTCCCGCGGGACTATATGACCTAAACTAACAGTTTAGAAACTTCCATCTACTCGTGAATTCAAAATTAACAAATTACTATAAACTAAGTCTAGTGAAAACATTTAAACAACAATCAAATATAAAATTAATCCCTAATTAATTTTTATCTGTTAAACAATTTACGTCTCGAAGTTAAATTTTATAAGTGTTCATTATAACAAAATAAATCAAAACATTTTATTTGCAACATTATTTCAGAATGAAATATTAATAAACTTCTCCAACACAAAAATTTATCAAAGTTATTATAATGTAAAGATCAAAATAAACAGCTGTCTCGAGCGTCCAAGTGGCGACAGACATTTTATAGTTTTACATTTGGCCAAGAAAATTAACACGCCTTATACAAAAGTTAAAGTTTTGAATTATAATGTTCAAAGTATACGTTGCCATAGTTAATGTTCGTAGTTTATCATGGATGATCCTGGCATAGTCCTGGTCGTAGGACTATGTTCCCCCGTCCTGTGTTGGTTGAATAGTCATTTTAATAGTACGATTACAGGACTTTAAATAGGGGTTTTTCACATCAGGGTATCAAGGTGGGGGGAAAGAACAATTCTGTCGGTGGCCTTCCTTCTAGAAGGAATGGAACATGACGTAGCGTGTTGATATTATTGTCCCATTATTCATTTAGAGCAGCGATTCTTCAATCGGACGTTATTTCTGTAGTTCTGGAACTATCCACCAGGGTGCAGGTGGATAGTATTCTGTTAATCGTGGATAGTTTGGCTCGGAACGTCTTCAGTGTCTATTTGATTTAGTTGGGGTTGACTTCGGTGAAGGAGTCTCTGTTACTACCCGGTGTAGTTCGTCGTTGTCTACACAAGATAGATTTGGTGAGTACAGATTCCAACGTATTTCACTGTATTATAGAATTGATTTTATTGATTAGAATTGTCTATTACGTTGTCTCAATTTACAGGAACTACAATAGTGAAGTGTACTATTGTAGGGTTTAGAGTATTATTGAATATTATTTGGAGCGGGTAGTATGAATCTGCGGCAAGTTGAGTATGAAGTTTAGCATGGGGGCGAGTTCAAATGTAACTCAATATTACAATAATATGGTTTCTGAAAGTATATGGGATATGGGACAATTTATTACAAAAAAAATATGGCAATCTAATAATACTTTTTACAAGCCTATAGCCTAAGTGATAATTTGAACGTATGGTAACTAGGGGAAGGTTGCCCATATTGGACCGGCCCCTAGTTTGGACCACCTTTATATTATATACAAGGAAGTATGAAAGTGCTGCCAGTCTGGTGTCAAATTATTGTACTAAATACGTGGCCCTAAGCTGACACGTGCACCTTTGTCAGTTGCGCCTTCAAAGCCTGTGAGGATGGATTGCTAGTATTTTCATCATCTGATGTAATATCTCGTAGGCGCTAAATAAGGAATTGTGCACATATATCAGAGGTAAGAGCTATTTTAATAAGTTTCTTATATTGTTGGAACGTTTGTCTGTATTTTTAGTCATGAGTCGTTTACAGTTATCTTTAAATGTTCGGTGATGATTGAATATTGTTTGCAAAATGCTGCTGTTTCCTAAATTGGACCATCACGGCTGCTTAAGTTGGACCGGTCCAATTCAGGAAACCATGAACACAAAGTAATCCCTAATCTTTTTTTCATCTAAACTTGTTGCAGGAAGATGTCAAAAAGAGGCAAATACGGACAGTGGAGTGAAGCAGATTTAGCTTTGGCTGTGAATACGGTTCGTTCAGCAAGCGTTGGGCTAAATGAAGCAGCAAGAAGATATGGTGTTCCAAGCGCGACATTGAAGCGACACATTAGTGGACAAAACAAAGGACCTACCCTTGTTGAATCCTTCGGTCCCCCACCTGTCTCCACCAAGAAAATGGAGAAAGAACGGGAGGCACACATTCTCAAGTTCGAAGAAATAATGTTTGGACTAACAGTAAAAGATGTGAGAAAGCTAGCTTTTGACGTCGCTAAAATACATGGACTTGGACATTGTTTCAACGAGGAAAAAGGCATGGCAGGAAAGAAGTGGTTTTATAAGTTCATGAAGAGGAACCCGAAACTATCGCTGAGGCAGCCGGAAGTGGCATCACTTGCTAGGATGAAGGGTTTCAGCAAAGAACGATTAGGATAATGTTTTAATCTCTTAGAAGATCTAGCGCATAAACATAAACGGAGTGGCACGAGAATCTACAATGTAGATGAAAGTGGTTTCACTACTGTCCAAAAGAAGCCACAAAAGATAGTTGGCCTTAAAGGAAAACATCAGGTTGGGGCAGCAAATAGCGGGGAAAGAAGGGTGAACACTGTAGTGTGTCAATCTTGTAAAGTTGACAGCTACACTATTAGGCTACGTAAAAATACGAAATTATAATAATTATATTGGCAAAATCCAAAGGAGATAATTAATATACTTCAAGGTCCACTAGATGGGGTTGGATATAATCACGATGTCCCCAAAAGAAAATACTACGAGTATGTAAAATGAACACGTGGTTGCATAAAAATACTAAATTGTGATAATTATAATAACAGAACCTGAAGAAGAGAATTAGATTTTAAATATTTAGTAATAATATGCTTCAAAACTTACCGTGACTGGATGGGATCGGATACCGCCAATATGCCTTCAAGCAAAATATTCAAAAAGTATAGCGACAGGGTGCTTCCAAAACAAATACACTCACTACAGCACCTGAGATGGAAAAGAACTCAACTGAGTTAGGCTCACTCCCACGACCCTCGAGCACCACTGTTGTTGCGGCGTTTCTTCGAACCTCCCCTCTACCCCACCCCTCAAGCTCCAGCCCCTCCTATCACCACCAGTGCTTTTACGTCTTTTCTATTTCTCTTTTTGTTGTTCCATTCTAGTCAGAGAAAGGGTATAAAATAAGTGCCTCTCGGATTCACGATACAGTAATCTGATCACCTCGCATCATTGAAGAAGGAACCTCTGCTACCTCACTCTACGAAGGAACCGGTGGCCATGGAGTATTGGGCGTGTGATTCACTGCCCCGCCACCGAGGAGAATCCTTTTCGATTTTCCAAGTATAGAGGCGACGTTAATAAATCCATCTGACTTATGGGTCTAGTGTGAAGACTAGATAATGTTTCCCAAATCTTGCAGACTTTTTGTTTATCAGAATTGTGTCCTTTAGACGTAGTACAGTCGAGGCGACTATTATGTTTATTTAGATTTCTTGTTTCAGTCAAAGTGACTAGATTTTGGTTTTGTGTTCTGCCGACTTTGTTGGCGTAGTCAAAGTAACTCTAATGTTTCCTAAGTCCTTCAGACTTGTTATATTGGTCCAAGTGATTATGTTTTTTCCATGTCCATATGATATAGCTTCGATATAGGAGCCTTAAGCTCCAGATGTAATAAGGACGTAGTCCAAATGGTTGCCATTCTCCACTAGCACTATATGTCTCTGTTGAGTCCCTAAGACTACACAACTGTTATATTTTTTGTATGGCTACACCCAGGTTGTCTATCCTTTTTCCAGGACCCAGTTGTGTTCAATGTGTTGATTCATTCTTGTTGCCACGCTTCGCGTGTGGTATTAGCTTGGGTGGGTAAAGCGCGGAACTCCGCTAGTTTCCATTTTCTCTTTGCCCTTGTTAGCATCTATGGTCTGATAATTAGTATTTAGTACGAATTAAATTAGTGTTGTACCCCAGGGAGCGGGTCACTTACTATTGTACTATTGAATGCTCTGGCAGTACCCACTGGGAAAGGACCGGCCATAGTACTATTTTGTGTTGACGTCTGTTTGTTAGCCATCAACCAATGCTATCAACAAACTTTTCTATAACTATGCATTATACTATGTATCTTAAGGGCTTTTCTTAAGTCTCAAACAAGCAAGCTAGCTTAAAATTACAAAGTGTTAAAAATACAATAGTTATATGATTTCCTGTTAACGTTAGGTGACAATTACCTCACTGTTTTTCGTTTAGAATCTCCTGACTGTAACCTGGCACCAGTCCAGTTGTATTGTTATTGAACATTGCTCTTCAAGCCTACGGCATTTGATCTTGCCGCCTAGAACAGTCGTTCACCCTTGTCGTCACAAGACAGTTTCAATTTGGATCTTCTAACTTACGTTCTAGTATATTCTTTGTAATCAAACATTTGTAATGGGCTAATCTGACTTAGCCCCGTTCAAATGTAAAATACGAATGTTTGTTGGTACAAGCAAGTCGTCAAGAGTTAACAAATGACAAACTAGTGTTAAATGCTACGCCCATAACATATGTTTGTTTATTTACATACCTACTTCACCGACTCTTCCTGCGAGCCCGATGCCCCACTGGAATGAACAACACCGTGAGAAGTGACCGACCGCGGCCACAAGGGAGAACCCCGCGCTCGACAACGAGTACGAGCCAACTGAAAGCTCCATGAATGCTGTTGGCCGACGCGAGTCAATATTCTGGAACCTGAGGGAAGCTTCCCCCTCCACTTCATACTGACCACTCCATCACGTGAAGTCCTCATACTATATATTCGCCGGGCCGCTTGAAAGAAAATACAGAACACGATGGGACAGAACCAGCGCCGTTGGCATACAACGCACTCTCATCACGTCGAGTAAACTATCATATCAACGTGGGCTTACAGTTCAGGGGAATGGATCCACTGGACAGGAGGAAGCCGCTGTATTAGCCAACTTCATGGTAGGATGTATACTTTCAGTCAGATGTTGAAGATTAGGATTTGCCGACTTCATGGCAGGATTTATAGGATAATTTTTAGGAATGGGGAATAACCCTTGTCTGTCTTTGGACATTATTATTGTATTCATGTTAGGCTAGTTGTGTATGGAGTTATGTCTCCTTTATCATGTGAA
>CABFWB010000682.1:154830-165658 GCA_902151455.1 Timema bartmani | reverse complement strand
CCCCCCCCCCCCCCCGAATTATTAGGTATATCAGCTCTATTTGGGTTGAGAGGAACTTGAATGTATGACATTTCTCTTGTTCATCAATGCTATCTACCCCCTCTTCACCACCCACATCTCTAAGCAATAAACACTTTTCTACCAATCTCTATAATTATGTCACTGGCATAGATGTAGGTCATGAACTGGCTAACGATTGGAGTACCAAAATAAACAGCTCATTTCAGTGTGAACAGAATCACTTTAAACTGTTTGTTACCAATACTGAACAGTTGTGCCCATTTCTAATTAGTATTAACTTTGCGATCGAGTACCTGACAGGTGAATTAGAATACATATACGTAATGAGTAATTATAACACATTCTTAATAGTACAAAACATATTAACATATTATAAATAGCTTAGCATTAAAATGATTTATAAGAGTTCAAATGAAATCCAAATCCGTAACCTATCGACACTTACTTTTCAACACCTATCCTATTGCTAAAAATCAATTTTAAGTGCCAACATTTAAATTCGAAGCAGGCGGAGTCGTACTTAATTATTTAAAAATATTATATACACTACTTGTTAAGTTTATTTCTAATATAGTGTAAGCTCTCACTTTCACTCTTGTGACCGATTTGGGAGGTTTTTTTTTTGCACTCATTGCATCTATTCCGCAGAATCGATATGAATAGCTTGGCTCGCTAGCAAACTATATTTTTGCCAAACTGACGTCACATAGCTTAAAATGGAAACTGGGTAAAGCTTTCATGACCACGTCCAATTGGACCTATGACACATCAGACGTTGTTTTTACAGGGAATAGTGTTAAATTAGTTTCGGTTTGCCTTTCGAGCTGTATGTGGTTAAAATATTTCAGTAGAGCAATGCTAACGGCAGTGATTGTGTGCTTAGTTTAAAAAAAATAAATACTTGCGTTCATTAAACAACAATACCAAGTGAAAAATTAAGAATTGGGGGTTTAGAGGAGGGATATTCTAATTGAAAGGTAAATTTATGTATATGTTAAACTCAAATATTAATCACGACTGTACAACAGCTCTGGTATTCGTTATAAATAATGACTGGCCTATTTATAACATTTTAATTATTTTCATCCACTTATTTGACATTTTGTGGTTAGGCTTTTAAACGTCTATATTTGAAGGCCATCTGGACAAACTAATGTAGGCCAACTGAGCTATTATTGTTTTCAAGGATTCATCATATTTACCTTTTTAAAAAAAGAGGACATGAAAATGTGGGCCAAAGAAGGTGCATTAAGTTTTTTTTAAATAATATAGACAATAAGCATAGTCATTGTTAAATAAAATTATTCAACACTGAATAATATAAAAAGGGGAGGGGTGAAGTGAGTAGCGGCAGAGAAGATCTTTAATTTTCGGAACTACAACTCAAAGGGAAAACTGAATATTTGTTGTCATTTGGCAATTTCATGTTAGGTGAAAGAGAATCTATTATCTTGACTTTTATAAATATTTTGGGGCTAGAACACTTTCTTAAATTTGATTTTTTTTTACACAAGTTACATTCAAAAAGAGCATTTTAGTCATAAATACATTAAAATACTTGACATTATAAATAATAGCCTATAATTAGTATATTTTACTAGACAATTACTTAATTTGCCTTTTTCTTTCTTTTATGGTACAGTGTATGGCAACACTCTTAGCCCAATTTACATTCATTTGTACTATTACTTCTCTATTTACTTCTTTAACCTATTCTATTGACTTAACATTGAGAAAACTAGCACATGGTTAAAACAATGTTAAACATGCTCATAACCTGAACAGGTAAGATGTGGCGCTTAAAAAAAGCAGTGGTATGTTGGGGGGGCAACTTAAAACTCTATGCCTACTCATTTTATTTTATAACTATTTATTTTTATGTATTCATTGATATTTTATGAATAACAAACTAAGCCAACCTAGCAAACCTAACTTTCCATATATCAAACAATCAAGTTGAATTAAAGATTTAACTTAATATCTACAGGCTACTTTTTTTTTGAAATTTCTCAATTCATAAAGCATAAGAAAGTGTTAACCAACATGGCATAATGTTAATGAGATATTTTATTCAGCTCACAATTTAGAAGATGATGGTGTAATCCAAGAAAACAATCATAATATTGTCATGCCAAGTAACCACATGTGTTTATTATGATTATAAATGCTGTTTGTAAGTGTTTTTGTCACTATAAGCATATTAAAAAAAATGGCTGTAGGCCCTATGTGTTTTAATAATATATTAAAAAATAAAACGAAAATGACTCTTTTAAGCTACAACAATAAATTTAGATGTAGCAGGTGGGTGGATACAAGCTATCTACAAGTTTTAGCTAAGGTGTTGATCATTTTGAAAATTAATTTGTTTGCCCATTTGTTTATTGAATTATGTTAGAATAACGACAATCGATCAACATTATCTCAGGGGACAGTGTCAGACAGCCTAGAGCCAAGAGAATACTGGGCAAACGGCACATAATATAAGTTTTATTTGCATCTAATCAATGGCTGCTGAAGGAGTGTGGTTTGAAAGGGAATCCAATAGGTCACTGTGAAAGAAGTGTCTTACGTTGGTTTGGGCATGTTGAGAGGATGAGTGTGGAACAAGTGACAAAGCAAATATATGAAGGTAGAGTGTGTGGATCAAAAGGAAGGGGTAGGCCATGTAAGACGTGGCTAAATGTTGTAGATGTGTAAATAAGAGAAGCATTAAGAGTTTTAAGAATAAAAGTGCATGTATGACTCTGTGTATGGATGTTGTTTAAGCGAGGGGAGTATGCAAGGATAGGGAAGTTTGGATAAAGTTAATGAGGATGGATTAAGTACGAAGTTGGTTTTTGAGCTATATACATAGTTTCTTGCCTACCCCGTAAGGGAACGGTGTGATTAGGTATATATGTATGTATATATCAAGTGCTTGGCTTACTCTTATGATGGGTCTTTTAACCCTTATGTTGATGGACCTTAGAATCTCTCACCCCTATATACAAATGACTAATGCTAGGATCATGATCATCGTAGCTTTCACTTAACGTTAAGAAACCAGTGTGTGATCAGGATTCATGTAACTTAATAGCTCGAGCAAAACACAAGACAATTAATTTTGACCGTTTGAAAACAAATTGTTCACTAAAATGAAACCCAATCTTTTAGGTCAATTAGGTTACAAGTATTTGCAATAAATGATTAACTGGATGTACAAAATCAAGTGTAACAAGAAACTAAGACATTTTAGAGTGTGAAATGTGGATAAACTATAGTGAAGTGTCATCTGCATTCCATGAACAAACAAATGAAGGTACTAAATAGCCCTGTTGATGTCACTCACAACATGACTGGCTAGCTAGAACATATGGTAGGTACCCTTCACTTAACGTGAAAGTTCTTCAATGGATAACTCTTAAGTTAAGTGAACGTTAGGTTAAATGCATTCCATTTAAAAACGGGACAAGAACCTTTACATTATGTTATGTTATGTGAAAGTTAAGTGAACACTATATGAACGTTAAGTTGATTTTTTATCCCGGCATAAACAATTTCCAGGATTTGGGAGGCTTGCCATGGCAAACATGAAACTTAGGCATGCGAATGATGGTTGGGTATACTCTAGGTGATTTTTCTACTTCCCCCCACACAAATGCAGGTATATTTCCTCTAAATTGATCCTTTCTCATTCCTAGCACATTAGTGTAATAATACACATGAGAATAACTTGAAGACATGCTTCGGTGGTTGCGTGGTCTAACACGCTACTCTTGCATTAGGCTGGACTACCGATGATGGGTATATCAAGGTTCGACTCTCTATCGGGTGTAGTGAGGGTGGTTTTTCACTCCTCTCCCTCCTCACAAATGTTGGTACACTTCCTCTAAATATAACCTTCCTAATCCCTAGTGTAATTAATACATATGTGTAGGCCTATAGCCTGAACAGATATTAAGACTCAGTGCCATAAAAACTTTCCTTGATAAATACAATAAGACATATCTTATAGAATAACAATAACACAGGGATTAATAAACAGATATTTTTTTACCAGACCTCCAAATAGGCCTACTAGTAGTTGAGACTTGAATTTAGTGAAGATTAAAACTATAATTCCATTTTTGTACATGACTCACAGTGCTTTAAATTATTTCGTGAACAAAATAACATTTCTGATACTGAGTTCCACACATCCCCATCAAATATAGGCCTAGGCTTATGCTTAAACTTTGGTTTCGGCTATTCACATAGAACATGGAGGTAGGGACGTGAAAAAAGTATTGATACTTTACTTATATCAATATTTTACTTATATCAATATTTTACTTTCAACACTAGTATTTGTTTACTCGATACTTATTTTCTGATACTTTTACTAATTTTAGTTTTCACACTCCAGTATCGGATCGGTAAAGAAAGAAACAACTTTTTTGTTATCTTCACTCATGCTGGTATTAAATGTTTACTATGGTTAAAGATGGGCACAAAATAGATTGAAAAATTGTATTAGGCTACTAATCATATTTAGCTATTAAATAACTTATCATCAGCTACATTTTCATAGACATTTTGAAAGCTGGTATGGTAAAACCTTTTATATAATATCCATCATACAGTACTATCTATCATACCTTCCAAGTTCCAACACATAACATAGACTTGATAAACCTACATATACTATAATATAGTTAAATCATTATAATTTTCAGTGTTTAAATAAATTTGAAAATACAATTATTATTTTCTGCAAATGTTGAAATTATTATTTGATAAAATATTTTTCCGAATTAAAATTTTGTTATCGATACTTTTATTTCGATACTAGTATGGTATCCATATTTTTCTTCTGATAGTTTTAATGAGTACAGTATCAATACTTTTCTTTCGATACCACATCCCTACATCTAGGTAAATCGGTCCTATCACCTTCCATTGGTAATAATGTATTAGTACATGCCTGGGAAATTATTTTTTGGCTGAAGCGCTGCATTGAATATAATAATGAGATGCAAGATAAAATACTTTTTTTCAGTAGTTTCTAACTATATCGTAAATATATTACACCCCAAAAGTAAAATTGACCATTTCATGAATTGGGCAAATTTCTGTTCATTCTGTGAACTGGCTTCTTTGCTTGTTCATTTCATGAGCTGGGCAAAAACTCACCCAATTAATGAATTGGGTAGTGCTTGTGCTGTAAATAACAGGTTTGGTCATTAAATTAATTTAATTTTTAGTGGTTTTAAATGAAAAGTTAGGTTAAGTTAGGTTGGGTTAGTTTAATATAATATAAAACAAATTTCAGTTAAGCTTGTAGTAGATATAGTACAATAAGTTCCAGTCAACCTTGGTGATCTTGGGGTAAAGTGCTCGCCTTAGGACCCGATTTTCGTGGATTCCTACCCACCTGGGGTTAACAGATTTTTCTTGAGTGATAAAATCCTTAGCACAACTTCCTTCGGAGAGGAAGTAAAGCCATCGGTCCCATGTCAATTGTGGTGTGTTAAATAACCCTGGAAGGTGTGTGAAAATTCCTTTCCTGGCAAAATTGGTAGGTCCTTTCGCTCTAGCTAATAGAGATTCTTGTTTGCTGATATAATCAGTCAGTTCAGAAAGTGTGTGTTAAATACTTCAAATAATTAAATAAATAATAAGTTCCAGTTCATAAAATGGGCGAGAGTTAAAGCAAATTTTGTCCAGTTCATGAAATGGTTAATAGAAGATGCCAGTTCACGAAAATGGACAGAAATTTCCCCAATTATTGAAATGGGCAGTTTCATTATTGGGGTGTAACAGATATAAAAATTGGGAACAGTGTGCTCTGAGGGTATGATTCTTTAATTTTTTTTTTTCGGTGTCATATAATGAAATATATTATATTTTTGACCACTTATAAACACAAAACAAAAGCATATTTGAGTCATTCCATATCAAATCAACCAATGCATAATACCTTAATGTCATGGATTTGACTGATTTTTGGTAGATTATACATTACTAACAGATGTTTAAAAACAATTTTTTTCAAACTATTTTTGTCCACCTGTTTTTAAGTAATTTAATTTTCAAAATTGCCTAAAACCCTTAAAATTTGCTCTTCGCCATTAACTTAATGCCATTTACTAGCTATCTATAATAGCTACCTGTGACAGGTGTCATTTTATAGCTTATGATTACGGCTTTCATTTGATATACGGCATCACATATTTGTATATTTAAAAAAATTAACCACTCTTCAAAATTCTTTGAGTGTTTAGAAAAAATGAATTTTAATAATTTAAAAAAAATTCACACACAAAAGTACATGTGTTCTAGCCAATAAGTACAAATTTCAAGGTGGCATCTCAATGGTAGCATATAAAACCAACAATTTTATTGTTAACAGTGACAAGAAATTAAACTCTCTACATGTCCATTTGTCTACAATTTTAGTTGATAAAATTATGTGGTGAACTTAAATGAATCCAATAAAGTTATAAAAGAGGATTTATTAATTTATTACAGAGGTGTGTGTGTGTGTATGTGTGTATGTCAGTGGTGGGGTGGGGGAGATAGTGTATTGTGGTCTATCTTGGCAAAGTGACTGCTCGAAACATAGTACATTCACGACCTTAGTTTACTTGGATGACAGCTCAAAATGTTACTAGAAATTGTTCCTAATGTATCCCTACGCCAACAACTAACATCTATCACGTTGGATAACTGTATGAAAACATATGGTAATTTATGAATGTGATAGCTAAACACAGTAATTTAGGCCAATATTACTTATATATTTATTTAAGGACGGGCACAAAACTTAGTTATTGTTTTATTCCACTTTAAAAAATTATTATTCGCAGCACTTTCACAAAAGGTCTAACGAACATAGCTTCAAAATGGCGACCGACGAATTTAAACCATTTGAGTGAACATGATGGAAACAAGTTCTTTACAACGATGCACCCACACAGTGGATAAAAATGTTTTATTCAGTTAAATATTTTGAAATATGATAAAATAATCATAAAATAATTTATTATATATATAAATTACAAGTATTTTCTCTTTTCCAAGTAAATAGGATGCCTGTATTAAAAGGTACTAATGTATGCGCTATATTACACATCATAGATAACATCCCAAAACGGAGAATAAGTACTTTTAATTTTGTTTAAAATATTGTTTCGGATTGGGTAGAAAGAAATTATTAAAAGTTATGAAACAGTGTAAGAAAATTTAAGTTCACATTATTTTAAATGTAAAATATAACATTTAACTCTAGTATTTTTAGCACTAATTTTGTTTTCTTAGATAGATAGTTAAAGCTTGTGAGCTGCATAAAAAAAGCGATAATTTTTCCAGGGCTGTACAGTGGAACCTGACTAATTTGAACTTCCGTGATTCGAAATCATCTTTAATTCGAATTTTTCGCCTGTGTTAAATGTTAAAAATGTTTAAAAATCATGGATAATTTTGTTTTGGATAGTTCAAACTTTTCGTAAGTTGTAATGTACTCTACAGTATTGTTTTCCTACTTCTAGTTGCAGTGCCATGTTGTTCTATTTTTGGAAACAGGGGAGGCGATGTTGGAATGCAGTCAGTACCCCTCCCCTGCTCACCTATACGTCTTTGTTTACACGTACAGTTCTGTACTCCGTTAGTCAAGGTCGAACCTCTCGAGCGGTTACGTGCGCTGTTCTTAGTGATTCGGTCCAAGTGATATTCTTGTGACATGCGAGTTTATTTGTTGTTGTTGTTTAGGTTTGGTTTAGTTTTAGTTTTGTTTAGTACATATTGTACAGTAGTGTTTGTTTTTGTGCGTTTGTGTTTGTGTGTGCACTGTCCAAGACACATTCCTATAAATCATTAACCTTGGCCAAAACAGTAGCGGTGATAAAGGAAGTGGAAAAGGAAATTCCTTTTAAGAAACTTATTTAATTCAAATTTTTCCTGGTCCCTTCAAGTTTGAATTATCCAGGTTCCATTGTATTAGTTTATAGTAAACTAAAATAAGCCATTTGTTTTGATTCCTCAGGAAACTCAAGTGACAAACAATTATATGAAGTGAGCTCACAGAAAAGTGTGAATATGGAGGCAGGGGAGATTAGATACAATTAGTAGGCCTTGCACTTATCAAATGTTTAAAAAAATAATACTTTACAAAGTGTTGATAATATTCTTGACCCTAGGAGATAAGTGATATAAGTCAAAATGTTTGGGAAGAGGGACATGATTTTCCCTCTATCTCACACACAACTCTTGGTTGAATTATACCGTTTGGATCTTAGCTCTAACAGCACACCTTA
This sequence comes from Timema bartmani, assembly GCA_902151455.1. Taxonomy (NCBI): domain Eukaryota; kingdom Metazoa; phylum Arthropoda; class Insecta; order Phasmatodea; family Timematidae; genus Timema; species Timema bartmani. Next base: position 157,364 of record CABFWB010000682.1, on the reverse strand, counting down.
AGTCAACATGTCCTCCCGCCACAAATTCAATAAAGGAGATATGAGACCATTGCTTATATATTTGACAGTGTAATAAACACATTTTGGTGACCTGGTGGTCTAGGGGTAAGGTGTCAGACCTCTGTGTTGGGGGTCCGGGGTTCAATCTTCGGTTCCGGCACACATTTATCTGATTGCCAAACCCTTCCTTCACCTCTGATAGGACGTGTATTAATCACAACTTGTGAATGTGTGGAATGCCAGGTCTCCACCGTGGTTCGGATTCCACGTTAAACTGTAGGTCCTCCATTTCATCTCACAATCACCCTACCATTACACATTAGTGTAAGTGCGTACAACCCGAACGGGTAGTAAGACGCGGTGCTAATAATAATAATAAATATATTTTATTGTGCATAACAAATCAATAGACTAAAAGAGCACACTTATTAAATTGTGAAGTTAATTATGTTGGAAGGCCTCATTTCTGAACTTGGACTTTGGGAACTAGTCAATATTCTGTTTGTAGAAATGATAGTGCCTAGCCAAATGATACAGTACAATACCATCTGTTTCCACATCAGTGTCAAATATGACTGCCTATACCGCAAACATAATGCGGTGATTTAAAAGATGGTGTGCAATCACTTCATTTCACCTCCGCTACAATCACATTTTTTTCGCGAAGTCTTGGATTCAACACCAGAAATATTTACTTAGTGTAAAAGCTAATAGAAAGAAAATGATTAATTCTAACTCTAAATTATAAACAAAGGAAAAATGGTTCCAAACAGCTATATTGAATTAAACATTCTTACCAGAAAACTGTAGGCCTCAAAGTTTACAATTAAAACACAACAAAACACATAGTTGTGTGATTTTCAGGGTACATCAGTCCTCTTCTCCAGCAGAAGAGAATAAAACACAGACTGGACTATGGTAGCATGGCTAGAGGTTGATCATGGTCACTTTGATACTGTTGTTGCCCTTTTCTAATAAGTTTGTAGGCCTTGTCTTTCTAGCCTCCTTTCAATGTTTAATTTAACTCTAAATTATGTTTGTTATAAAAAAAGGCTAGTAATGAATTTTCTTCTCTAGTTGGTAGATGCTATACGAGATTAGAAAACTGCAAACATGCCTGTTCCCATCTCACATAGTCGGTATAGCTTGTCATCTAGTGGAACAGATTATCGAACATCAAGCAGTCTCAGCAGTTCACTAGACAGGTCCTGGACTTCTAGTAGGGCTGGATTGTCTAGATCAACTTCCCATGTTTCAAAATACACACCTACATCCAGGTAAGACAATTACACTATCTTTATAACTGTCACAACTACCCATTAAGGCTTGTAAACAAGTATGGGTGTCCAAAGTGTGCTTTTTCAACTTAAAACGAAACCAAACTGGAATAAATGAAAAATTTATGAGTTTTTAAAAAGAAAACTATTTTGACCACAAATAAAATATTTAGGAAATAAAATGTATAGGCCTACACCTATTTACGACTAAAAATATAAATAGCATAAATAATTCATAACAGTTTTCAAAATTTAAAATTAAATTCTATCCTTTGAGCACTGATAACACTTTAATGTTCTTTTATCACTAGGCCTATATTTTATTATTAAATTTGTTTTAACGATAAACCATAGATAAAAATGAGTTTGCAAAAAAATACATACAATTTTGTTTTAAATAAAGAATAACCCACTTCTGTGGGCCGCATGATCTAAGGTACTACTCTTGCAGTTGACTAGACTGCTTTTGATGGGAAGATTGAGGTTCGAATATTGGCCAGGTGTACTGAGGGTGGTAGTTTTACACTCTCTCTCCATGCAAATGCGGCTAAACTTCCTATAAATATAACCTTCCTCATCCCTAAAACCACTAGCATAATTAGTACAATTAGTAAATAAGCATATAACCTGAATGGGCAGTAAGACGCAGTGTTAAAAAATAAAGAATACTATAACTCTACATTGATCACTAATAAATATTGACTTGGAACTTGTAAATTTGCACATTACACATTTAACTATTTATAGCTCTTGTTGATTTGCCCACAATTCATGTAAATGATTGTGCGATTAACATTATTAGCTCGGAAACCAGGGAAAGATAACACTTGGAAGTAAATGTGTATTTTGGCTGTAAATAATCACTTTCTTGCAGAACCAAATTCTTTTAAAGTTAAGTTGATTGATATTATGAAATTAAATATTTTGACTTAAAAAATATTTAATAACTTATTTGTTGTTAAGACCATTGCTACTTCCATTATAGAAACCCAGTTGTATAGTTGTATTTTAGTTCTCTTACTTATTACAATTTTCTCATCGTTAAATGTTTTTACATCACACTATGCACCTTTTGTGGAAATTATTCATGGAAAATGACTGAAAAGGTTTGGTGAAGAACATTTACATTACATTTATTGATGTAAGCCTATCATTTATGTTGTGCAGGGTACAAAGCTTTTTTCTTTTCTTATTTAATTTCACAAATCCTTTTTTAAATGGAAGATAAAATTGTATTTGATTTTTTTTTTTTTTTTT
>CABFWB010000682.1:131783-154723 GCA_902151455.1 Timema bartmani | reverse complement strand
TGACAACCATTCAACTCTTGAAGAACTTCTTCAGTACCATACTTTTCTCGTACCAATTCTTCTCTTTCTGAAGATTCAGGGATATCATCTCGCTACTCAGCTTCATCTGTAAATTCTACCTCGAGTGCTGTGAGAGAAAGAAGCAAAAGTCGTGAACCATCTATTGGCTCATATAATTCTAGCATTGGCTCGTCAAGGTCGAGAGACTCTAGTAAGAGTCGAATAGTAGATGGAGGTTCATCTACCAGTTACAATAGTTCTTTAGGGAGGCATCATGGCTCTTTGTCATCTTCGATTTCATCAGAATTGTATAAGTATTCACCCAGTTATTACTTAAGCAATTCACCTTCAACATTACGTGATGTTGGAAAGCCGCCTTCTCGACCAGTTACAACTTTTCAGTCGGACACTGACATCCCATCCAAAAAAAGTGGATACTCATATCCAAGGAGCCGCAGATCTCCATTAATTGATTCATGCAGTGAATCTCCAATAGCCTCTCCATCCACTCGTTCAAGTCGAAGTATTTCAAGTGCAGGAATTGGTGGTGGATATTCAGCTACATCACCAATTGAACGCCGCAGTCGTTTCAACAATTCATCATCATCGTTGGGTACGTCATCAAATGAGGTAATATTGCATCTGAATAATACAAAAAACTGTAATGTTTATAAAACTACATCTTCAAATGTCAAAGCTGATGAAAATAATGAGGAGGATGATTCTGATGATGATGGTGAGAAGGAGGGACATGTTGTTTGTAATGAGTGTACAGATAATGAAAACAATGGAAATCATAGAAAACTGATTATGGCTAATACACATAGTAAAATATGTGTTTCTAGTGAACCAGATTCAGTATCTTCAACCTCTAAACCAGAGAGCTCATTTCATACTTTAGGATACAAACTTAGCAAGAATATAAATTCTAATAATAGTAGGTCTGAAAATGTTGAAGGTAAAACTAGAAGAAAAAAAAGATTAGTGAGTAATAGTGACCTTACGTCCTCAGCCAGTCAAGTGCATTCTTCACCAATAGATCCAAGCGAAACAGGCTTATCTAAGAATTTAAAGGATGATGACAATGATAGTGAGAATAATGAATTGCATCAAAAAATTGAAACTAATGTTGATACTGAAGAGGAATCTTCAGATGAAGATGATTCTGAGGGAAAATATTCCATTAACGAGGCTGATGATATTTTAAAGCAGTCCCCAAGTCCTAAAACTAACCTTCCTTCCCTTTCAACTAACACAGACACTATAAGCTCACCAGGAAGAGTGGCAGGGGGTGCCACAGCTACTACTGTGAAAGCGGGTTCACCACCTTCAAATCGATTAAGTCGATCAAGGTATCATCTTGACACTCAAGAAACCTCTGCGGCATCTGGGGACTTGGTGAGTAAGCTTTACAAAAGTTGATGCATTTTAGATTATGCTCACATTTTTTCAGCTATGTTACTAAATACATCTGTTACTAAATAAATGTGTAGTATTAACAAATACACTTATGCTTCTAAAGATACAAAAGATAAAGTTAATTAGCATACGGTATTCTATTGAGTGATTCAAAGATCAATTGAATCAGAACGTTCAAATTGCTAAGAACTCTCTCTTTTAGATTCGTGAATAAAAAACCAATTTAAACACACTCATGTTTTTTTTAAATTGGTCTTACTTTATTATCTTGAATTAATTTAAGATATTTAAGACCCTTACAATTAAATCTTAAACCTGAATTGTGACAAAATATTATGTTGTTAATGAATCTAAAATCACCTAATCAAAATAATGTTAAAAGCCTTGTTTGAGAATGTATTTGCATAAGATATCTATGTAGAATGTTTTCAAAAGATGTCATTATTTGACCAATTTAATAACTAAGTCTTATTTAGAATAGATATTTTTTATATGGAAAGGAAACAAACATTTTTTAATGAAATTAAAACATTTATATTATTATCACTAGACTAAAATAATTAAGTTATATTTTCACACCTCTAAATAGTTAGAACAATTTAGTTTACTTTATTCTTATAACAATTATATTTAGAGTATTAGGATTGAGGATAACACAGGGAGGACAGCCACATTTGGAAGAGGGACCTGGGACAAATTCCGTCCCATTTCTTTATTGAGAGAGCAAGATTACAATAACTCAGTTATAAGACCTAAGATAGCAATGACAAATGGGTTAAATTGTTCAGCGTTGACTGCATACTCTCATACTGCTACAGTCATGTTGAGCCGTGAGAGCTGGTTTGACGGAAATGTCCCTAATCTGTGTCAGAACATGTACTTAAACATTCAAAATATATATAACACAACTAAAAATATTAGATACACGCACACACCAAGGCAGCATCATAACACACAAACCAGCCTTGTTTACCAAATGTACGTGATACATAGTCACACGTGCCAGTAAAAATGGTTAAACGACTGCATTGCGAAATAAAACTGCGATTCTCGCTGCCTACCTGGCAGGCATTTGCACTTCGCTCTGATCTCAAACTTGTGTGATTATCTCAGAAACGGGGAAAGCTAGACAGTTTCTCCAAGACACCCTTTTTGTTAATTTTGATTCCCTGTTTTGTAATCTTAAGTAAAAATTGGTAATACTTACTCTGACATATTTTATTTTAGAAAAAATGTGTTACAACCCCCCCTTTTTTACATGATGGGGGTGGGTAACGGTAACAGCACATTTAGTTTATTAATGATCAAGGTTTCAATAAGTAGTATACAAAAATTCGTTGTAATACCCTAAGAAGTTTTTATAATATTTCACACAACAGTCGTTTTTAGCTCTGTCTTTAGGGGTGTATACCGCCCTTAATATTGAAGATGGCTCCTAGGTTGCTTATGAAAATTATTCTAATTTCACCCAAGGAGTATCCTGCCAAAGTTTGATGCAATGTTTTAGAAACACGTATATGGGTTGTAAGATCTAATGGAACATAATTCAAGAATGAACTTATGCAGACTAAACATATCAACAGTTAATAAAACATTTAATTTCATTCATTATATAATGTTGTAGACTGAATGCAAGATTAACGTTAATTAAAATAAGTGGTAGGGCCTACATTACTTAATGACTCATTTGAGATTGTTAATTGCTGGATAAGTAGCGAATATTTGAGTCCAGCATTGTTGTCTTTAGCTTCAACTGGTCTTCCAGTTGGAGTGTTTGTTATGTGTTTTATCAAGCACGTCTTGATTTGAACCATATGTGAAAATGTTGATTCACAACAGTATGTTGTACCGAAACTAGACAGCACATGTGGAAAATGTTGACCCATTTTTGGATAATCAACAAGAATTCTTCCATATTTCAATGGGATCCTTCTAACTGTCAAATTGAGATTTCGGCACGTTTTCTTGTGAGAGCTCAATCAGCTCCATTTGTAAATTTTCAGGTGCACTAGAGACATCAACCAGATGTGGTTTGAAATACGGTTTTAGTGTGAAATCATGTTTCTCAAAATCCTTAAACCTGTCATTGTATTTTTCAATCATTAATTCTAAGACATTGTGGTTTGATTAGTGCAAGTTTCTTCAACTACCTTTGCCATTTCAGGAACATATTCATCAGAAATTAAAGATTTACAAAGAAGAGTTTTGAGAAAAACTAACTACTTCCTAAATGCTTTAATATTCTGCCACATTCTATATCTTGATTTAGTTTTTTTTTTGCTGACTAACACTTAGCTGCTTCACAAAGTTTATTTCGATCCACTTAAAAGCTTGTAATTGTTTTTCGTAAAATTAGAATTTTTTCTAGAACTATTCCCTGTGACAACCAGTGTACATTAGAATGATGGAAGGTCCTCACTTGATGTTTTCTCATAAATTTGAAGCACATTGCAAAACTGTCAATGCCTTGAAGTATTTGCGTGACGGTAGCTAACAATATCATTAACTTAACTTAATATGTCCTTTAAAAGAGTAGATTTGGCACAAAGAGACTGTTGCTGTAATATACAATGAAATTAAATAAAGCTATTACGATTTTATATTCCTTTTTGTAACAATGCAACTTATCCTTAATGTTTTCCTCTCATAAAAGGGGCACCACCTGTGCATATACTTACTAAATTACACAACTTCAGTTTTGTTTCCTGAAGTTTATCATTAAAGGCATTAAGAATGTCAATTTCACATGTTATCTCTATGAGAGTAGTAGTAGTTGCTAATAACATTAAAAATCTGCAGTTAGAATGCTGAGCCAGTAATATCATTGGACTCATCTAGAGTATTTGATAAATAACTTAAGTTTCTTCATTTTGGCAAATTTTTTGAAGCTGTTCAGTAACATTGACAGCTAGTTTATATTGTCTGTCGGTTATAGTTCTTTGTGAAAGCGGGTCTTGTTTGTATTTATTAAATTTAGTTGAATTCAGACATGTTACAACTTCAACAATGTACCTTACAACATTATATGGCTAACCTTTTCTCCCAAGTATAAATGCTACTTTATAAATTGCTTTGGTAATTTTATTACTTCGTCCTGTCTCCACTTTAAATAATTGTGGTTGATGGTTTTTTGAAGCCTCGTACACTAAAGTCTAGATTTTTTAGTTCTTCCAACTATACATATTTTTGCTACTTATGTGTAGCGTAATGCTGATGAGCATTGTATCTTATCAATGTTGAAATTATTTGTCACAAAGTAAACATTTTGTCTTTGATTGCAATTACTTAATACTTCAGCTTCCATTCTTCATTGAATACTCTATTCTCCTCCTTAATTGCTCTTTTCTTTAAACTTGGCAGGTTTGAGTTATCAAATAAAACTCAAAACAATTAGTAAACAAATTAAACAAAAAATTCTACTCTTTCAGCTCATTTTAAAAGAAAATAATGACTGCACCACAACGTAGCAACACACTTCCGAAACTAAACTGATGTTTCCAAATCAAGCTGACGTTACACCGAGTGCTTGTAGTGCTCTCTAGTGACAAAAGTAAGATAGTGCACCAACCATGGATAGATATATCTATTAGAGGGTTAATTTTCAAACATTAGCTTTAAAAATAATGTTTTTTTTTTAAAAAAAATCTTAATTGGTTAAAATGAATGCTCTTTTAGAAAGTATAGTTTATGAACGTTGAAGATACATAATTGACATAATATTAGAAAAGGGCACACCAAACACTTAAAAAGGCTGCAGGATCCCCATCCTTGCCTTAGACCACTCAGCCACTGAATTGGGTCATAACAATATTTGAAATATCTGGGATTCCTTTTACTAATCTGGAACATTTTCATGGAAGCCTTTTACAAGAAGTCAAAAAACAATTATTTCAGCAACATTTCTAATAACATATCATTATTAATGGTTAACCATGTAATTTCAGGGGTATTTGGCATAAATTGGCAGCTTTCTCTTTGTAATATAAATAAGAGAGAAAACTACATTTTAAATTTTGATTATTCAACATTTTAATATCTGGTCAATAAAATCGCCAAGAAAAACATTCAATCATAGCCGGTTGCGATTTAAACTTTTTATTTCTTTTTTCTAGCACTGCGTCTTACTATCTGTTTGGGTTATACGCTAACGTACTAATTATGCTAATGGTTTTAGGGATTAGGAAGGTTATATTTATGGGAAGTGTACTCGCAGTTGTGTGGAGGGAGAGTGGAAATCTGTTTTGGAAAAACCACCCTCACTACACCCAACCAAGATTCAAACCTCGATCTCTCTATCGTCAGTCTAGTCTACTGTTAGAGTAACGCCTTGGACCACCAAAGCGGGTGATTTAGACTTGATTTCTAGATTAGCACTAAGCATATGTCCAACCTCAATGGTTATATTATTTATTTTAAATACATGGGCAGATAATGTATAAGAGATTCAGGGAACAGGTCAACATATCTGGCCTGTAGCCCAAAACTCAATAAGCCAACAGCCAATGTTGTCACGGTTAAGTCTATTTATAGTGACTAAAGCAGTAAGGTGTTAAAGGCGCACCAATATTTGTCTTACCCTTGGAACTAGTGACTTTCTGTGGAGAGATTTAACTGTGCTGTCCAGTGTTTATACAGAAAATTAATTTTATTTGGTTTGAGTTATTAAACTCATTTATTAGTTTGGTTAAAATTAGAATTACAGTATTTGTAAACATCCATGTGTAAGCAAGTATTGATACTTAAAAATGGAGTGCTCTTAACCACATGTATACAAGCAAACAGTTAATTTTCTGTCAACGGTTCTTATTCTTGAATGATTTTCTTTGTAAAAACAAATGTTAAACTTGTCTTGTGCAATATATTTTTGTATATACACTTCACCCTGACTGATAATAACTCAATATTTTGTGAATGCAAGAGATTAGACTTCATTTGAGTTAAATATCAACTGACAGGCTAATTTATTATTATGAATATAATCATCATCATCATAATTTTATACCAAATATTAAAAAGAAATCCAACACTATTTTTTTACTAAGTCTTCTAATAAAGTTGATAATGTACTACTTTGTACATAAAACACAAGTAATATTTACCAAAATTTTGATAATATAGTCAAAAAAACACTATTTACTTGAAGAATATTATAACTAATTTAATCATTGACAAACTTTATTTCTATTTCTTCTTTCACCCCAGTTTTAATTTATATGGGATATATAATTTTATTTATGGATTCTTTGATTATATATCTATTGAGCTGATTTGTAACTATTATCTTTGATTGAATATACTTCCTAAAAGTGCTGCTCTTTAATGCTTTTGACAAATGTTATAAACTTCTTTGCAATTAGTTCATGGACTTTCACTTATTGACTCTTTAATTACATTTTAATTGGCTTCATAATATTATTTAATGGTAATTATAATGCAGTAATGCAAAAAATCAATTGTATAAAGTGTTTCAGTAACTTATTCAACCATTTTTCTTACACACCTACATTAGATTCTTTTTCTTTCTCTCCTTAAATTTTTCAATTTTAAACTAATTTGAATCATTTTCGGTGATTTACCATTTAAAACCCAATTAGAGTTGGACAAAGTGTTTCAGTAACTTAGTCATTCATTTTTCTGACACACCTATTTTAAATTCTTTTTCTTTCTGTATTTACATTTTTCAATCTTAAATTAATTTGAATCATTCTCGGTGATTTACCAACTAAAAGGTAATAATAGTGCACACATTATTTCTGCAATATTATGCATATGATTTCAATTGTGATTTAGTTTGGCCTCATAATCTGCATTTGCCAAATAATCTGTTATTTTATCTCTCTCGGGGTGTATATGCTAATAACAAAACATTTAGTTCACCTGTGTTCACGTTAAGAGATAATTTGTAATTTTGAACACATTTGGAAATTGTTTTATTAGTTTAGTGAAAACCACAATTTTAATAATTTTAAGTTTATTTTGCTAGTCAACTTTGCTATAATTTCGAGACCAAGATTTTAAAGTGAGTTTATAACTTCCAAACAAATATTTGCTAAGTGGTACTGTGGTTATTAAAAATTTTTTTTTTTAAATTTCTTTTGGCTCTTGTAGTTTCGGTTGTGCTGGAATGGACAATTTGGGGAGTTTGGGCTTTTCTTCTTGCTGCTGCCTTTTATTCAATATTACTTGGATTTATGGACTACCAATCACATGCCATTACACTTTCTTATAAACAATGTAAACAAGTGCCCATGAGCGCATCTAAAACATTAAGTAAATATGATCAATTATCTTTGTACCATTCATCATCTAGGACATCATCTCAAATTATTGATTCAAAAAAGGTAAATTTTATCCTCTGTTTTGATGCCAAAACATTTTTTGACACACTATAGTATTCATATTTATGTATTATTTTTTATTTGATCATAATTAGATATATTTCACATATTATACGCAACATTTATATAGGGTTAGACATAATTAAAGCTATTAAAGCGAATTTTTGGCAATTCATTGAACATAGACCTACAATGTCGTATCGTTACTTGAAATTTTTTCTGGAAAGTATAATAAAATGGCTGTCATAAGCATACAGTTTAGATACAAATGATAATCCTCAAAATAAGTATATTTTTGGTGCACATGAGACTTCTCTTCCAAAAAACTGTTTATTATACCTAACTTTTTTTAATGAATTAATGTATTGTGTTTGTACAGTGAATATACAATTATAAATATTTGAAGCCTTATAATTTTAGATTATTTAAATAATATTACTGAATTTTACTTGTAAATTTACCATACCTTTGTTGATATTAGTCAGTGAATATACCTACTTCGGTGGCCGCATGGTCTATGGTGTCACTCTCGTGTTAGGCTCCACTGCCCGTGACAGGGAGATCGGAGTTCGAATCCTGGTTGGGTGGTTTTTCCAAAATGGGTTTCCACTCTTCCTCCATACAAATGTGAGAACACTTCCTATAAATATAACCTCCCTAATCCCTAAAACCATTAGCGTAATTAGTACATAAGCGTATAACCTAAACGAGTAGTAAAACGCTGTGCTAAAAAAAAAGCAAAAACAAACTGTACAACATGTAACTATGATAATAAAAAAATGGCTTTTGAATACCAAAAACTTACGATAAATTACAATTTCAAATGATGACTAGTTTAACTAAGCTACTAGTAAATTTAGAAAGAATTGATTACTAAAAATATGTTTGAGTATGTTTCATTAATTGCATAACTTAATAGATATTATTTTACATGCGTCAAGTAATGAGCTTTTTAGTTGCAAGCGCTAAGTGTAGGACTGTGTTTTGGCATATGTAGTCAGATGATAATGATTTAGTTAATTTTATATCAAGGCTAATACCTATATAAAATGAGCTGTTTATGCTATTATCGCTTGTACATTATATTAAAAAATAAAGCTTAAAAAACATTAAATACAATTTTATATTTGAACCTTGTCACAACAATATTGTTTCCTTGACATCCATATAAGAATATTTGTCTAAAGAATTGGACTGTTTGTATTTTAATTTGCCATTTAATTTTTATTAATGTTAAAATTTAACTATTCCGTTTATTGTGTATGGGAAGGGTGCACTTTGATTTTTCCTAACCACTTTTGAGATAAATTTTCTCTTCATATCCTGAGTTTTCACATTGTGTGGTTTGACATTAATAATAGTCATACATACATGGGTCAAGAAGAGAGTAAAGATTTCATCCACTTTAAATTGGTAGACGCCCGCTTCGGTGGCCGCAGTAGACTAGACTGTCGATGGCGGGGAGATCTAGGTTCGAATTTCAGTTGGGTTTAGGGAGTACAGTTTCCCCTCCACTCTCCTGACATGCAAATGTGGGTACACTTCCTCTAAATTCAACCTTCATCTCTAATCCATTAGCGCCTAACCCAAATGGGTAGTAAAATATGGTGCTAAATTTTTTTTTAATCTGGTTGTACAATTTTTACTATAACTTAAGATAAGTTGCTTTTTATCTGCACACTGGCACTAAACCAAACTAATGAAATATATATTTTTAGCACTTTTTTTTATTTTATATTAAAAGTATCATTTTGCGCCAAGCCCAGGTGGTTAGTAAGAGGTGGTGTGCTACCAAAAAATTTTTTTTTTGATCTATTTGCTAGATTTTTACAATATTGAAATAATTCTAGTCAACCCTGTAAATTATTTTCAAATTATTTGTTTATTTAATCATTCTATGTATTAACTTTATAATCTTATTTCTAGCATGTTTTTGCTAATGCATTATCAATCTTTCATTAACACTTGCTTACTAAGTATAATTTGGAGCAAACCGTAACTGTAAGCCTTCTTGCTGTGCACTCTCTAGTTACTGATTAGTTGTTTTTTGTAGTAATATATATTCTCTTAAATTTTGAACAGGTCTAGGAAAATCCAGATTGTTTCATGAAGGCTAATTTATACATTGGTTGAAAATAAAACCAATGATAATTTTTTTGCCAATGTTATTTTAAAACTTTTTCCACATTTTTGTTGCCGAGTATTGTGAAATATGTGGTCTCATTACATTTTTCTAATACCATCAAGCTTATTAAATAAAATTAAAATACACATCTAAAAGTTGCAAAATGTTTCTCAATTCTTGTAAATAATAATTGAGTCAAGGGATGTTTGAACACCTCACCAACATTAAATTTGTTTGTTCAGAATTTGTCTATATGTGTGATCTGTTTGACATAGTTTTGAAATATTTAAAATTTGAACACATTACATTTGATTATGTGAAAAATACATTTTTATTAGTACACTTAGTTTACCCTGAAAGTTGGCCCTATCTTATAAGCTACACCATAGTGTAATCCATTAGGGTAAGGCTGCTTTCAAGGCAAACATAATGTACCTACTTTTTCATATCATTCACATTTTTTTAAATTTAATTGACTAAGAATTATTAACATCATCTTCACTTATAAACTTATTGCAAGATTTAATTGCACATTTTTTAATTTTCCGAAATTTGTTACATTTTTCTTTTCATTCCGTATTTAATAAATTTTGTGTTTTTATTTTTTGATATAATTAGTAGTTTTACTTTTACATTTACTACACTATCTTTATCTTTTTTTATCCTTTAAATATTCGTATTTATTTAAGACTCATTGTGGCATTAACCAGTACTATCAATAAATTATGTACCTGCTTTTATAGAATATTTAATTTCTGTATTACTAACTGTGTGTTTGTATTTTGATAGCACAAAAGGCTTAAACTAATTTAGAGGTTTCATCTTTAGTATATTATTGAACTCTCATTCCTAACTTGGCCGAACTTAAAAATATATTTGAGCTTTCTTTAAAGTATTTGTTTCTGAGCCATTGGATCAAGAAAATTTTGACGGGAGTCATTGATTAAATAGTATTTAGTAAATTTTTATTCTCTTGAGATAAAATGCTTACACAAAAGAGAAGTAAGCTTCGACTAATTTGAAACAAGGCAAAATAATTGGACTATTCTATATCTTATTGCTATGGTTTGCAAGGTTTGAAAACCTGAAGTTGATAATTAAAGGAAGTGGGTATTCATTTTACCACTTCATGGCATATTTTCTGAATGTGAAACAACTTTAAAGTTAAGAAAGATAATTGGGATTGCAAGAATATTCGATGACGTGCTCTCAAACTTATCTATGGTTTAATAAAATCTTTTACGCATCAGTGGTCTAAGCCGTCGCACTCTCGATAAACTAGGACTGCATTTGACGGGTAGATTGAGGCTTATATCCCTGTCACATGTACTGAGGTCGGTTTTCCTTAAATGGTTTGCCACTCTCCTTATACCCAAAGGTGGGTACATTTCCTCTAAATTCTACCTTATTCATCCCTAACACTTTAGTGAAAACATATGGCTAAGATGAATGGTTAGTAAGATGTGCAAAAAAAAAAATAGATTAGCAGCTGTGGCCATTGGTCATGGGTATTACTCATATTGATGGGAGAGGGGGGGGGACTGGGGCTCATATCCTAGAAATGTAAACTTTTATGTTTTCTCATTCTTTCTCTATGCCAATATGGAGGAATCTCCTCCAAGCTACAATCTCTGCCCTTTACATTAAGTTGGTTAGTGACCCTTGTGTTATAATCTACTATAAAAATGAAATATGACTCTTAATAATATTTTGAACTAGGAGGAAAGTCTATTTAATTTTTATTTCATCTACATTTTTTGTTAAAAGTTGTTTGGATTTCACTATAGTATGAATGTCTTGGGTGCAAATAACACAAGTTTGTTACATTTCCTTTGGGACCATAGACAAAATTAGTAACAACGGTAGTGAGCAAAGTTCGATACTAATTAGGAGTATTAATATGAATCCAATACCTTGACTTCCTACCTCAATGAAAAACACTTATTGTTTAAAAAATAACATTTATTTAAAAATAATCTCGATGTTAGCTATATTGTGCTATGCTGCTTTGAGTTCATCTAAAACACTAATGACAGAATTGATTCAGATGAAGTGATCTTATCCTTTGTGAGACTGTAAGTATAAAACTACATTTATAATTCTTTAATTGAAACAATTCACTAAACCAACAGAAAGAAGGTGTTGTTTGTAAGTATATATTATAATAAGTACTCTTTAAATGTTTTAATGTCATCAAGGGTTACTTTTGGAAATGCCATAACTTTTGATTTAAAATACATTTCACATATTTAGGTTTAACCACTTATCACTTAAGACATTATTTAAATCCATTCATATTACCAATATTACTTAAGACATATTTAAATTCATATATAACTAAAATCACTCAAGACATATTTAAATTAATTAATTTAACCATTGTCACTGAAGACATTATTTAAATTCATTCATATAATCATTATCACTTAAGACATTACTTAAATTCATTCATATAATCATTATCACTTAAGACATTACTTACATTCATGCATATAACCAATATCACTTAACACATAATTTAAATTCATTCATATACCACTATCACTTAACACATTATTTAAATTCATTCATATAACCACTATCACTTAACACATTATTTAAATTCATTCATATAACCACTATCACTTAACACATTATTTAAATTTATTCTTATAACCATTATCACTTAATACATATTCAATCATATATTGATTGCTCTTGCTTACTTCACTTTTATTCTTATAAGTTATAATTATTTTAAATGGATAACTTAATATATTACTTTTAACTTTTGAGATACATTTTAATAGTGTACTTAGTAAAATTTCACCTAGACATGGATTCAAATATTATCAGTTATTCACTATTAGGTATAGTAGCTGAATCTTATAAAAACTAATAATACTTATTTTATTTTTAAATTAAAATAATATTCTTATTAGGTGAAAACATTTACTTCAGAAAAGGTTTATTCTTCAGTATCTGTGACTAAAATGCGAGTTTTTTTTTGCAGCCTAAGTTTATTTTAACTTGAAAGTTATTGAAATTTTAAATGGGATCACTGTGATCAAGTTTTATTGATTACCTCATGTGCAAATTCCAAACAACTGCAGTATTTCCCCCACCATTCATGGAACATGGTATGATCTGCATCGGTGGTCGTAAGGTCTAACTGCTAAGACTTCATTCTCATGTTGGGTTGAATTTCCAGTGACACGCAGATCAGGTTTCAAACCCTCGTCGAATGTACTGAGGGTGGTTTTTCCTAAATTATTTTTACTCTCCCTCCACACAAGTGTGGGTACACATACTCTAAAGTTCTACCTTTCTTGTCCCTATTCTGTTAGCATAGCTAATTTATGCATATAATTTGAATGGGTATTGACATAGTGAAAAAATAACACACTAACCTGCTTTGGTGGCCGAATAGTCTAAGGCGTCAATTTTGTAATAGACTAGACTACCGAAGATAGGAAGATAGGTTTTTAAATCCTGGTTGTGTGTACTGAGAGTGGTTTTCATAAACAGTTTTCCACTCTCCCTCCACACAAATACAGGTACAATTGCTTTAAATTCAACCTTCGTCATCCCTGACTCATGAGTATAATTACACACAGTGAAGAGAGCAAAAATAAAAAACACCATGTCAGGAATTGAAGAACGATGTGTACATAACATAAGTATATGTGCTCCCGATAACTATAGGGTATGATTTAATGGGGTTAATCACAGTATTATTATTACCTGGGCATTCACACATGAAATTGAAATCATGATTTATTTTATCAATGGCTGAAAATAAGTTAAAAGAGGGAAAATAATAGTTTTATCAAAGTATCAATGTATGGACAGCCATGAGAGAACAGGAGAGAAGTGTATCTTGTATATAGATAAGAATCATTCGGAAGTTAAGTGGAACACTAGGTCTATAGTTTGAATCCTGGTGCAGGAAACATTTTAACCAAATCAAAATATAAGCTCATTTCCAATATGTGTCTAGTATTTCCCATTATCTTAGCATTTAAATATTTATTTGAATAAACATTTGTTTTTATTATTGATCATCAATGGCAACTCAGGTTCAATCCTATCTGCTGCACTAAATTGATTGATTATAAACAATAGTTTATGACCTTTCCATGTAAATGTCAGTGCAGCTCCTTTTACTTACCCTCTTCATCCTTTCACACTTAGCTTTATTGATTTATTAGAGTAATCCTATTTTGGTCTCGACTTGTCTTTCTTCTCCAAATATTGGATGAACTGATTGCCCTTGTTGCAAGTTTTGGGATCAATATTGGTCGAGTAAGAAGATTATGTATAATATGTCACAAGTGACTTAGATTGTCATTAGTAAAAAAATACTCATGTTTAACATGTACTTCTTTACTAGAATGACCGAATAACTACAATTATTATTTATTATTATTATATAATGTTACACATTTTGTTGCAGAGCATTAGTCTTTATATTTAATGTTAGTGGAGACTAATATTCAATGATGTCTGCACATTGACAATTAATTTATCCACTCCCAACTTTCCTCACACCTCCATTCCACATGCTCTTTCACCCTCCTCCTACAAATGTACTTATTAGAAGTCTAAATTTTGTATGTTTTATCAATTTAAAATTAACCTCTCCAGCATGTACAACGTCTTTAGTAGTCCACTTGTGAAGTACGCTGCAATGTGTGTGATGTCAGCGGTCAGCGGTAATTTGTAATGCATTTACAAACTATTGCACTACATAAATTAGGTCATCTTCAGGAAAGGGTTTCATCAACTGATTAAAGTCACGCTTAAAAGGTTAAACCCCACAACTTTGATGGCAATGTTATGCCTTTTTGGAATGCCATTATATTAAATCTTTGGTGCCAGGGAAAAAGAGTAAAAGTCAAAAAATGTAACTTGACTTATACTAAAATGTACAACTAAAAGAAAACAAATGTACTTATATTATAAAGATCAAATGGAACTTTCCACCAATAAGGTTGAGTTTGACTTATACTACTTGTACCAAATGGTAGTTCTGGCCAAGGAGAATGTAGATTGACTTCTCATTTTGATCATTTTTTGACTACTCTTTTTCCCTGGCACCAAAGAAATTAAGTAGGACAGAAACTGCAGGAAATGCATAGATAAACTCAGTGTTTATGGTTGTGTTTGCATTGATTTGGTTATAGATAAAAGCAATATCCCAAACAAATATTTTAGAATATGTCAAGTGATATTGTTTCTTCAACCTGACATTAATGTTGGACTGTTAGGGATAATATTGTGTGATGGTTAATGCTACAAGTTGTTTTAAATAGTATTGCACATCAAAATAAAGTATCGTTAAAATGAAAGACTAAGTTGTTTTTCAATAAAAATGCTTGTCATATTTTCTCTATATAAAAGTAAAATTTACTTGGCACACCAGTGATGTAAACTGTATCAAACAAATCAATATACATATATGTTATTTTGGTGAAAATACATAAATACATCTTTAGGTTTATTTGGGTTCATTGGTAAATCGGACATTATGTTCATACTCTTGAAATAATATTTAAGCATTTGTTAATAGTATGAGAGATTTCAGATAAAAACAGAGTATTCATTACCTTCGCTAATTGATTCAGCAATTTGACAATTTTTAAGTGTTTAAGAATGAGTTAGTTAACATTATTTATAAACTGCAGATAAGCTTCTATAACTAAGTACTTTTAATTAAATTTAAGATACTTTTAAAACTCTTAAGCTTAGAAATAATATTGTGTTTGGTTAGAAACTAATTTTTTTTTTCAAATTGCAATGAAACTATTTAATAAAATAAAAACTACCACCACCAATAAATTGATTAAATTTTACAAATTTTTTTATGATAGATTTTTTCTTTTAAATAGTGCACTAATTGAAAACCTCTCTAACTTTTACAGATGTGAGTAATATGTTTTTATCTTGCAATCAAACAAAACAAGTATTCACAGAAGCAATTATCATTATTAAAATTTATTGACAAGAATCATATTGAGTCTAGGGGTATTTGATACATAATAAATATACCAAATAATTTTAGCTCCTCAAAACATAGTTTTAGGTTCCTAAAAAAATGGTGCTTAGTCTAAATATATAAGGCTTTTTAAAAGTCCAAAAAATACAACACAGTATGTGGTTATAAATAGTAAATATTACTAGATTTCAGTAAAAGAAAATTACCAGCCAAATTGTAGAAAGTTCGTTATTGAAATTATAAATCACAATTAATGATCAATAC
Source organism: Timema bartmani (assembly GCA_902151455.1). Lineage (NCBI taxonomy): Eukaryota > Metazoa > Arthropoda > Insecta > Phasmatodea > Timematidae > Timema > Timema bartmani. The sequence continues at coordinate 138,600 of CABFWB010000682.1, read as the reverse complement.
ACTTGTAATATTTTGTATTCTTTTAGAAGAAAATTTTACTGAATCGGTTAGTTTTTTGTGTTGTTTCCTTTTTATATTTGAAATTTACCTGCATCGATTGTCACATGGTCTTGTGTTAGACTGGATTGCTGGTGAAAATATCCTGGTTAGGTGTTTTTCCACTCTCTCTATGAAAATTATGTACATTTTCTTCTAGATTATACCTTTCTCGTCCATATCCCATTAGTTTGATTGAGTTAAGGCAGGTTTGGTCTAAGAGGAGATTCATGTATTAGATCATTATAACTTTCGTTTTTTCACCACACTTTTGTTGTTTAGTTTTCCTTGAAACACTACTGTTGAAAATATTGGTTTAGTTTTAATGTTATGTAATAAAAATTAGGAAAATATCACAATTATGTGATTAGATTTAATACTCTTGCTTAAAGTGTTTAAAAGAGACAATGTTGCTATTTTTATTATAATATCAACATTCAAAAAACTTGCTTCAGTGTCCGCATATGACAGGGAGATCGTGGTTCAATCTTGGTCGGATGTACTGAGGGTGGTTTTCCCTAAATGGTTTCCCACTCCACTCAAATGCGGGTACACTTACTATAAATTCAGCCTTCCTCATCCCTACTCCATTAGCATAAATAGTACATAAGCGGATAAGCCGAATGGGTAGTAAAACACAATGCTAAAAAATACTAATAAATATGTATTGCTTACTCTCACAGGAATCTTCAACTAAACGGTTATCTCGATTACGTTTGTCAGAAGATGGTGCTGGATTAGTAGGTTTACGGAATATTGGAAACACAGTAAGTTTGGACTTCTTTTAATACCTATAAACAAACTTTTCTTTAAATAATTATTGTCTCATTGCGGTACACCATGTGACAAGGTTTGTTTTTGTTCTGCCTAATATGAAAGTATTGATAAGACAGTAAGATATTGTCAAACAGCATTGCAACCCTCTTCAGTGGCCACATTGTCTAAGGCGCTACTCTTGTAGCAGACTAGGCTGCCGATGACGGGGAGGTTGAGGCTAGAATCTTGGTCGGATGTACTGAGGATGGTTTTTCCATAGTCATTTTCCACTCTCCTTCCACACAAATGTGGACACATTTCCTTCAATAAAACCCCTAGTGTAACTAGTACACTATTGTATAATGTGACCGCTTCTATTTGTGTCCCTTCCCCCACCCACTTGTAAGAGTCTTAAAGTATCTTAATAAACACATTAGGAATTAACAGAAAATCTTAGTTTGCATATTGATTTTCCTTTAATCAACAAAAAATATATTTTCCATAAAAAAAAAGAATATGGGAGTTTGTTTCTTAAAATATTTTCTTTCACTAATTAAGGGGCTGTCCATAAACTGACATGTTAATTTTTTTTTTTTTTACCCTTTACCCCCTTTACCCCCCTTGTCGCATGATGTCACAATTTTGTGAACTCCCCTTCTAATATTACATCACAATCTCACGCACCCACCTTCCCCAATTTAAATAGTATTTTTAATTGTAGAGCCTATGTAAACCTTTTATTGAAACATATTCAGCAAGCTCAACAATTGAAGTTGATGAGTCAATGGTTGTTTGTTTATACATGCACACAGTTGGGTTGATATCAAAATAAAAACGCTTAATTGTAATGTGATGGAACATATTATCTGACTCCCCCTCCCCCTGCATCATGCTTGGTCATAATGAGCACTATTTCCCACCTTCCCATTATGTTAATGTAGTTTATGGCCAACCCCTTCCTAAGCACTTATTTCATAGCAAAATGCTCTTTTTAAAGAAACAAGACAAGGAAAGGAAATTTTTAGAAAATTTCTCAGAGGATGAAGATTCTCTAATGGATAAACAAGATGAATTGCACCTATTTAGGATTGGACCCTGTCCTTTTAAGCTATTCAGTTGAGTATTAGTTAACCTTTATGAATCTAAATATGGTTAAATTTGATAGCTTTTGACCTGACATTATGTGCAGATATTTGACTAATTAGTTTTAACAAATTTGTCTTATCATTTAGAACATGAACTTTATTCAGTTTTTAAATTTTTTGTTTCAGTGTTTCATGAATTCAGTTATACAATGTCTTAGCAACACAAAACCTCTTCTAGAATACCTGGTCTCAGAGAAACATTTGTCTGATATTAACACCAGTGTATCAAGTATGAAAGGAGCACTAATCAAAGGTAAGCAAAAAGTACAATTTTTATAGGTTTCTTATATTCACATAATGTGTGTCACTTTATAGAATATCTGGCTTGTAATTTTTTTTCATGGTGTTTACAATTTATAAAACATACATTATAATATTAGGAGTGAATTGCAAATTGTCATCATGTTCAATTTTATTTACTTGTGTCAACATTAAAATAAAAGATTGATATATTAGTTGATCACATTCATTTAGTTATTAGAATTTACATTTATTTGTAATTGCAGATCTCATACACACAAGGTATAGTTTTATTCAGGAAAAATATAATTACTACAGTCAAATGATGTTACTCAAGAGACCAAAATATTTATGGATTTATGTATAAGGGATGTAGTATTTGTGGACAGGGGTAAGAGTTGCAGATAAAAAGGGAGCGGAGAAGTCAATTATGATAGATCTACAATATCATAAATCAACTTCAAATATTGCGTTTAACCCGAACAGGTAGTAAGACATGGTTCTAAAAACACTTAAAAAATATTATTTGATAATTTTGTTTGGTTGGTTAAGGAAGTACAGTATATACACTATTATTACAGCAAAAGGTTAATGTTAAAGACAAATATGACTCGAAAATCCTTGGTTCGGTAAACTCTTAAGGAGATTCATCATAATTCCTACTATAAAAGTAAAGCAAAATTATATATGGTACCATATGTTCTCTTTCTTTATAATCAGGTTGTCTCAAGTATTTATAACATAAGGAAGAAACACCAATTAGAACAAATCTCTATTAAAAATAGGATTTATTTTTCTCTCAAGGAAATGCTAATAATTATCTAACATATGTTAGGTTTATGCATGGCCACTAAAGTGTCTGACACTTCAAATTGATTGTCATACAAATAGAACAATGTCAGGCAATTTTAGAAAAACTCAATAGAGACACTTTAGTTAAAGAATTGTCAGAACTTGGCCTTGTCATTCTGAAATGTCAAGCAACAAAGAGAATGTTACTGTTATCGTCAAGTCAATTATTGTATTAAGAAGAACCATTGTTAGATTGAGTTTGAAAACTATGAAATTTTCTCATGGTGTCATCTGCAGTTGCATTATCTCTACTTCCTGAGCAGTTTCTTTGCGATTTTTAAGCCGTTATAGCCATAGTAAATACTCACCAATCCGCCAACTGGTCAGAAATTTTTTGAGCAGTGTTGAGCCCAGGAAAGGGGATGGTTTGCATGTTAGTGTTTGCCACTATAAACACATGAGAATTGGTCTTGAGACACTGCTTGCTCTATGTTGTTTTCATGGGATACGCAGTGTATGAGATCAAGGATTGGACAATCAATATAGTGACACTGCAAACCCAGCATTATAGATATTTTTGTATAACTTTAATAGATTCTAAAGTATTTTAAAAAATTTGTTAAATGTCCATTTTGTAAGGTTTGCTTGCTGATGACTATAAATTTGAAAGCAGCAAACCTTGAGTTTTTAATTAATATTCTTCAAACCATTAATAAATTAGTTTAATCAGACTGTTAAGTATCAAACCAACAACTTTACATTACACAGAATAGATGATTTCCTTTACGACTACAACTAATAGGACCGGTCGAGCTGACTTGTACTTTACGGCATATATAAGAAAGATAAGATAAGATAAGATTAAGATATTTAAAAGCAAATAACCCAACCGAGTAGTAAGACGCAGTGCTAAATAAAAAAAAATATATATTTACATGTTTAAAATCCATGTAGTTGCGTAAATGTGGACGTGTTTTGAGTCCATCTCTAATTGTTATGTCCTTACCACTAAAAACTTGGTGTTTTAAGTGTGTGTAAAGTACCATTGGTAATAAAATACTCACAAGCAAACCATAGAATATTTTACTATTGCTTTCCTTCCTGTCTCAGCTTCCAACTCAGTCAATATAAAATTATAGTCATGGCTCTGTAACCTTGTTTAAAGACACTGTAGCTATTGTGTTAATCTATTGGAATGTGTGCACCGCCTTACACTCACTTTGTTGTGGCTTACCTTCATAAGGCTTTTTAGAAAATTACAATTTTTTATCACCGCGTCTTACTACCTGTTAGGGTTGTACGTCTATGTACTTATAAACACTAATGTGTTAGGGATGAGGAAGGTTTGATTCGAGGTAGTGCACCCGCATTTACATGGAGGGAGAGTTGAAAACCATTTAGGAAAAATCACTCTCGGTGCTCCCGATTGGGTTCGAATCCTGATTGCCTCTTGAACAGTTTAGTTTATTGTGGGAGTAACGCCTTAGAACATGCGGCCACCGAAGCGGGTAACATTACAATGTTAATATTATATTTTTAAAAATCCAGATAACCATGTTGATAATTTTTATTTCTCTCTTATGTCTATGTTGCAGCATTTTCACAAGTAATTCAAGAACTGTGGAAAGTGGAACATGATGGTGTTGTGAACACTACTGCATTAAAATCTCAGATTCAACGTTTTGCACCCAGGTTCATGGGCTACAATCAACAAGATGCTCAGGAATTTCTTCGGTACCTTCTTGAAGGCCTTCATGAAGATGTCAATAGAATACCATGTAAACCCAAACCTATTTTGACAGATGTTGATGAGATGCTTAGGTTGGTTTTTATTAAGAAAATAGTCAGTGTTTATCTAATAAAATAGAAATAAATAAGTATTTTTATATTCAGTCATGATTAATTTGTTAACCTTAATATTTTGCTCTTTTAAATATATATATATATATATATATATATTTTAATATCTAAGGTTTTATGCAATATATAGGAACATGAAGGGTAAATTTATAAAATGACTTCATTCCTTGGGTTGGTAAATGTTAAATGAGGTTCAGAAGGTGTAAGTAAACCAATGGTTCTCAAACTACGTTCCGTGGCAATGTGCCAGGTGGTCCATACATGGGACCACAGGAAAAGTATTGGTATGACACACTGGTATTTGCTTTCTCAAATACTTTATAACAGTTTGGGACTAAGTTTTCTAAACTTAGTAGACCCTAATAAGTAATCAAACCTCAAATGATATTTACTATACTATAATGTAAAACCTCCCAGATACCCATTCCAAACAAAATTGTCAATTTTCGAAAATTAACCAACATTAAACTATTCTTTATTTGAGGGCTACACTCTCACTTAAAACAACACCTTGAGGACAGACTGAATTGTTTTTGGGTTAAGGGGCACATGAATCCTAAAGATTCTTCATAATCTTGAGATTAAAATTTTTGACAGTTACAATATTTTTTCTCTTTACTAGAAAACAGAAAGTGAAATAAATCAAAACAGTCCAATATTGACAGGCTAACTTTGTTAAGTCAACTATACCTTTTTACACAATTATAGTATCATTTTCATAGGAAGAGACGACGTTCATAAAAATATAACAACATTATTAGTGTTATTTTATTAATAATATTATATCAAAAATGACATGAGATTATTTAACTTTAAAGTATATTTAGTATCACTTCTATCTGTCAGATAAGGTTCTTCCAATGAAAATTGGACTGTAAAATGTGTATATAAAACCAAGTTATATAAATATATGCGGTCTTTACTGTTTGATAAATAATTTAATTAGAAACTTTCCTGCTTTAACAAGTGACATGTAATTAGTATATTAACTGGAGTGGTTTTCTTGTCCATCGAACAATTATCTAGTGGTCTGCTTTTGGTAAAATTTTGAGAAACACTGATGTAAACCTTTAAAATTAACTTGTCTCAGAGCGGCTTTTGTGTTTTTCCACGGCATCCACCGGTCTCAATGCACATACTTAAATGAATAACTTAGCAAGAAGTTTTGCTATCATTCAAAATAAGCAGTTAAAAATCGCACAAAGATATCTTGTAAGACCCAAAGCATATTTTTTGTTTTTTCGTTCACATTTTGAAATGTCACCTGTTCAAATATCCCTAAGACTCTGTTATATCATAATACATATGTAAAAACTATTTTTATTCTAGAACATCTACTTGAAATTGGTAGAGCCATAAAGCACATTAAGCCTTAAAGAATGCTAAATGTAGGCACTTATGTATAAGATTAGGCAAAGAGATCCATTTAAAGTAATCTTAGAAATCAAAAGCTAGAGGCAACTTGAAAACAGATGATTGACCCCATTGTAGTAACTGAGGGCAGTATGTCGCCAAGTAACAGGATAAAGTAATATAACCATCCTGATGAATTTCTATTCAAACAATATAAGAATCTAATCTATTAACACACTTTATTGAAAAATCCATGTAAATTATTAACAATAGTAAATTAGGGATTTTTGAAGTCTCAAAATTTGTAAAACTTGTTTTTATAAAGTGGATTTTAAACACACCTTGCAATTTCAGTATAAATTAGTTGCCTATAGTCATATTTCGTAGATAGATACAATGTACCAAGTTAGCACTGTAACCTTTGTTTTGTGTGGCATTAATACAGCTACCAACATAATTGTGTATGCTATAACATGGTTGATTCTGTCCCTGAAAGTGGGGATTTTGGTCATCACTCGGCACACCATAGATTTTATTTTCAAAGTATTTTCATAAAAGATTTCGCATCATCTCCCCAGGTTTGAATAGGCCATATTGAATAGATTAAGAAACAAGGGCCCCAGTACGTTTTTTAT
>CABFWB010000682.1:87874-131738 GCA_902151455.1 Timema bartmani | reverse complement strand
GGGTGTGGTAGGAATGCTAGGTCCAGGTTAAGATAGGTTGAGTAAAAAACTCAATGGAGATGGTGTTAGAGGGGTGCCAAAAAGACAATATTTCCAGTAAAAACACGAGGGTGCGGGGTTGGGGTGGGGGGACGACGACTGGGAGAACAGAGAACAACGTACATATAAAAAAATTAAATACAATTATGCTATAGGATTTACTAATTTGAAAAAAATACTTTTGATGATTTGAAAAGATAATCTGCATGTTTTGTACAATTATTTTCCAAATGGTGTTTGAATACGATAAAGATAGAACTATACAATTTATCACTGAACACACAAAAAGTCAGTGTAGTGAGTAAATATATAAAACTCAAATAACTTTTCAAAATACTTGACATCTGAAATTATTATTGCTAATAAATTCATTCATTTGTTTCCCTATGTCAACTATTGGTGGCACATCTATTGGTCATGAGGAGAACTAATGTAACAATTGATTTAAACTAATTGGTGTAAATTGCTTACCAAATAGTTTATTCACAAAGCCTAAAACTGGGTCAAATATTTTTATTGATCTACTTTAACTTTTTTTAACCCAAAAATACTTTTAGTATAGTTTGATATTGTGGTATGTCCCGTAAAAAATCAGAAATGCGAATTTTGAAAGAAATTATGAGTCTAACCCATTTTATTCAATGTTACTGGTCATTCATTGGTCACGAGAATCATAAGTTAATTGTTTAACAATATTTTACAAGAGCCTTGTCTTCTCCCCACCCTCCTGTAAGTAAACAGGGTGAAGCAACTTACCCATGAACCCCCACCCCCCCTCGCCCCACTTCCAGCACCTATGTTACGAAAGGTTTGAATTAAACTGATACCATAGTAATACATTGTTTGAAATATTTCAATACCGAGTGATTTTCTAAGCTGAATGAGGTAGTTCTATGAGATAAATTTAAAAAAAAAATCAAATTTTATTAGATATATAAATTGATACTAAACATTTACCGTCTTAAGGCACAATTTATGAATATCTAGAGCATAGTTATTATTCCCAACCTAGGTTACTTAAGTATTATTCCCAGCCTAAGTTACTAAAATACAATTGGGCAATCAACAGTTCTGAATATTAATTTGAAATCTGGTTCATTTCTTTCTCCTTGACATAGGATCAATTCTTAAGTTGCAAATAACCTGAACAGTTAGTAAGTTGAAGTGTTTAGAATTTTAAAAAATTCACAGGTTTATGAAGACCACTGATAACTCTGTGTTAATATGCATTATCCACCACCCACACTCCCTCTACATAGGCACTTCAATTTTCGATTGAACACAATTATTACAGAATATTCTACTTAGGCAGAATGTATAAAAATGTATACAATTCATTTATAGATAGCGAAGCCTTATAACAAAAGCTGAAAATGTAAAACAATGAACATAGTAGATGCCACTGTTGTCTGTAATAAGGATACACACCATTACTTCCAATCAAGGTAGTAAAAGGCACAACATACACAGTGAAAATATTTATTCTTTTCCTCCTTACATCGGTTTGCTGTCCATTCTTAGAGTAGGTGTTCAAAACTGCCACCACGAATTTCAAAACAGGTGGCAGTGTGTCGCATTATGCTATCCTGTACATGCCACAACATGATGGCCTCGCCAGTTTTACAAGCAGCGTGCAATTTTGCTACGAGATCGTCAATATCTGTGGGGGCTCTTTGGACATATGTGCTTTCAAGGGTCCCCATGGAAAGAAATCTAATGTACTGAGACCAGGTGATCGAGAAGGCCAATACACCTCCCTGGGTAAGTCATGTCTAACCACTCACAAGTATGTACCTTTGAAATGCGGTGGTGGTCCGTTGTGTTGAAACCATAGCCCCTGTCACACATTTAGGGGTATATTTTCCAACAATTTTCAAGAAAATTGTGATAGCATGCAGCATTTATCCAATGTGGTAGCAGTTACGGACCTACAAGGACGTTGCCGATGATGCCAGACAACCATATTGATGGCAAAGTGTACTTGATCTCCACTCTGATGGATAGCGTGTTTATTGGCTCATTCCCACAAGGAACTGTTGTGGTCACTAAAGGAAGAAGCATTCATATCTAATTGACACTTCGTCAACCCATTTCTATTTCACTTATTTCCAAATACTAAGCTTCAGATATTGATTTCTGTTTTACTATTTCTTCTTGTTCTGTTATAAGGAATTGTTTTCTGAAAGGAATTGTGTAAATTTGTATACAGTATTGTTAAGAATTGATTAGTTTTAATTGTATGTCATAATATAATGTTAATATGGCATGACCCTTGCATCAATTTCCGAGATGGATGAGGAAAACTAACACTACCTTGGAATTTCCATATCTCAGCATGTGAGCATCAACTAATATTGTCCATATAAAACATATTAATACAGCATTTAGTTAAGTGAGACTTAGAAAATAAAACTTGGCAATATTTTATGTTGTACATTCAGAAGTTCACATACAAATTGGCTCAAGACATCCCATTGTGGGAAATACTACAAATATGCTTGGATTAGAGTATTGCCCAAACACCACTGAAAAACCTTTTGGTTTGAATCCCAGTAAGGATGAAGTCTTTCAGTAGTCTTGTGATGCGAAAGCGAGTGAGATATGAATGATTCAGGGCTCACTATAATTGCAAATCTAGGTGTTACTAACCCTTAGGGTCCTTTTATACAGGCGTTTTGTGTCACGGCGATAAGCGACAACACGGTGTTGAGGGTACTATAAATACACAGGAGGCAATAAGTGCTTTTATACTCTGTCGCGTGTTGTTCATGTTGCGGCATTCTGAAAAGTGTGTCGTCGTAATCTAGAAAATGCCACGACATGAATGACTTGCGGGAAGCTCAAGATATATTACTTTCAATGGAGCCTTTTTATACAGGCATCAACTTTCGTGTCGCTGTGTTGGCTAGACAGCGGGGCAGCCAACCTCTAAGCTTGAAACCTTAGTGTACTTTTGTTGCCGATTTTTTTTCCACTTTGAAATAATAATTATAGGTGAGCGATTATTATCATTATTATTATTATTATCATTATCATTATTATTATTATTATTATTATTATTATTAGCACCGCGTCTTACTACCCATTCGGGTTATTCGCACTTATGCTAATGTGTAATGGTAGGGTGGCTGTGAGATGAAATGGAGGACCTACAGTTTAACATGGGATTCAAACCACGGTGGAGGCTTGGCATTCTACACATTCACAAGTTGTGATTAAAACACGTCTTGTCAGAGGTGAAGAAAGGGTTTGGCAATCAGAAAAATCTGTGCACCTTATGCCTAGACTGCCAGATCACCCTCCTAAAGTAATTGAGCTTTTGGTTGTCATTCCTAAGTTTCTGGTATAGATTATAGTATGCTCCCCTGAAATGCCTTTCAATGTTTATTGGATGCACAGACATCCTCTTAAGCTGTTTTTTACAAATTTCTTTTAATAGTAGGTAAATAACACATTGATCCATCACGATAAAAAAAAAAGACTGTTAACCCTGATTAAGTTTTTAATTTCCTCCCACCCTTTTTATGACGCTCGACATAATGTTGCATGTATAAATCAAACTCCAATGAAGCTCGACACTGTGTCGTCGCTACACAAAGCGCCTGTATAAAAGAGCCCTTAGCCTATGTTAAATGTTAATAGCCCGAAAAAAATTAAAAAGATATTAATAGCTAAGATGAATGGAAAAAATACTCAAGCACATCAGAATGAAATGAGATAATCCAAATAATAATAGTCACCCAACAATCTGCATATAAAATAGTATTCTATAAAAAACATGGAAGTAGCAATTAAACCAGCTTGGATGATAACTTATAAATTACTAGCACCATTGTCATATTTAAGGGAGGGTGATCACTCTGGGGTCCCCACAAGAAATTAAACATTAACTCTAATTTTATATTGTAGAGTCCTTCTTTTGTGCCTACAATAATGTTCTTTCCACATGAAATGATTAGATGAAAACAAATTGACAGATGTGCAGTTTAAATTCCTTCTGAGATGGACTTGCAAGATATTGACATTTTTGCTGCAAATAAAGCAAGGAAAGTTTGTATATAATGAGCGTTTTTATAAAAATCTTGATGCATTCTACTTTCTTTTACTTTGTTATTATTATATTTGTTTAAAATTAAACAGTTGCTTGGTTTATACCTTTCCTCAGACAAGCTATGATATAATTTATATGTGTTTATGGTGGCCCCCACACTGAATGCCACCCCGAGAAACCCACATACACAAAGCCGGCACTGACTAGTTCAACATACATTTAAGTATTTTCTTTTATTATACTTGTTAAATGCTAGTCAAATTATTTCTAATAAGATTCTTAGAAGTCTTAACATTCATTATATCATTGTTATACTTTAATATTTTAGTGATCATCAGAAAGCTGTAGAGTCATGGAAACGATATCTACGAATGGATGACAGCAAAATTGTTGACTTGTTTGTCGGACAACTGAAATCAACATTGCGATGTTCCTCATGTGGCCATTGCTCCATAACGTTTGATCCGTTTTGGGACTTATCATTACCAATACCATCCAGAACTGGTCAATTAAGGCTACAACAGTGTCTAGATCACTTCACAAAGGAAGAGGTACTCGACGGGGATGAAAAGCCGGTAAGTTAAAATAGGATGTTTGCCGGCTAATATCTTTGAGAGAGGGATTTCCGTTGGGTTTAGTAAATGTAATATTTAAATAGTTTCAAAATTTATTGTGTACTTACTGTTAAAATTATTCAACTTTGCCTGACTCAATTCTTAGGGTTAATGCATGCATCTTGGTCAGAATCATCCAAATGATCTATCACTTTCCCATTCTTTATTGGACATAAATACCTAAAAAGTGAGAGGTCCATATAGTAAGTGTATAGGAAATAAAGTGAAATAAAATGATAATTAATTGTGTTGGTGTGTGTAGGAAAGATCTAGAAGTTTAAGCTAGGGGTATTTTGATGTAGAATCTCTTGTCAAGTTGGAAGCGCGATATGTGTGGTCAATATTCAATATGTATTATTGATTTAGAGGGGAGATGACTCTTGTTGGATGTGTGGGCAAGATCTAATGTGTCTTAAGAGAGGAGTTGACTGTGGATCAGGAGGGGAGTTAACTGTTGTTGGATGTTTGGGCAATGTGGATTTATTGAAATTATGTTGTACTGTATGACAAGTAATAATTTACCCTTTCTGCAATTTGTTCATTTTGGTATGACTATATTTTTAGGGTCAGGGAAAAATTGGAATTTTCTTCTGGAAAAGTTGGGAAATGAAAACACAATTGATTTGATTAAACAAACACATTAATTACTTAAGCAAGGGAAAAAAATAATTAAATTACACAAATGTATAAAAATCTCAAAATTTGTGTGTGTTGATATTTTAATATTGAAAAGTGCTTTAAAGTAATAAAACACAAACTTAATTGAACATTGATATAAAAAAACAAAACACACATATTTCATCATTGTATTTGTTATATAACTTTCAAAACTATTTCTGGGAGGAATTTTGTTAATTTGTTTGTATACACACTGTATAGTTATGACCCAATTGCCCACATTTAAAACTAGCCTCATTTTTTAAAATATCTTAATATTAGGCTTACTTTTACCACAAATCTAATGAGTTTGATGTTGGGATATAGATATAGCAATTAAAAGAGCCTTGAGAATTGAGGTTGGCTTAGGATGTTTGTTCGAATGAGTTTTGAAGATTAAATTAAAGTGATAAACTTTCCTAATTTATTAAATTTTAATTATTTCAATAGTTCTCTAATGGCGATGGTGGTATGTAACACTAAAAAAATATGCTGATGATTATTCATCTTGGACTTATGAAAAATTACCTTTCATTTTGTGATTGCTGACTAGTTAATAAGATTGTATTTTTATGGTCTTAGGATCTCTAGATTAAAAAAAATTATTAATATTAACTCTTTTTAAATTAGAAAAGAATAATTTGTTGAAATTTTGTGAAATAAATAATAATTCTTATTTTTCTTTTCCAGACATGTTCAAAGTGCCAAGTACGGCGAAAATGTATAAAAAGCTTTACCATTCAGAAATTCCCAAAAATCCTCGTCTTACGTATCCTTTAAAATTTGAATGTATATTTTTTCAATTTTAAATGCACAGTATTAAACAGTGTTGTACAACTATGTCATATTTTGGAACCAGTTGACCAAATTAAATACTCTTATCAATATACTTAAATTATCCAATTTTACAGTCTGTACTTTTATGCACAGCACCTTTAACATACTAGAGTTGTAGGGTAGGGTATAAATAGTCCTACCAGGGTAAGATAGGGTATAAATAGTCCTACCAGGGTAGATAGGGTATAAATAGTCCTACCAGGGTAGATAGGGTATAAATAGTCCTACCAGGGTAGATAGGGTATAAATAGTACTACCAGGGTAGATAGGGTATAAATAATCCTTTGAATCGTGTGTTAATGTTATAGAAACCTTAATAAAAGATTTCAGACATCAAGAGGTTTTCTCCATTGGAACGATTTCGTGGGAAATTGAGTGTAATAGTAGACTTTCCCTTGAGTGGTTTGGACCTGAACGCCTATGCTTCAAACAAAGGAAGTAGTTGTTGTTATAATCTGTATGGTGTGGCAAATCACTCTGGAACAACATATTCAGGTCATTACACAGCTTCGTGTAAACATCCTTACACAGGAGATTGGCATGAGTATAATGACTCAAGGTTAGTAGAAACTTAGTGTATTATATTTAGGATTGAGTGGAATAAAGGAACCTTTCATAGCACACAAATTTTATTTTCACTCAACAATTTTACTGGATTTTAGTTTACATGTCACCTGATGGTTATTTAAAATTGGTTATTCTTTTATGTGTATTCAGGTCAAATTATCAATTCTTTAATTAGATAAGGGGAATGATGGAGCTTAAATGTCCCTGGAAAACTAGAAAATTCTCGAAGATGTTGCATAACCAAGTAGTAGTTCACAAAGTGTGAGATAGTTTGCAGTTTTACTTATTTTATAATCACTTATTCAGCCTCTCTTTGTCATTGCTTCACCTTTTCTTTAGCTTAGCTCATAAATCTTTTTTGGCTTAAAATCCCCATGATCATCATTACAATACTTTTTTAATTAGTGATTTTAATATCAATAACTACTTTAATTTTGTCTTATGAAACCATTATAACAGTAATCATTTAATCAACCACCCCCTTATCCAAATGACTTAACAAATAAATAATAAAAAAAAGGAAAATAATAACTTTTCAGCTAATCTCTTCAGTTGTAAAAATAAGGCTTTCTGTTTAAAAAAATGTATTTTAAAATATATTTTTTAAGTTATTAGAAATTGAAAATTTGTGATTTTTGATAATAGTTAAAATAATTTAGTATCTATGAAACATCAAAATTAATACAAATTATACATATACATTTGAAGATTTGTCTTTATAGGAACAAATGTTTTGAGATGCCAAAATTGTTACTGGTAGCAGTACACTACTTTCTTACTGCCTACACCTTGAAAAAAACATTTCCTCTGACCTTATTAGAAATATTTTTGTAACTTTTAAAATGCTTAAATGCTAAATAGTAAATTAATTGTTTGTTTTAATTCATTCCAGGGTGTCATCCATTTCATCAAGAAGTGTTGTATCCAGTGAGGCATATTTACTTTTTTATGAGCTTTCATGATAATTTTTTTTCTGTTGCCAAATGAAGCCTTTCTTTCTAAAAGAAACTAAATAACTAACCAGGACATTTTGTTAAAAAAGGTTATTTATATAATGGTACTACTAAGTGGTCTAAGTGAAAGTATACATAATATATATAATTTTATGATTTTCACTAATGTTTGAAAAAAACAAAACAAAAACATTGTTTCGAGATGGGTTGTTAACCTTTCCAATATAAAGCAAGCTATTTTCAATATATATATATATATATATATATATATATATATATGTGTGTGTGTGTGTGTATATATTTAATGTCTTTTTAATCATGTTTAATTAGTTTTCTAGCTATATTAAAAACATTAACAGCTCCCATTTGTTAATTGTCTCACATTTTAACTTACTTATTCCATGGCACTAGGAACTCGAAAGTTAATTGCCACACTTACAAAAGCACACAAACTATCCTTATTTTGAGCTAGTTCTATCCAGGTGACTTCAGTACACCCTATCCTTGTCTTGATCTGGTTCTACCCAGTCCACCTCATTACACCCTAACTAAAGCAGTTGATATTTTTTTCTTAAGTTATTTAATAGAATAATCTTGTTTGTAACTTATGAGCCTCGTTAAATCACAACCACCTCCCTTACGCTTACACACCTATAATAAATACTCACACATATAAAACTTTTTAAAATCTGCTACAGCTATTCGACAAATAAATAATGCCTAAATATTAAAATTGATACAAATAAACATAAAAAAATACTTAATTTTTTATTCTAATTTTTTTACATTTTGGTACCGATTTCTTACACGGCACGTTTCTATATATATGTTAAATTTACTGTTTAGTGTGGTTATAGTTGTATTCATGACCGCCACTGTGGCCTTGTGGTCAGAGTTCCTGGCTACAGATCCAGAGGTCCTGGGTTTAATCCCCAGCGCTTCCAGAATTTTTACTCTGAAGAAGTGGGTCTGGCACTCAGCCTAGTGAAGACAAATTAAGAGCTACTTGAATAAATAATAGGCAGCTCCATTCTAGAAAACTGAAATTAATGGCTGAAGGGTTCGTTGTGCCGACCCCACGACACCCTCTATCCACAAATGTTGGCACTACCATCAGTAACAGCAATGGCCGCTCGGTCGATATAGCTCTCTTGGGCTCATGTCATCGAGTTTTTTATAGTCTTATTTACGTTTTTATGACTGAAAGAAAAAGTTACTTTGTTTAATAGAAATACTTTCATAGACCTAAAAGTTAGCCTATGTGACTGTGTAACTTCCCATTCAAATGCCTGGTTTTTAATTAATGTATAATTTTTTTACAACTCTTCCTATATCATTATTAAAGAGTATGTTGATGTATAAAGGAAATTAATTTGACAGCCTCCATTGATCTATTTTCAAAGATAAATAATAAAATGAATAGTCCTATTTATATTGGGTAGAACATTTTTTGGCCTTTACAATAATATTAAAATGGTCAAATCATGTGATTTTCAGTTGTTTCTTTTGATAGATAATATCAATAAGTATAAAACATTTTTTTAACAAAGTGTTATCAATGTTCGCATAAATATATAGTTGTATTTTTAAAATGGTTTTTCCTAACAGAATCATACGGTAGCTACTATTGGTAAGCTAATTTTATTCATAATTTTTAAATATCCTATAATGAGCATTTAGTTTGGTCCTGTTATTTTCTGACATTTCAATCCATAATAAATTGAGTAATATGCATATGAAATCTGATACTTAATGTATTATTTAGACCACCTGGGCTTGGTTACATAAAGCTGTAAAATAGCTTTAAAATAGCTTTATACTGGGATGGTTAAATTATTGGTTTGAATGCGTGTTAATTTCACATTTAAAAGTATTTATAGAGGCCTAACATCTTTGTTCATAAACATATAAAGGATGTTTGTTATTATTATTGTTCTATAAGATTGTTACATTGTAATTGACTTTATTCAGAGTATTTATGTAAAAAAAATTGTTATATAAAAATCTTTTCAGAATACTTATAAAAAGCTTGTGTTATTGCATTAAAAATACATGACAATGAATAGTTATTTTGATGAAATTTTTCTTTTATAATTGGTTTAATATTCAATTACTGCCATAAAATGAGTGGGAAGGAAGCTTGTGCATCCCTCGGATCATTGTGAAAAAGGGCTAACTCAAGGAGTTTGGAACGTATCAATAGGTTATTTAGATGTTGATAACAATAAACATGCAATCACTTTGTGCTGCTTTCTATTACTCTAAGCCAACTCATATC
The DNA here is from genome assembly GCA_902151455.1 of Timema bartmani. Lineage (NCBI taxonomy): Eukaryota > Metazoa > Arthropoda > Insecta > Phasmatodea > Timematidae > Timema > Timema bartmani. Next base: position 121,742 of record CABFWB010000682.1, on the reverse strand, counting down.
CCAAGTTTGAACAAATCGTGAAATTTTAGAATCTACTTTTTTTTTATGTTAGGTGTCAAAAATAAGATAAGATTTAAAATATTACTATTTTATTCACCTTTTCATAAATAAATTCACCCTTGCATTTGGTGTAATTTTCAGATTTCCATTTAATTTAATGTTACTTTCAACCTTAGAATACAATGGTCGCTCACCTTAGCTCAGTCAGTAGTGTGTCTGTTTACTGAGCTAAGAGTCCCAGGTTCCATTCCTGGCATGGCTGAAAGATATATCTTTAGTGAAATGTGGGTTTCCCCTTTTACAGTGATGAATTAACGGCCAGGGGCTGGATGTTGGGGCTGTTCTAAATTTAATTTGAAGAGTGCGGATATAATTAGTTGGTTCAGAAAGTGCATCCTAGATACCTCAAATAAATTATATATAATTCAAGGAGAGGCAAAACTGGGAATCACAATGTTTAAATATCTTTTTAATACATAGTTCTATTCTCAAATACTGGCAACTACCTCGATTTCATGTTTGCTTGGGATTAATTTCTAACAAAATATTTTGTCAATATTGAGCTGATTACGTATTCTTGATCTGCAAAGCAAATTTCTGCCTCGGCATAAAGCAGGATTATGAAAAACTTTCTCAGCAAGGGAGGCTGGGTTGAATTGAGCCAAACTAAGAGGGATTAACTGGTTTATTAAAGTGAATGCAGGTGCATTTAAAACCATTGGACACAAGTTTTCCCTTCCCATCTTAATTTATCTGTCATGCGCCAGTGGACAGCCAATTTAACAAACATAATTGGTATGTCCCTTGATTAAAAAAAAAAGTCTTAAGTACCTAATGTGCCCAAAGTTTCATAAAAGCAATTTTATTAAATTACAACCAAACTAGGAATAAGCATAGTCCTAGTTTAAAATGTAGTTGTTCCTGTGGATCACATTGGAAAATTGAAAAGCTTAAGGTTTGCTAATTTCATATCTGTACTAAGAACAAACTAGTTGACCTCAGTGGTCTTGAGGTAAAGCGCTTGCCTCAGGACCTGAAGTTCGGGTTCAACAAATTTTTCTTGAGCGATAAAAATCCATTGCACAATTCTGTTCCATGTTAATTTTGGATTGTAAAAATATCCCTAGAATGTATGTGAAAATACCTTTCCCGGCAAAATTAATAGGTCCCTTTGCTCTCACTCATAGACATTCTACAGCAATCTTTAAGGAAGTATTATAAGTTTTTGATAACACTTTTTATTGATAAGAAAATAATCATTTCTTTATATAGGTTAACATTAGTCACGTTCAGCCAATGTATGCAATACAAATCATATTCTAGCTGCTCTTACCTCAGATAGTGTGTACCTTTCACTATTTATTTTTAAAAAAAATTAAATTTTTCTTCAAGAAGTCCTAGTTCTTAAAATAATGCATTTTTTTTTATGAATCATCTATACTGAGCCAAGTATTGCTGGATTGAACTTAGAATTTTCATTGTCACTCTCTTTAGGTTGTGGCAATATAAGGCTAGGTAAGGCCTTTCCTGAAAGGTAGCAGTCTAACCTTGACGGATTTTTACTATGACCCTATTTTATAAGTTACACCACAGTGGAATAATGCAAGCTAAGCTTGCTAACTTCCAGTGTAAAGGACGAGTACATTGGAACGTTGAACCAAAAGAAGACTCATATTTATATAAAATCCTTTTGAAACTATATACTTCATTAATGTTATCCATACCGGTACATACATTGTATTCTAATCTCAATCTTTTATTTTTAAAACATTGTATGCTAAAGTTCATGAATTATGATAAATGTAACTTAATGGTTTGTTACTTTTAGATAATTAAACGTTATTTTTTATTAATTTCTGGCCTCCTTTGACCTATGTAATATAGGCCCCAGGAACGGAATACGTATACAGCAATGGTGTACAAGAAATTGTATTGTGTGTGTTGGGCTCAGGGCATTGAAATCACAATGCACTTGGCTACCATTTTTCTGCTGGTATGCTCTTAGCCGAAACACATTTTTGCCACTTATTTTTTATCATTTATTGCTTTATTCATGGTCATTGACAGATGGGCAATACAATAAAATATTGCAATGAAACGTTGATTCGCGCCCATGCCAGGGAATGTTCGGGCAAACAAAGATGTTCAACGCCCACACTAGAGAATTGGTTAGTGGGGAGGGTGGGATTAAAGTTTTAACCAGGTGTACTGATGAGCAAGGAGTTTCAATCTTCTCGGACGCTACTGTGAATTCCCTCTATAAAAGCTATTTACCTCATTCCTAGACTTTAGATTTAGTCATTAATAACACTGTGTTAAGCATGTTAATTTGTTTGAAAGCCACTTTTTTTGCCATTTGGTGTCCTCTGGTTGAATAGTATCAGTTGTGGATGGACTGAACACACATTATAAACCCTTAAAAGTTATAGGGGTGCATGCAAAGTAACAAATGTTTTGATGCTTTATATGAAATACTAAAAAACCATAACTCTCTTCTTAGCACTTTTACCCACAAATACAAATAACTAAAAATTCCCCGAAACAAGTAAGCTATTCCCAAATTTATAACGAGATAGGGGTGAGGAAGGCAGAAATGAGAGGAAATGTGCCATCGATTGTATATTGTGTGGAAAACCATTTAGGAGAACCATCAAAGTAACCTGACCAGAGTTCGAATCATACCTCCCTTTCACAGGCAAACCAGGTGAAAATAACTACTTTGTCAATGTGTGCCCTTAAATGTGCGTCCCAAATGTTGACTTCATCCAAACGGTAGGAAACTATTTAAATAAGATCACTAGTAATCTGTTTGGTAAAATCCTACATGTCTTATTGTGATGCAAACTCAGTTCAATAAGATAAAGACACCGCCCTACAAATTATCCAAGTAGCAGCTCTATCAAACATGAGAATGCTACTGGCCGCAACCTGTTGGTCACCATATCAACTGATATTTTGTCTGTCACTGTCTCAGCTTTCCTAGTCCCGAGTGCTCAGATGTCACTGTCTGGTGAGTGTATTGCTAGTCTACACAGATCGCCGATCTCAATTACGGTCTGATTTATCACCCATCTTTATTTGGAAGTGTTATAGTACCCATCTATACATATGATAAAACTCTAAGGTATTTTTGTATATGCATAAGCAGTAAACATGTCATGGCGGCTTGGCTCGATACAAAGTATGGCACTTCATTTGTGGGGGAGGGAGTGGGGTGTAAGTTTTTTAAGGGAATCTCCGCACACCCCTATATCATTGGTCTCGAGTCTATTTGAATCTATTCTGGCATTTAAGGTTGTATGCTCTGTTGCTTGTGTTGTGCTGCAAATAATATTCTTGCTTACTATTTGGTACCAAGGCAAAAGCACAATAATTTTGATTCGTGTGATAGGGCACTCACAATATCGTTGCTTTAAATTTAATTTATTTTTGTTTCTTAGATAGTAAATTTGAACTATTTCTTTTGGTGCTCATTGTAATAAAGCCTCCACATAAGAGACAATCTTGATACAAGGCATTCAAAAAATTTAAACTTTCTTTTGGTGTTTGTTTTAACAATGTCCCAAATAGCGCCAATCTTGACACAAGGACTGAAAAGATTTTAACTATTTTGTTTGGTTCCTTACCACAGGTAGGTCAATGTGTCAACATATCAAACATTTCCCTCGTAATGATTGTGTTTTGGTAGTTTAGATCAGGGGTGGCCAACTTAATTGAAATTGAGATCTACTTTTTTCCCCTTGACTCCTAGTGGTCGACCTTATAATTCAATTTTATTTCTCCAAAATTTTTAAATAATAGTATAGAATAATACCTTTGTCGTTGATTTCCTGTGGGTAGAAACTGTGGGTTCTCTGCATGTGTAAGTTAGATGATAGAATTTTAATAATGTTATATGAGTTTTATTGAATGTTAATAATTTTCGAATTAGTTTTAAAGTGTTAACTAATTGACACAATTAATGTGAAGTTTGTGCCTTCATCTCTTCCGCCAAGGCTAAAAAGTCTGGTGTATAAGTGGACAATGCCAATCTCTGACAATATTCAGTGTGTTGGTCTGTTAAATTCGAGAGATGCTTAGTTTTAGTTTGTTTTAAATATAAAAATGCTGATTCGCATACATATGTAGATCCAAAGCAGGAATGTAAAAGTTTGCTGCATTTTTTCAAATTTGGATACTTTTCCTTTGAAACCAAGTTCCAAAAATATTTTTCTGAAGACCTGGCTTTCAGAAATGTCACATTACGGTGTAATGATGTCATTTTCCAGTGTAACTCGGTCCAATTGAAATAGCTCTGCAAATTTATTTGCGATTGGTTGTGTGTCTGTGTCTTCCTTGAATGGATAAACGGTAAACTGAATCAAATCTTCAATTTTTGTAAAGTCACTGAATCTGGTTTCGAAGTTATAGAGAACAGTTTGGATTTCGGTTACATATTTTCCCGAATTAAAAATATATGTGTGATTTTATTGAAAATAATCCATGATGTTAGTAAATCAAACGAAATGTTTATTTACAGGATCCTTAATCATAGCCAGTGCTTGGCTCTTAAAAGCAGAAACAATGCTCATCAAATCACTGAGCCAGTCCAGATCACGCAATTAATGATAATCATCACCCCTCTGTTCAAGAAAACTGATAACATCCAACAAGTCACAAAATCTTTGTAAAAAACTGCTCCGACACAACCACCGGACATCCGTGTGCAAAACTAAATCTGGTTCTTGATCGTCCAATTGCATTTTAAAATGCCGCCTTTGAAGAGATTTACCTCTGATGAAATTGACGATTTTAAAAGCAATATCCATGACACATTTTGTATTAAGCCTCTTGCTAGCTAAAACTTTCTGATGAATGATGCAATGATAGCTTAAGAAATCTGGAAAATCATCTTTTTGACACAAGGCTATGAATCCATTGAAATTACCTGTCATTGCAGCTGCTTCGTCGGTGGTCATTGACACAAGCTTAAATAAAGGCAAATTAATCTTGTCAATTTGCTACTTAAACACATTGAAAATATCGATACCTTGTGGTCTTCCTTTCAATTAAATCATGCCCAACAATTCTTCTTTAGCAGAAAAGTCTTCCAAAACCATTCTGATAATGAGTGGTTGGGCAGTGTCACTGACATGTGTTGACTCATTGAATTGCAAATAATATGAAACACATTGGTTAATATCTTTTAACAGTCGCTCATTTTTATTTTGGCTCATCTTTTTGATAAGTCTCTTGACCATATTCAGAGATAATTGCAGACCTTGAAGGGCTTTTTTTATTTCACCCTTATTCTTGAAATTTTCAAATAGAGAATCTGCTATTTCCACAAAAATATCCTTGATATAAATTCACCATCAGAAAAGGGTTCTATTTTGTTGCTAATTTAGAACTAATTTGAAAGGAGGCGATGGTTGCAGCCTTTGATTGTATGGTTTTGTGAACATGTTTCGTTGCGCAGTCAGCCCATATTTAAGTTCCTGTAATATTTTCTTTCTTATTTCACTGTTGGGTGGAAAATCAGACTGATATTTACCATGCAGTGCATTGAAGTGCCGCTTCAAATTTCCCTCTTTGGTATCGCCACTAAAGTATTGCAAATTAAGCAGCAACACTTTTTTTGAACCATAAGGAAAAAGTAGTCCAGTTCCCATTCTTGATAAAACAGTTAAGTTTTAGGTCTTTTGGGCACACAAATATTCACAAAACTTAACCAAATGTAACAAAATTAACAAAACAATTCAACGAACGATAGCAACAGATAACTAATGTTTTGTTTCTCACAGGTATGAGAAAGGTATTAGTCATAATATAAAGGTAGTTTACACATTACTTCTGATAAAGCAATAGCCAAATTAATATACCTCTAAACAAATTAGTATTTTTAATTTACAGGGGGACAACTGCAAGCACAAATTCTGATTTTTCCATTTAAAAAATAATTTTAAATTTCCCAAAGGCTTATTTTTTAGTTGGGAGACTTGGAATAAACATTTCTGCATGCGAATGTTTTCAAGAGGGGTTTTAATTTCTGCAGGGATTATTTTTTTAAAGGTGTACTGTACAAGTTGTCAAATTTTAGGACTTGAGTAATTTGTTTTTAAGCTTTGTGGTTCCGAAGTTACAGAAAGAATGCCTGCACTAGCTTTCCTGTTGAATACAAAGTTCAAATTTCGTGAAAATTTTGCTTAAGTTAAATCTATGTGGAGCAGTAGCTTAACCCTTGTAACTTGGGAGTTAAGGTGCCATCTCTAAAGTACCAGCAAGAATAGGAAGATTACTAACTTTGTTTGTGATACTTCTACAAAAGTAGGAATTTTGTCTTTGGCACTACAATGGAGAGAAAATAGCAATGATATTTGAATTTGAGGATAGCCTCTATAGTTTCCTTATGCTTATGGTAATTGATGTGACTTAAGGGCTGCACAGTCCATGGTGTTTATAGAAATAACCACCAAAGCACACAAATCAAATCGGTATGGTATGGATTTTCATCCTTATCACACATTATTTTAGCTCAGGAGTAGACTTTGTAGTGTGAGAAGGTCTGCAGGCGGAGGTGGTAGGGACGAATGATTGGATAATAAAGATGAAATTAACTGACAAAGGAAAAAAGATAGAGGTAATACAAGTGTCAGGTAGTAATGGGCGATCTTAATGCAAAAGTAGGAAAAAAAGGAGGGTTTGGAAGTGCTAGGGAAAGAAAGGTGGGGAAAAAGAAGCGAGGAGGGTGGAAGGCTGTTGGAGCTATGTGCACTAATAAAATGAAAGTGGCCAACAGCTGGTATAAGAAGGAAAAAGAAAGCCATAAGATCACTAGATACAGTTGGACAACTTTATCAAGGATGAAGAAATGAAAAGGCAGACTCTAAACATCAAGGTAATACACAGTGTATCCTTAGAGTGACCACAGGTTGTTGGTGGCAGACAAAGGGATGGGAATGTAGGAGAAAGACAAGAAAAAAATAAGGGTGTGAAGGTTAAAAAACGAAGAGGAAAAAGAGCTGTACCTAAGAAAGGCAAGAAGCTTAATACTCTAGGATGAGATGCAAAATGTAGAGGTTGAATGGGAAAGGTTTAAGAAATGTTTGGTGGGAGCTGCAGAGGAGGTATGCGGGAGGACAAGTAATAAGAGGAAGTGGAAGGAGACACCCAGGTGGAATGAAAGAGGGAAGTTGGAGGAAGTATAAAGGTGTTATAGAGCCAAGTTAAAGACAGGAGAGGAAGAACTATGGATGAGATATTTTGAGATGTTCAACCTAAAGAGGAAAGGGATGAGAGTGAAACAGAGCAGGAAAAAAAGAGGTGGAAAGATGTCCCACATGGAAAGAGGTGGAGGACGCATTAAAGAGGATGAAACAAGGAAAAGCACCTAGTGTGTACGAACTGACGGTAGAAATGATAAGAGCTGCAAGTGAAGTAGGTATACAATGGTTATACAGGATGCTAAGAGTGGTTTGAAAGGAGAACAAAGTACTGGAAGACTGGAATAAGGGCGTTTTATCTTTTTTCAAGAAAGGAGACAGGAAGAGCTGTACAAATTATAGGGGGATAACGCTGATATGCCACTTTACAAAAATATATGAGAAGACTGGAAAAAGATAATAAGAAATGAAATGAAGCGGGAGAGAGGTCTATAATAGGCTTAATATTTGCCATACGACAGCTGATGGAAAGAAACTATGAATATGGGAAAGACATTATCTTAGTATTTATGGATGTGGAGAAGGCATGATAGTGTGGCTAGAAATAAAGTTTGGAACGCGGTGGGGACTAAAGTGGAAAAAAGCGTGGCAATGAGAGTGAAAAGCATGTGTGAGGATAACAGTTGTGTTAAGACAGAGAGTAGGACAAACAAAAAAATGGAAGGCAGCAGGGGAGTGCCCTCTCACCACTATTTTTTTTTATAGTAATGGTCATGAATAAATTGGCAGGAAAACTCTGGGAGGAATAATGAGAGCCATGATGTTTGCTGATGACTTAATGGGGGGAGAAGTAAGAGGATGTACAGGAACAGCTACAGGAATGGAATGAGGAAGCGAAAGAGTGGAATGAAATTTACCATGGCGAAGTGTGAAGTGATGGTAGGGACAAAGAAGAGGATAAGGCCTGGTAAAGCTATAAAGTTGGGTGTAAGAAAGCTGATAAAAGTACAAAACGTCAAATATTTTGGAAGTGTGATTGAGGCGAAAGTTAAAAATAGAGAGGATATAATGAGAAGAGGACAGCAAGGAAAGCTGTGCTATAGGTGTGTAAGAAACCTGCTATGGAGAAGAGAAGTGCCCTCTAAGTGTTGTACAGCGTACAATTTACCCATTGTCACACATGATGTAGAAACATGGACAATGAAGTTTGTGAGGAGCATGTTTGCTGTCATGAGGAGAAACAAGATTAAAAATGAAGTCATCTGGAAAATAATGGGGGTACAGGGAAAACATGAGATAGTAGAGGAAGCAATACAGATGGTGTGGGCATGTAATGAGGATGGAAAAAGAGATGCCAAGAAAGAGATGGGAGGCACAGATAACTGAAAGTTATCAAGTGAGAGAAGAATAATGGAATAAATTAAAGGAGGAAGAATGGTGGAAGATGGAGGCATTTTACTAAACTGACCCAGCAACAGCCTGGAAATAATTGATTTGAGCTCAGGCTCAAAGATTTTATTCTATTATATGTGCACAGCTATAAGTAATACTTCTTACTTCTGGTGCATGCACAATTGTCATTTGAGTAGACATGATAAACAGAAGCTTGTATACACAATGTTCCTCACATATGTCAATACTCACAATGGCAACACAAAAACTGCCAGAGAATTTTCATACAAACAAGATGCAGCCGCATTAAGTCGAGAAATGTGCAGTAGTTAAAGCGATTTTCTTAAATGTGTCTATACAAAATCAAATTGTGGAATTCTTGTGTTAGTTGCCAAACAAGCACACACAATTAGGTTTCCTTTAGCTTTGAATAAAAATTATTTATAAATACCAGTCGGTGACCTGGTGGTCTAGGGGTAAGGTGTCATACTTCTGTGCTGGGGGTCCGGGGTTCAATCCTCGGTCCCGGCACAGATTTATCTGATTGCCAAACCCTTCCTTCACCTCTGACAAGAGGTGTATTAATCACAACTTGTGAATGTGAGGAATGCCAGGCCTCCACCGTGGTTCGGATCCCACGTTAAACTGTAAGTCCTCCATTTCATCCCATAATCACCCTACCATTACACATTAGCGTAAGTGCGTATAACCAGAACGGGTAGTAAGACGCGGTGCTAATAATAATAATAATAATAATAATATAAATACCAGGCCCAGGAAAAAATGCTAGCATAATTCTAGTTTTTATTCAATTAGTGGCCACCTTAATTAAAAAACAATACTATCATTATAAAACAATGAACAGTTAGATAGCATTATGGTCAAGTAAAATTTAATTGATTTACAATAATTTGTTTGAATTTCATATAAAGAAGTTTCTGGCTACTTTATCTACATTCTGTGTAGGTGTTAGTACAAACTTTAAAAAAAAAAAATCTCAACAAAATACAAATTTTATTACACAAGATAATACATAAAAACATAAATATACCATCAGGTTAAAATCAAGTGTAGTGTGTTCAGTTACAATAGCTAAAAGGAAAAAATATTCTTTTTACTACGACACTAAAATAAACAAAGACTGTGTAAAAGTGTGTAAATGTGTGTAAATGTGAGTTAATAACAAACATACTTTATAATGATTTTCATGTTTATTTGGTAAGAAATTTAATTTTTACCACATAAAAGTTTATTTGAATATACAAAACAATAAATAATTCATAATTATACAACATACACCAGAATAATATAAAAATCGCCTATCAATGCCAAACTTCCAAAACCTTTGTTGTCTAATTAACATTAAAGTTTATTTTTGGATGAGTAATATAAGCAATCTGCCATGGCTTATACTAATTAGTATAGTTCACAAGCTTAAAACTTAATTCAATAGTAGCCAATCTTAAGGTGAACATGTATTCAATCCATACATTACACTGGCTTTAAATATAAACAAACACTTTAATACAGATATTTTCATGTTATTTAGCAATCAAAAGTTTAATATAATACCTCAATTTAATCAAAAAATGCTGAATCATCTTAATATGAATTAATGATAAAAGGTTGCATTAAAAACGGAAGTTGCGTTGCATGTGTCATACTCCTCCCTGATGAATTCCGATAGAATGAATCCTAGGTCGGGGGATTAGGCTGTGACGATCAATTTTCTTCAAGAGGCAACCATTACCTCTTTGTTCAATGACAGCAGTGTAAAGTGTGAACTGTGTTCTTTTCATTGTAAAAGCCATATTGTGTTTATTCCTTTTATATGTTTCTATCCACCTTTCCTGTACCTTCTTCCAAATATAATGCAATTGCCTCATAGAGCTAAAAGAGGTTTTTCTTATTGAGATATATAATAAAAGGTTTTGGAAGTGAGGCGAAAATATGTGTAAATGTGATTTAATAACAGATATTCTTTCAACAAAAAAAGCATTTTTTACTATACAAAATAATTAATAGAAAAAGCAACAGTGCAGTGTTTTAATTATAATGCTTTTAACTGTAAAGCATTAATAGTTTTAAAACTTACACTGAAAAATAAACAAACTTTATTTCCACATGGAAAAAAGTCAACAGAACACGTTCAATGAACTGAAACAAGTTCAAAGAGTGAATATATATTATTTATTTCATCATTTTATCTTCTATAACTTACTGCTAGTAATCAAAGAAAAAATGGCGCCTAGCGGCTCTTTTTAAATTAAACATTGAAAAGAGCATAGAGGGGAAAAGACCTACACACCAGAAAACAGTAGGCCTCAAAGTTCATAATTAAAAACACAACCAGACAAACAATTATGACATTTTCGCGGTACATCAATCCCCTTATTTAGCAGAAGTGAGTAAAACACAAACTGGACTATGGTAGCATGGTCACTTAGATATTGTTGTTGCCTGTTCAAACGTGTCTCTTGACTCTTGGTAGATGATTCAATGATGTATTTATATTATATTTAATTATTGCATTATTAAACTATCAGTTATTATTTAATGATGTATTTATATTATATTTAATTATTGCATTATTAAATTATCAGTTATTATTTATTATTATTGTTTGTATAGAAATGACTGAGTGGTGTGAGTAGGCCTGCTTGGAAGGAAAGGAGATTTGGTTATCTAAGGCTGAAAATGGGGGGGGGGGATTTGGCTATATATTGGTTAGCAAGTTCCCACCTATGAGGCTGGGAAGCAATGCAATTATTTAGGAGGCCTTATATTACACTAGTACTATATATAGCATGAGTCAAAATCTGCATTATGCCCAAAACGGACTTTGAACTTTGAGACCAACAGTTTTATGGTGTGTAGGCCTTGGCCTTATATCCTCTTTTTAATGTTTAATTTATTCCTAATAATGTTTTGGAAAATTTAATAACAGTGAAAATTGTTCTCACATGGCATGAAACACACACTTGGATGAAAAAAGCTTAACACATTTCATACTCTGTGCATATTATTCACTGCATCCATTTTTGTTTTAGTGGGATGAAAGTTTTTTGACGAAAACTCATTTTTTGGCCAATTCATTTGATAACCAGTCCAAACCTTCATATAATCCATGGCCTTGAGTTGCACATGTTGCTTGAATATACCACTGGAACAAAATAATACAATTAATTTCAGGTTGTTCAGGTGTTAAGTTAAAACAATTTCACTGCTGACAGAAAATACATGGTCCATACCAGAAATGCTGGATATTTTTAACATATTTTGTGATTTTTCTAATAACAAAGTAAATATGCCATAATAATGATACATCCTTTTAAAGAACAGATTATGCTCTTTAATTCGATATATAGATGAATGCTATAATTATGACAGCAAAAATATTTTTTAATAAAATAAAGATATAACTAATATACTTTTTTTTTGTAATAAGCACAATATGATTAATAAAGTATGTCAGTAAATGCCAGAGTTGATATCAAATACTTAACACCGCGTCTTACTACCCATTCGGGTTATACGCTTAATTACTAATTACGCTAATGGATTAGGAATTGGGAAGGTTGAATTTAGAGGAAGTGAACCAGCATTTGCGTGGAGGGAGAGTGGAAAACCATTTAGAAAAAACCACCCCCAGTTCACCCGACCAAGATTCGAACCTCGATCTTCCCGTCCTCGGCGGTCGAGCTCAACACGACTAGCGCATTAGCCAACTACGCCACCGAGGCGGGTTTAATATTAAACATTACTAAACAATAAGTAACAAACACAAAATGTTATTAACAATTAAAAACTAAATTTTTAATGAAACAATTCAAAACAGGGTGCAACACACGAACCAACGTTGCATATATTGTACTGATATCAGCTTTTCCAGTTTATTTGAGCCCTTTAGACCTTTTTTTTGTGTGTTTTTTTTTCATTCTACTTGAAGGTGTTGGGATTAATTCAGCAAAATGTTTTCCTAAAAGTCGAGCTAGCTGTAGTCCATTATAAATATAAAACGCAAACAAAAAAATACAGTCACAGATAAAAACACGAACTAATCTCAAATAGGGTTGCTATGACCAGACTTGATGACAGCTGTAAAGATCGATTGTTACTAATGAAATAACAAATTCATGTGCGAACTAGCAGAAATTTTGGTCCTTAATATCCATAGACAACCTCCAAACACTGCTAGAGACATATTAAAACATCCAAATACTTTTAAAACACATGACAGAATGGAAGATTTTTTAAGACATCTCTCCCGTTTCATGTGGGTTCCATAAAGACGTTTAAATAGCACGGAGAGTGTTAAATGAAACTTTTTTTAATGTATATAATAAATTATTGAGAATTTACAGTACTTAACTAAAATTTTCCTAGACAAGCAAAGTTTGCCTAAAGAGAGCAGCATTGCATTAAGAATATTTTTTTTATATCATGAGCCTTAAAAACAATATGCAAATTTAGACCAAAATTGTATATTTCAAGATGATGTTTTTGGGATTGGGATAGGGCAGGATAAACACAGGCTAAACAATATTTTGAAATAATGTTTGGAGACTAATTATTTAACATTAATATTGTGTAAATAATGATGTTGATCCCAGATGCTAAGACTAAGGAACAAGTTTCTTTTATACATTTTAGTCTTTTATTCAGAGCTGGTTGCCTCTTAAAGAAAATCGATCGTCACCGCCCAATCCCCCAGACCTAGGTTTTATTCTATCGGAACTCATCACGGAGGAGTGTGAAACGCTCAACGCAACTTCCTAAAAGAAGGGGGGTGGGGGGAAAAGAGAACATGGAAAATTGTAAATAATGATAGGACACACAGATAGGAACGTGAAAAATGTATAACATAAAGGACAAACATAGTAAAAGGACATTGGATGTGAATATATATCTCGTCCTCTTTAAGAGGCAGCCATTACCTCTTTGTCCAATGGCAGCAATGTAAAGTGTGATCTGTGTTCTTCTTTTCGTTGTAAAAGCCATATTGTGTTCATCCCTTTTATATGTTTCTATCCACCTATCCTATACCTTCTTCCAAATATAATACAATTACCTCGTAAAGCGAAAAGAGGTTTTTCTTAGAGATTTTTTTAGTTTAGATCCTTGCATTTTTCTGTAACACAACTTTTAAGAATGTAATTTATTAATATGATTTTACTTTTATATAATCCTACTTAGTATATTGGGCTTATAGTTGCTTTATTTGGTAATTAGTGCTTACATAAAACACAATAAGAAGCATTTTGGACACACATATAGATTAGTGTTTAATCCGAGTACCAAGATTTTATTGTACTATTTTAACAAGTGTATAATTATAAGTTATAGTGATCCAATGATTTCAAATTATTATAGTTCATGAGTTATAAGAGGTCAAACTGGCTATTTTATGCTTTTACCATACCAATGTTAAGGCAACATAATTAAGGTATGGGGTTATATTTAGAAGAAGGTACAGGAAAGGTGGATAGAAACACATAAAAGAAACAAACACAATATGGCTTTTACAATGAGAAGAAACACATAGTTCAGAATTTACATTGCTGACATTGGAGAAAGAGGTAATGGCTGCCTCGTGAACAAAATCGATGGGCACTGCCCAATCCCCCTACCCAAGTTTCATTCTATTATTATTATTATTAGCACCGCGTCTTACTACCCGTTCGGGTTATCCGCACTTACACTAATGTGTAATGGTAGGGTGATTGTGAGATGAAATGGAGGTTCCACACATTCACAAGTTGTGATTAATACACGTCTTGTCAGAGGTGAAGGAAGGGTTTGGCAATCGGATAAATCTGTGCTTCATTCTATTGAAACTTATGACAAAGAAATGTGAAACTCACAACAAAATGTCCTATGAGCAGAAATTAAAAAAAAAAAGAAATAAAAAACAGGAGAAAAAGGAAATGGGTAAAGAATGGTAGGAAATGTCCAATGGCAGTAATGTAAAGTGTGAACTGTGTTCTTTTCATTGTAAAAGCCATATTGTGTTTTTTTTCCTTTTATGTGTTTCTATCCACCTTTGCTTAACCTTCTTCCAAATATAATACATAATCTTCATCAAATGTTCCCAGCCTGTGGCCGGGTCAGTTTAGTAAAGTGCCTCCATTTCCTCTATCCTTCCACCATTCATTATTAACCATATAAGCTTAAATACGGTTCATTTTATACCCCGATAATTTATCTCATTTTGTAATATACGTCGTTATTTAGAATTAATTTAGTTTTTTAGTCTAACTTTACTTGTTAATTTCATTAGTGGGGCCAAATTGATCATTGCAAAATTATAGCTGAATTTTTTTCCCATGAAATTCCTTGTTTTGACTGTATTTATTGTATAAACAACACCGAGTAGCAGAACACAATGTTCACCGAGCAGACACTAGGACTTTACCATGTAGAATCCCAATTTCTAGGTTTTAAGAGTCAAGCATGAGCTAACTTTACTGATTCAATTTATATTATTTATAATAATGTGTTTTAACATCACCATCAACATAGATGTGAACATAAGTCACATCACTACTTAGATCTTGTTTAATAGTTTAAATTTTCATATGTAATAGGGCTAGTTTTCTTGATATTAAATGTAATATTTAGTTGGTTGAAATATTCTATTCCTGGTTTAAACCTAAACCAGTTGACTTACACGGCGGTTGCGAAGTTGATTTAGGCCAAGTTTATCTGTAAGCTCTGCTGCACTCATAGCATCAGGAAGATCCTGTTTGTTAGCAAACAGCAATAAAACTGCGTCTCGAAGCTCGTCTTCTTGTAACTAAGAAAGAAATCACTGTAAACTCAATATAATAATGAATATTTACAAGTAAGCCTTAAATAGTCAAATAAGGTCAACTTTATAAACATTACATTTTCTGGTATTAAAAGTATTTAAAATTCAATGAAGATGATTAATTTTCATTTATGTAATTTTATTGTACACTCACAGTTATATAATAATAAGAATGATTTAAATCATTGATGTCATGTCCATATGTATTAGTGAATATGGGGATGTAAAAGAAAAAAAACCAAGTGCTTTAAAATATATATGTTTAAGGATTTGCTTTGTAGTTAAGTTTTATTCAATTACTATGGTCTATATACTTACCAGAAAACTGTAGGTCTCAAAGTTCACAACAAAACACAGTTTGTGTTTTAATCTCTTCTGCTGAAAGAAGGGGACTGATATACTCTGAAAATGTCATAATTATGTGGGTTTTTGTGTGTATGTGTTTTAATTGTGAACTTTGAGGCCTACAGTTTTCTGGTAAGCATGTAGGCCTTGTACTTCTATCCTTCTTTCAATGTCTAATTTAATATAGCCATTTGGCGTCATTTTTCCTTTATTGTGTATATATGAAAGACGTGTAATGACTGATGCAAATTATATTATTTTGGTATTTAGTTAGCATATTTTCCCTGGGGGAATCCCAAATTTGAATTTGGGATTCCACAAAATGTCTTTAGTGGAGTGAAACTGATAAACTTTCTAAATGGTTTGATTTATTACCATATTTTGAAGTTCTTTTTCTGCTTCAGCAACTCTTTCTCTATCATTTGAGTCTACAACAAATATCAAGCCTTGAGTGTTTTGGAAATAATGACGCCACAAAGGTCTAATTTTGTCCTGTCCTCCAACATCCCAAACTGTGAAGCAAATGTTCTTGTATTCAACAGTTTCGACATTAAAACCTGAAACACAAAATAGAGGTTATATTTTGAAAGACAGACATGGAAATAATAAAATACAATATTGTCCAGATATTACATTTGTAGGGTAATGTAAATAATTTAGATTAATTTTTATGATAAAATATTGAACTTATATAACCCAAGTATTTCTTACATACAAATAACATTAATATAGTGTTGTAATGTCTCAAATCTAAACAAGATTTTTAAGAAAAATTACGAATGAAAAGACTGGATTTTTTAAAGATGGTAAACTATATAATTAACATAAAATAAGCATTCTTAAAAGGTTATCCAGACATGAGAAGTTTTAAAATGTTCTATATTGGTCAGCAAATAAATAGTGTAGGTACATTGTGTCAGGACTGGCAAATGAAAGGTACTAGATGGCCTTGATCTCTACCGGTACTATTTAATTGTTTAAAATCCATAACAGTTCAAATTACAGGCATAATAAGCAAGAAAATAAAATTAATTTAATTTTTAAAATAGAAGATTAAACAGCTCAGTCTAAGTGATAAGGGATGGTGGCGGTAATAAAAAGTAAAATGATATAAAAGTATTCAATGTTGAATTGATTATTAGTGTGGATAAATAATCATTATTCTGAACAATAAAGTATGATGGCCTCGATTGTAAACACTTGGTGAAAAAAGTTTGCATATAATTTTAGTGACTCCAACCTAGAAAGAGTTATATTTTAATGGCTACACAAAAACATGAATATTTTATATTCATCCTTTTCAAAGTTGAAAACTACTTTTAAATCTAAATTAATGGCAACAGCACCAACATAGATTAACTTTATGGTTTTTTTTGGGAATCAAATAATGTAAAATCTGTTAGAGAAAATTCGTTTGTTGGTACTTTCACTTGTGAAGGTATTTTTCGGCATCAAAGTTTAAATGCTGAACCAAATAAATTTACATACCAATTGTAGGAATGGTCGTAACAATTTCACCCAACTTCAATTTGTACAGGATTGTAGTTTTTCCAGCTGCATCTAAACCAACTGAGAATAAAAACAAACATTTTACTCATACATTCCAGAAAGATGCTTCTACTATAACATATTAATTCAGTAACATAACAATCAGCGTTGCGAAATTTTGCCCGAGGACAAAAGATGTTTAATAATAGGTTTTAAATTAAATGCAAGTATGGCACAATGATAAATGTTTGGCCCAACTGTGAATCAACATTTGTATCAATAAATTAATATGAATGAAGCATGAATTACTATGTCAAAAGAATCAATATTTGTTATATTTCTTGAAAAGAATGCGACCTTGATTTTTTTTAAATGAGTCAAGAACAAGTTTATAAGAAAAGAAGATTCAGCAAAGCTTGTACTAAACCATTCATCATTAGTAGCTATTTATGAGGCCATCTCGGACACATTATTAATATTTAAAGTGTTAGTTTGTAAATCAGCCAAATTTGTTGTCTAACTTTATTTGCATATCTAAATTTTGTTCGCTAGATACTTTGACTAAAGGATAAAAGATTTAGTGTGGGTAACAGAATGTCAGATAAAGGGTGTTTTATTGCTAAACTCTATAATCCTTTGTTGCAGAGTCTAGTCTATTTTATTTTCAAGTGGATTAGTATTTTAGCTCTTCTTATTCCACTTCACTGGGTTTATTTAACAAAGGAGGCACCAGCTTCGGTGGCCGCACGGTCTAAGCCGCCACTCTCGCAATAAACTGGACTGCCAATGACAAGGAGATTGAGGTTAGAATTCTGGTCAGGTGTACCAAGGATGTTTTTAATGGTTTTCCATTCTTCCTACATGCAAATTTTAGAGTCTGTTTTCCCATCACATTAGCGTACTTAATACATGTAAGTAACCCAAACAAGAAATGATGAATAGAGTAATAAAGTAGTCAATATTGTTGGTTCACTCCTATCAGCCTTCCCTGACAAAATGTTTTAGAGGCCTGAGTATTATCTTTTAAAGGCTGTCCCAAACATACGGGTTTTTTAAAAAATAAAAGTTAATAAGTTTGTGTGCATAATCTGACAAGAATAATTGTGAAGGCTATGTTTTATATTATCTACACAATCACTTGTCAGTGAGTATTTTTATTTTTATTATTATTATTATTATTATTATTATACTTATGAGGGTGCGAGGGAGGTGGGTTATAAAGCCAACAACAGTGATATAGGAATACCCTGAGATCTCTAGAGAAAATAAAACGGGATTAATCCTTTCCTGGCCCAAGCGCTTTAAAGTGCTAGCCGTTAATTTGTCATTCCCGGTCTGAATGCTCAAAAGTGCTCGCTGTATTTCAGCACTCTCTAACCCATCTGTTGGGCTATTTGCTAACTATTTTATATTTAGTTGTTATTTTTGAATATAGAGGTATATCTCGTATTAAATTTATTATTTTCTTAGCGTTGTTAGTTTAACTGTCAGTTTTGCTTTAAAATGGCCTCCTTACAAGATGATATGATTGTTTTGGCGCTCAATAAAGACGTATCTGGTAGTGAATCTGATAGTTCTGATGATAATGATATTGATATTGAGTGTAATAATGATAACGAAGCTCCTGAATTATTTGATATAAGTGATGGTGATATGGAAAACAATTTAAATGGGGGTGGTGATTGTGCTGGTGCTGTAAGGTGTTTTCAACCACCTTTCTTGACATTTACTGACAGGCTACAATTTGATGTTCCAAATGAATATGAGGGCAATACTGGTCCTGTGCATGACTTACCTGTAGGTTCCAATGAACTATGTTATATTAAACTAGTGTTAGGTAATAACATTTTTCAGCACTTTGCCGAAAATACAAATAAATATTCCAGGTTTAGGCAACAAAAAATGGGTAAAGTGGATCAAGAGTGGTATGAAACTACTGAGGAAGAAATAATGGCCTACATAGGAGTATTGGTTTTTATGGGTGTATTTGATTTGCCATATACATCTGATTACTGACACAGCTCAGACATTGAATGCCCTGTAATTCGTAATTGCATGACTTGCCCCTCTGCAGAATTGATTGTTTTCTTGAATACCTCCAGGAAAGGGGAGTTGGAGTTGAAAATTAATTGTAAATATGGATTAAATAATTTGTTTGGACTATGATATGTAGTTCCTAGTAATGTCAATGTGATCCCTTATATAAGTTGTTTCTAAAAATGTCAGCGTAATATGTTAATTACATCCCGAGTTATTGCTTATAGCATAGACTCATGTAAAAATTGTCATGTTATTAAAAATAAAGTGATAGTGGTGAGGAATTGGGCTCTTAAGTTACGTTTTCCTAGCGACGCAATACATGCGCGGCGCAGTACGCAATGCGTTGAGGAGAGCGTAGTATGTATCACGCAGCGCAATTGTGTTTTCCTAGACATATGTACAGCACTTCATCGTCTCTCAGGTGTATGCGGAGCTCTCTAGTATTAAGCATATATTTTTTCTAATGAGTGTACTACCTAAGAGCAGTAGGGTGTTAGCGTTAATGCTAATGAAAGAAAAATGGGATTTGGAGGATGATGTAGACATCTTAGCAGCCTTGAANACCAAATCTATCAATTCTTCGTCATCACTCCCAGAAAAGCGGGGCTGAGTAGCTTGTTGTTTCTTAGGTCCCATTTCAAACACATTCACTATACAACTAATGACTGCAATAAACACACCAAAACGTCTTAATGCGCTGCGCAGGTCGCAATTGACTGCTCCAAAGGCAGTCGGGCTGTTGCGTCGCGCGCATCACGTTGGTGCACTACGCATCGCGTTGTATAGGAAAACACTCGTATTTAACCCCTTCTATTCAAGTGTTCAGCGCATTGCGTCCAACGCATTGTGTACTGCGCCACGCATGTATTGCGTCGCTAGGAAAACGTAGCTTTATAATAGGGCCGGGAAAGGGTTAAGGGATATGACCAGATGAAATATTCTACGCATTAACCAAAACTAAACATTTTAACCCTGAATTGCCCACACACCTCTATGACCATGACTATGATATTCCTATTTCAATAGCTTTTAGAGCCAGTCCAAGCTATAAAGTGTTCTTGGCTCATAAAGATATTCCCTGCACACATCTTTGTTTTTAACAATCTTGCCTACACCACTGGTTATTTTTAGCACCATTAACTGTTCAGGTTAAATACATATTTACAAATTATGCTAATGTGTTACAGATAAAAATAAGTTTGATTTAGAATAAATGTACCTAGATTTGCATGGAGGGAGTGTGAAAACCCATTTAAGGAAAACTACCCTCGGTACACCCAATCGGGATTTGAGCTCCAATCTCCCCGCTATTGTGAGTGTGACGCTTTAGATCATTTGACCAATTAAGTGGGGTTACACCACTGATATTTTAAAAATAAAACTACCCTATGTGTAGATAAACAAGTTGAGAACTGATCCTGCCCCAATCATCGCGTCACCAGTAAACCATACTGTGCGAATGGCTAACTAGTAATGCGAGTGGACTCTGAATTTAAATATTTAGGGATGAGAATTTCACAACTGGGAATCAAACTTTTTTTGTTTGTTTTCAAATTCCTTCTTTAGTATGCATACTTGAAGGTTACATCAGAATATTGTAGGCAATCTACTTGTGACAGTATCTGAACAGTTACTGTATTGTCAGGCATTGTCACTTACTAAGATACATGAGCCAAATTAATCACAAAATCTAAAGAAGCTAACCTTAGGTCTAAACCCTGATTTTTATAGCAAGTCCTATTTCAGGGTGTCTACTGAATTGGAGAAACAAAAATAAATGACTTTTTGGTGACCTTTTTTGACCACTCAACATTATATAATGTATATATAGGTATAATGCACTCACACACAACATTAAACTTTAACTAGATGGTGAACGTTAACTTTGTCCTTGGTATCACGGTAAAAACAATCAGGAAACTTGTGGCTAGTACATGGCACCATGAGTAGTGGGTGGCTCGACATTCGACGTGTTTGCGTTGTTACGATGCATGGGAAGTTCAAACAAAGATATTTTCATGAATTTATGACCAAAATATTGAAAAATCCTGACTTTTGTGACCCTTTTTTTCAAATAGTAACTTTTTTGTGACTTTTGTAACCTAGTAGACATCCTGTATTTTGACTACCAACATTGATTGAAAGTCACTAAAAATTTCCATTCTAGAAATTTGTCTTATTTGATTTAAGTGACTTTTTTGCAAGTAATAACTTTTTTGTGACGTTTGTAACCCAGTAGACTTTTGTATTTTGTATTTTGACTACCAACATTGATTGAAAGCCACTAAAAATTTCCATTCTAGATATGCTTCTTATTTGATTTTTTAGTTATAAAGTTCATCTAAAATGTTATCAAATGGCTCCAATAACTTTTTAGATTAACTTTAAATCAAATAAAACATATTTCTAGAATGCCAAATTTTAGTGACTTTAAATCAATGTTGGTGGTCGAAAGTGGACTCCTATAAAAAATACCAACTGTAGTTTACCTTTGAGAAAATACAACTAAATTACTGATACAGTACTAATATTGTAATATATTTTTTTAAATCTTTAAATAGCTTCTATTTATACCTAACGTTAAAATATTATTTACTCCCCCCCCCCACAACATGTTAAGATAAAACTATTTGAGTTTATGCTGAATCCGGGCGTTTTTACAATGTGGATGAAGATTTCCACATGTGAGCATAACCAAACTTGTGCCTACCTTTACCAAGGAAACATAATACAATATAATTTGGTTTGGCTTTCACCTTGCCAGATTTGCACCGCGTCTTATTACCTATCTGTTCAGGTTGGACGCACACAGGATTTGAACCTGGGACTCTTGGCAATGCTTTGGTGGCAAAGCACCGCCAAGTGTCCTGGGTATAATTTGGCTTAGTGTGTCAAAGCAATGCTGATAAAAAAATACTGTGACATTTTCTATCATATGTGAATGAAATGCCTTTATGAATTATTTAAGTCAATTGTTAAGTGCACATGAATAATATATGTATACAAAATACTGCCATTTGGATGACAAACTGCTGCATCAGGTTAACACAATAGGGAGTGCCAGTGAGACTGAAATAAGTCTGATAAAAATATAGAATATTTAATTTTGAACATTTTAAGGTCTAGTTATAGTATTTTCATTTTAAAAATCAATGCAACTTATTGACATAACTTATTATTTATTCTCTTACTTTTGTTAAAGATATAAATATTTTTAATATTTGTTTTTAGGGGTGGGTTTGTTTGAGTCTTCATTTAAGAACTGGAACCGATTCCAGTTCTAAAAATGTAGTGGTTCTTTAGTATAGCATAATTAAGAACCTATTTACTTAATAATTATGTGGTAGGCTAAAAAGAAATGCATAACCTATAATTTACAATTTTTTCATATAGGCCTTACTGACGATAGCATTAGGAAGTCGAAAGTTCATTGCTGAATTTTTAAATATAATCACAAACTCTGACCAATTTGTAGATGCAGAAAGATGTAACTTAATCTTATGCCGGGATCACGATCAACTTAACGTTAACTTAAAGTTAACTTGATGTAACTTAACGTAAAGGACCTCCTCGTGTGTTTAAATGGAGGCGATCATGATGCAGTTAACTTAACGTAAGAGATGTCCTGGGAGGTCTTTTACTTTAAGTGAACGTTACTTGAAGGGTATCACATGATCTAGCCAGCCAATCATTATGCGAGTGACGTCAACAGGGCTATTTAGTAATTCATTTGTTGGTTTTATGACCAAGGTCTACTCTTTAGACTAAGTTCTAATGATCAGATATTGAAACAAAATAATTAAGCTAAAATAGGAAAACTAAATTTATCAAAAAATTTTAGTAATAGATATTTATTATATCAATTTGAAAACTGTAAACACTCACAGATCATCACTTTACAAATAGTACAAATCACAGATCATACTCGAGAATGAAGATGTTTGGTTTGAGTTGTTACTTTAAGTTATGTGAATCATGATCACACATCTGTTTTCTTAAGTTAAGTTAACTTTAAATGAACGTTACGTTAAGTTGATCGTGATCCCAGCATTAGATCCAGCAGGCAGGATCAAACCTCACATCTGGTATGCTTTCTGACAGTATATTACCCAAGAGTCTAAGATCAGCATGCTACAACTTTGCATGTAGTAGGCTTTTAACATAGATGCCAGAACTGGGGAGGAGCATGGGTAAATTGCCCCCCTCCCTGCTTTCTTATGGTGGGGAGAGGGGCGGGGGACAAGGGCCTTGAACAAATTGTTTAACAATTTAGGTACTCATGATTCTCGCTACCACTGATCAGTAATATTAAACAAGATTGATTAGACTAGAACTTTCTTTCAAAATTCACATTTCTTAATTTTTTTTAGATAATACAATTTCAAAATATATTAAAGTTTTTGTGAGGTTAAATAAAAGTTTAATGTAAAGCAATGGGAAAAAAAAGGCCAAAGAATCAATAATGAAGTGAAATTAAAAAGCACAATGGTAGTATCTCTAAGTTTCACAAGAAGATCCATGATCAGGATAAAAACCATGTTTCTTTAAAAGTGATCATTACTATCGCTTTGTTTTTAGAATGTCAGGAATTAGTGTTTAGGGCTCAGGACAGTGGTGAAGGAAATTTCAGTCAGCTCCTCCTCTTGAAAGAAAATTACATTCCAGAACTTAAAATTGTTTGATGCCGGTAAAAATAGTTCACTTCATTTGATATTAAAATTAGATTGTAAAAAATAATTTCTCATTATATTCTTCGCAGTGTGGTTGAAATGATGAAGAGAAGAGGGTATGCTCTAAGAGTGGATGAAACAAGTGACAGTGGCTAGGAGCAATTGTCAATAAATATATTAAATGTAGATCATGCAATACACATTCAACTTTGAATAGGTGTTCAGTGAATTGTAATAAACATCATCAATGACTGGAGAAGTGTTGTTTAATTTAATCAAAGACTCACTTCTTCACCTAGGTTTGACTTTTTTAGACTATCTACGAGGACAGTGCTACAACATGGCTGGTGCAAAAATTGGAGTGAAAACAAGAATACAATCAGAGCAGCCATTTCATTGAACAGCTCGTTCTTAGTTCAGCATTACAAGATCCATCCAAATCAATTTGGAATTGTTTGCAGTGGGTAAATGATATAGGAGTAATGGTCAAGGATTCTCCCGAGCTGACTTAATTTAGTGTATAACATAATTTTGCCCACCCCCTTTTCCCTGGATGAAAAAAAATGCTCCAGTGCCCCTGGATTTTAGGGCAAGACATGGTCAAAAGTTACATGAAGCAAGCGTTATATACCTATGGCTTGAAATAACATTGTGGTGTGTAACTTGACTTGAAAACTTAGAATGATATAAAAACTGAAATGGTAAAGTAGTTATTTCCAGTGTTGTACAGTTAGTAGTTGATTTAAAAACCAATTTATTTGTATTGATCCTTTCTAAAAATATATGAAAGAGGATTGTATAAGTGCCAAATAGCCTATTTAACTTTTAGTCCTTTATTAATCCAGCAATTTTTTTTAATGTAAATTTATACACTTGGAGATAGGGACAAGATATGCCATGGAAATCAACAGCGAGAAGTCAAAAGTGATGGTGATTTAAAAAAATGAAGAGCAGCTGAAAATCAAAATTGGAAACCAGGAATTGGAAAACATAAGAGCAGTTCAAGTACCTGAGAAGTCTGCTAACAAAGGATGCCTACTGCACCAAGGAAAGTAGGTTGAAGATTGGCATGACCAAGGAAGCTTTCAACAAGAAGAGGTTACTACTGACCAGCAAGTTGAGTTTGTAACTGAGGAAGAAACTGAAGAAATACTACAGTTGGAGCAGAATCTTGGACACTCAGGAAGACTGAAAATAAATAATTGGAGATCTTTGAAATGTGATGCTGGAGAAGACTTGAGAGCTCAGGTGTACAGACACGGTGATAAATGAACAAGTCCTAAGAAGAGTGGGTGAGAAAAGAACCATTTTGGATGTGATTCTTCGGTACAAAGCAAACTGGATCAGACACATCAATAGGATTCAAATATTAGATGACTTGAAGGAATGAAGAAAATTGTGGGGGCTCAAGGATGAGGAAGAGGACAGGGTGCATTGGTGGTCTAAGTTTACTAACAAAACCAATTGCCCTATCATAAGACAGAACACCTAATAATAATATTACTGTATGGAAAAAAGGGGTCAAGAGCGTTGATGGTTTCTTTAAAACCAAGGAAAACGGTCTTTTTAAAAGAGTTTCATAGTTAATATTAGACACAAAAAAGTCAACCATCGATATACTAAGACTAGGTTAGTTAACAATTTAGAAAATATTTACTTAACCTTGAGAGGCAAAAGTGTATAGAAACCACGCCTTGAACATCTTGTTTTTTTCTCTCTAGTAAACTCAAATCTTGCAAATTGGGATGTTATTGGTTTATTCTCTTTACCCAACACATATTGTAGATCTTTCAGTGAATTAACATTAATCAAACTCTCATACACAGCTATTTAACCTTCTTACATAAACTGGAATATTAACTATGTGCAGAACAAGGGCCTACATGTTAAAATAATAGAAACACAGAATTGCCAACTTAAAAAATCCTAATGCCGGGATCTTGATCAACTTAACATTCACTTAAATTTTACATAACATACTGTAAAGGTTCCCCTTGTGTTTTTAAATGGAAGCCATCATGATGTAGTTAACTTAACATTCACTTTTTTTTTAGCATCGTGTCTTACTACCCATTCAGGAAGGTTTAATTACAAGGAAGTGCACTCACATTTGCATGGAAGGAAAGTGGAAAACCATTTAGGGAAAACCACCCTCAGTGCATCCGACCGGAACTGATCTCCCTGTCTTCAGCAACCTAGTGTGACACGAGAGTAGCGCGTTTGAGCACACGGGCACCGAAGCGGGTAAGTCAATTAACTGAATAGTTGTCCAGGAGAGAACTTTTACATTAGTGTATGCGAATGTTAAATACCATTTGTTCATAGCTAGACAATCATTTTGTGAGCCACGTCAACACAGCTATTTAGTAGGCTACAACATTTGTTTGTTTAGTGAATGCAGACATCTTTTATATAGTCTGGGTTATGCAAACTGTAAAACATCGTAACTAAGCCTCTCATTACTTTATTTTGTAGCTACAGTTAAAGCTTCTATTGCAAGTACTTGCAAAATAATCTATCATAAATGATTGAGCTTTATTTGAATGTACAATTTGTTTTCAAACAGCCCAAATTCAATGTCTGTGTTTTGCTCAAATTTTTCCGTTAAATCACATGAATCCTGATCATAGGCCTACACTAGTTTATATTATGTGAACTTTTCGTTATTTGAACAATGAGTTAATCATGATACCACATAATACACTAAAATATATTATATTGAATCATAATAATTTGATAATAATCTATTAGGTGTTTATAAAAAATCAACCAAACTTAATCCAACATTCAAAGTCTCTTAAAATTCAATTAAATTAAATTTTGGATGGATTAATACATTAAGAGACTACAGTAGTTACTTCATTATTAAAAAATTAAACTAATAAATTAAAAACTTTTGTCTTTCATGTAATTAAAAAAACCTTAGTTTTTAAAAAGAAACTATAAACATTCTCTACTCCAAAAAATCTGACTGCACTTAGGCCTATAAGAGAGAAACGTGAATTAGGTACTTCACATGATGCTTTATCTCTAGGATAAATGCAGTATAGCTATTAAACTGTAATTAACCTGACAAGCATTGAGATTAAGAAGTATAAATCTGTAATTTATTAGTTTTAACACCTCATGAGACACACATCAAAACGCAAGGATTAAAAGTTAATAAAGTTTTATTTTATGCAAATTCACAAATTAAAGAGAAATAAATAATTTTATTTAATGAATTCGAGTTATTAACAAAATTAGGTGTCAAGGTTTACTTACCCATCAAAATCCTCATTTGTTTCTTACCAAAAAGGCGTGTTAAGACACTTGATATGGTTAACCCCATCACTAAGTTCAATACTTAAGTCAATTCAATTGCAAATAATAGAATAAAAATGTACAAATGAACAAACACACCGAGTTTGTTTGGTTACTAATCTATAAACTTAAATGTGTTTGCCACGTCAATTCGAGTTACTCTGTATTCAAATACAAAGCCATAGGTTCATAATACTGAAATAAGCTTTATCATTGAAAAGACATAGTAAGAAAACAGCAATGCCATTAATACTTCGATTGCTCCAAGTAGCGACATTAAAATTAAAAAAGATAGATAGATATTTATAGTAATAAGAAGATATATAAAATATTAATATATTAGGAAGATTGTTGTACTTTGAAAATTGGAAAACATAAATTTAAAATAATAGAATTGTTTTGATTTAACACACATTTAGTCTCTAATGTTTTAAATGTGTTTTCAAGAGGTTCTGCCCATTCAATAACTCCAAAACCAGTAACCTCTCTGCTCTGACCCCATCTTCTACAACGAAAAAATAATATTTCCAGAAGTATTTTAATGGAGTGCTACCTATAAATAATTTGCGAGAGTTAAAATGGAGGTGTGTTGAATTACAGAAATTGCCTGACAATGCTACATTTTGAAATACCGAAAAAATACAGTATGCTTACGGTATCGTACAAGTCTCCTATGTTTTTTCTCTTGCTATGTTTTGCTATGGAGTTGTGCACACCGGCACCTGTCCTAGCACCATAGTAGCGGCAGAGTATCGTATACGTATGGTGCGTTGTAGAGATGGCCAATATTTCACTCACGGTTGATTTTTTCACCGTTACTCCTCGATCACCGTCACTTCCAGTGACTGGATATCAACAGTGTCAATGATTGAAATATCAGTGATGGCTGTTTAGCGATACTCTCACCAGACGGTGACAGCTGAGAATTCCGGTATGAAAGCTACGACCATGACTGACAAAATATCGGTTGGAGTGGTGTGGGCTGTAGCATTCATGTTTCAATAAACCTTCTTTGAAAAAGAGCTTATCAACATCTCAGCCTTAATACCTATCCTAGCGGTTCTTATTTCTGAAAGATAAACACAGCCGAGCTACTAGATAAGAATCCACTCTACAGATGTCTATTCCCATACATAGATCTCAAACATATGCTCGTTTTTTTACTGTCATGGCATCGCAGGCTTGGAACAAACTAGATAACTCTACTCGTCATCTAATATCTAGACTCCCCTTCAAGTGCGCGGTTAACTTCGCCAGATAAATAAAGGCTTATTATTATTATTATTATTATTATTATTATTATTATTATTATTATTATTATTATTATTGAAACCTCTCCAACAAGTATACTGAGTTGAGGTTGCAGCACTTCTTTCTGAGCAAGCCGTTCTTTCTCAGACTGACCAGCCAGCCAGCAGGTCTCGCTCGCTCTTTATTCCACCAATCTTTTTTTCCGGGTCTGTTCGGCCCTCATTGGTGAAATAGAAGTACCGTGTCCCTAGGCGAGTATTAGCGCATGGGTTTAATTTTGTGATTGGTGTATAATTGTACGTTTAATACTTCTAAAATATTATTATTTAGTTTGTTTTAACCGATAGTTATTGTTGCTAGATATAATAATTATGGGAACTGTATTACAAAATAACGTATTTATCACCAATTTAAAGTCAGTTTAGTTTTATTTTACGGAATATTGACGCTTGTTTGATCCTCCAAGGGAAGCAGTTTGTTTCTTTGCGTACAGTAGTAGAATGACAAGTGCGTCAACAAGTGCAGCAGTGGAAGTTGCTTTGTATTCATAAGTAATATTTTGAAGCGTAGTTTTTCGTCCCGGTTTTTTGACGAGAAAAATAAAATAATTGAAATAGGCAGACCCACTCCAACTTCAGGCAGCCTTTAATTAAACTTTGACGTTTCAATAATGAATTTTATGAAAGTGTATAGTAAATATCAGTATGTTGGGTTGGCAGAAAATTATATAGTTGACCTTATTATTTACTAGTGATAATGGTGTGTAGAATAAAACCTGATTCGAAACTATAGGAAGGCCAAAGTTCATACTCATTTGCAGGCTACAACCGAAGAGAAAATTTTGGCAATAAAAATTTACATTTTTTTTTAGTTATAACTACAATTATTATTTAAAAATATATATAATTTAATGATTGTGGTAATATTTCTAAGATCAACAATTATTTTGTTTCATTCCATGCATAGTTTGGGTCACCCCCTTCCTTTCTTCCCCAGAATACTTTTAACCACACAAAACAAAAAGGACCAGTTTGAGCTTCTAATTATAATCGGGTCCATTAGACCCCCTTTACTGTAGTCTCATTGCTTCCCTTTATCCAGAATTGACCACACGTCACTGGTCCGTTGATACACAACGTGATTTTTTTTTTTCAGTTTAGGGCTACTGTTTCAATGTCAGGTTTTGTCGAATTTAAACTATAACCTCAGCTTAAGATGTTTATTACGGTACCTGTTTCAATTTTAAGTTATCACATAGCCTGAGCTTAAACTTCAGGTTTCACTAGCTCGAAGAAGGTGTAGAGGTTGGTGAGCAAACCTCAAATTAATTACCGTAGAGAACAACATGGCCACCACTTTGTCAGCTGATTGTACAAAACATTTCAATATGTGTTGTTGGATTTCTTTAAGAAAAAAAAAGTTTTAGACTTACAAAACTATTGCCACTGATTTGTTAGAGATTATTGGAGATAGTTTTGAAAGATAACAAATGAGAGCCTAGCTATTGGAGTTATAAAATGAATAAATGAAAAATATATAAACTTATGGTGATCGTTAGTATTAAACCTAATATTAATGCAAGATTCTTTGATGATTGAATAGTTTGGCCAAAGGAATATAAGTAGGCCTAACCTATATTTTGGCAGCCAGTCATATCAATTGTTTTTTTTTTTCAGTTTAGGGCTACTGTTTCAATGTCAGGTTTTGTCGAATTTAAACTATAACCTCAGCTTAAGATGTTTATTACGGTACCTGTTTCAATTTTAAGTTATCACATAGCCTGAGCTTAAACTTCAGGTTTCACTAGCTCGAAGAAGGTGTAGAGGTTGGTGAGCAAACCTCAAATTAATTACCGTAGAGAACAACATGGCCACCACTTTGTCAGCTGATTGTACAAAACATTTCAATATGTGTTGTTGGATTTCTTTAAGAAAAAAAAAGTTTTAGACTTACAAAACTATTGCCACTGATTTGTTAGAGATTATTGGAGATAGTTTTGAAAGATAACAAATGAGAGCCTAGCTATTGGAGTTATAAAATGAATAAATGAAAAATATATAAACTTATGGTGATCGTTAGTATTAAACCTAATATTAATGCAAGATTCTTTGATGATTGAATAGTTTGGCCAAAGGAATATAAGTAGGCCTAACCTATATTTTGGCAGCCAGTCATATCAATTGAAAAGTGGACTTTACAATGCTTTATTTATATAAATATCGCATGGTTATGTGGAAAAACAACTTTTACTCGCATATTTAATTCCCTTTTCGAGCACTTCATAAATGTCTACGCATATTTGTATTAAGTCCCTTACCCTATAATTATAAAAGTTTTGCTTGAAACATGAATATATTCATTGAGAAAAAATTATTCAGACACAGCTGTGGTAGCCTAGTGTTTAAAAACTAAAACATTTGTGGCTATGTAGGACTAATTGTCGATAATTAAAGTTTCACTTGAAACCTGAGCCCAGTTATTGAGGAAAAAATGTTCACACCCAGCTATGGAAGTCTGGTGCTTGTTTAAAAATAAATAAAGTAGGCCTAATGGTTTAAACAAATCAACACTAACAAATAAAATAATGATTCAGTAGAAAACAAATTTTACTTGAATTTTCTATTCCTTTTACTAACCCTTCATATAGGCCAAGACCCAGCTGTATTGCATAGCCTACACTAGTTAAAGTTTCACTTAAAACCTGGGCTCAGTCGCTGAAAAAAAATAATTCCAAACAGCTGTGGTAACCTATAAAGTGATGGTGCACAAAATTCTCTCTATATAAGACACTTCTATTTATATAAAATAGCAAGTAGTAAATTATTGTATACATTCATTTCCCTCACAAGGATACGGAGAATCCAATGATACCTTACTCATATTAGAATTATTTGAAAACCTTTTTAAATCTACAACTTTAAACAATTCACCAAAATCAAAAGAAATGTATATATTAAACTGATGTTCGAAATTTTAATTTACGTTATCTAGGTTTTAGTTACTGGGTTGCCAGGTTATTAAAGTATAATAATATGCGATTAGAAATCCTTTTTATTATTATGAATTATTCTAACCTGTCAAAACCTAATATTTCAAGCATTATTAACACGTTTTGTGTGTTATTCAGAACTTGTGAATGTGTGGAATGCCAGGCCTCCACCGTGGTTCGGATCCCACGTTAAACTGTAGGTCCTCTATTTCATCTCACAATCACCCTACCATTACACATTAGCGTAAGTGCGTATAACCCGAACGGGTAGTAAGACGCGGTGCTGATAATAATAATAATAATAATAATAATAATAATAATAATAACACGTTTTTCTTGAAATATTAGGATCCCGCTCAGCGATATGGCAATACCCCTTGACTTAGGTGAGTTTTGATTTAATTGCTAAGCATAACAAATATTTTTATTAATTTTGGTTTGAACGCAAATCGATTTTCCGTATCCTTGTGAGTAGAAGGATGAAGTTAAATTATTATTATTATTATTATTATTATTATTATTATTATTATTATTATTATTATTTACTAACTTGTAAAAAAAAGTGTCTTATATGTACTGGTTTTTGTGCACCCTCCTCAACCCTTTATTTAAACACTCTACTTTATTCTTAAGCTGGATAAAATAAATCTAGGGCCACTGTTTCAATGTCAGTTTTTGTCGAGGTTAAATTATAGCCTCAGCTTAAGATGTTTAATTACCTGTTAGGTTAGTGAGTAAACCTCAAGTTAATCACCTTATAAAACAACATGGCCACCCCTTTGTCAGCTGACTGCTCAAAACATTCCAAAATGTGTTGTTGGATTTTGTTAAGATAAAGTTTAATGATGCTATTTGATTCTGATTAAGATATTTATGATATGCTAGAGTGTTTTAACCAGCGTAAAAATCCTACATTATGAACAAGAACTAATAATTATTATTTTGAAGAATTTTTTGAGCTAGATTAAAGAAAGTTTTAGACTTACGAAAACTATTGCCACTGATTAGTTAGAGATTATTGGAGATAGTTTTAAAATATAACAAATGAGAGCATAGCTATTGCAGTTAAAAAATGAATACCGTACCTAATTGAAAAATATATAGACTTGTGGTGATCGTTAGTATTAAACCAAATATCAATGCAAGATGCTTTGATGATTGAATAGTTTGGCCAAAGGAATATTAGTAGGCCTAACTAATATTTTGGCAGCCAGTTATATCAGTTGAAAAGTGGGTCTTTACAATGCTTTATTTATTTAAATATTGCATAGTTATGTGGAAAAACAACATTTACTCGCATATTTAACTATTCCTTTTTCGAGTAATTCATAAAGGTCTAGGCATATTTGTATTAAGTCCCTAATTAGGCTTAGTTTATATTCATGCATAACTCATAACTAATAGTGAATAGCGCATAGTGTATAGTGCACAATTCATATGAAAATTACTAAGGTTTATAATGTAACGTAGTGAATAAGACATTCATAACGATAGTCATTTGCTTGAGAGGTGATCTCCTTGCGCGCGTGGGATTTTAAGGATACTACTTCTATGGATATGTCAATCATTGGTCTTCAAAATAATTTACATACTCACAAATATAATATCCTTGTTCCCTTTAACACGCCAATTTTACTAGCTGTATTATAATCTGAGAGATAAATATTGGTACTGTTTACTAAATAGTATTAATCTGAATTTATATATTTAGCATTTAATGGCAGACCATCTAGAATTGCATTTCTGGCTTTTTATCATCACGGGTAAATGAATTTTATAGAACCCATCCTTCTATATTTAATAGTATGTTTGAATTATTTATCTTCATTTGAGGACAATCTGGTTTAGTGGTTGAATGAAATGAGGCTAGAGTACAGGGGCGTTGCACGAAATGTGTTTTTTGGAGGGGGGTTATGTGGGTTTATACAATGAATTTTCCAACTCCTGGTGTTTTAAACCATAAAAATTCCCAAGTAACCAAGGCAAGTACAAAAACTACATTAATAGGAGGTGCGGGGTTCTTCCCCCAAGCAACAGAAACAAAACCATTTTCTGTAAATTCAACCTTATATTCATTGTCACTTTCATTTTCACTCATTTTCAAGTTAAAATATAAAACTATTTAACGATAATTAAAGCCCAATATGGCGACCAACTTCTAACTTATAAAATAATATTTGAAAAATATCGAATTATGTTTTCCATAAATCCTATTGGCTAGATTTTTCTCGCGAGAATATCGTTTCATAACTCGTGCATAATGTATAAGAAAAGTTGAAGTTAAATCAACTTTATGCACTGTGAACTATTTCACTATTCACTATAAATCGATTATAGACGCCATCATTTAAAATAATGTGTTTCAACTTCTTGCGCATTATACACTATACACTATTCACTATTAGTTATGAATTATGCATGAATATAAACCAAGCCT